>CM062290.1:161824804-162358105 GCA_031216915.1 Pictodentalium vernedei
AAGTAGCAAAACGTTGCAAGAGATATCGCAGGCCTGCAACCGGGGTGGGGATTGGGAGGGGTGGGGTGGGAGGGGAGGGGGGCGTGGAGGGGTGGGCGCCCACCCCCTAGAAAAATGTTTGCCGTCCCCCCAAAAATTTCAGACACTGTTTTTTTTTTAATTTCGCATCATTTTGATCCATTTTTCTCCACCAATAAGCAACTAATTCATGTCTGTGATTAAACTAGTTGCAATCCTATATATGAGTCTCTATTGTTATCACTGCGATGTTTATTCAACCACAGATTACACACAGCTATGACAATAGGAGCACATTAACTAATTAACAAAAAAAATTATGTTCAATAGCAGGTTGTATTTGCTGAGTGGTAATTGAACATAGGAGAAAATTGAGGTTGTAGGACAAGTGCCCCCCCCCCCCCCCCCCCCCCACACACACACACATCCCCGTCCAAAAATGCTCAGTCGGACAATTGCCCCAGTGTATTTGGCAGCTAGAATGACTCCCCCAAGTGTATTTGGTAGCTAGGACGACTGCCCTCCAGTCCAGTGGGTGGACAGGACAACTGCGTCCACTCCCAATTGTCAGCCAGGACAACTGCCTCCCACTCCATTGTCAACCAGGACGTACGAACAAAATTTTTTTTTTACTGCATGTGGGTCGATGTATGGAATACCCCAACTACCAGGTCAATTATTATTCATTTTTGTTTTGCTCGCCGAATTAGGAAGATCTACAGTTCTTATAGTTTGTCAAGAACGCGCCCACTACCCAGTTGGAATTTGGAGGGCTCTCACCCCCCCCCCCCACCCCCCATTAAAAGGCTCTAGCGACGGCCCTACAGCTGAGGCATTATCGCGTGATTTGTTCAAAACAGTCACCTGCTTCCATGAACATAACACCGTGACATGCCCCACAATGACACCGAAAACATGCTGACCCCAGGAGCCGCAGAGCAATTTGAAATTATGTGGGGGGGGGGGGGGGGGGGGGGGAGAGGGGATGGGGATGCATTTCGAGCATTCTGGCAAACTAAACCGCTTCCCAACATTGTTACCTGTGTGAAAATGATGAGTCAAAACAGGTTTTAACAAATACTAGCAGGGTTACCCGATGCTGTACGGTAAATTTCTAAGAAAAAAACCACAGCCCTGACTTCAAAAGAGTAACTTACACAATGCGCAGGACCAACCATGTTTTGGTCCTGCGGGCGGAAAATTTGAAAATGTAAGCTGAAAATACGCGATTTTTCGCCTATTGCAGCATTGCTCGCACAATATCAGCTGGTATCGGACCTATATATGTGGGAGGAGCGCAGGGGACATAACCTGTACTTGCCCCCCCCCCCCTGAAAAACTTTGTGGGGCAAACGCCCCCACGTCGTCCCCCCCCCCCCCCCCCCCCCCCCCCATGATCTGCGCCCATGGTCCAATTTAATAGGGTCACCACACCAAACCTACCAAATACAGGGACCAAGTTACTACCAACTAAATAGTTTCCATGTGCACATAATCCAGATCGGGGTTTATAGAAATAGATACACAATACACATTGAAATTCTTTGCCGACAAAGGAATTGAATGACAGCTTCTTGTCACCGAATTTGAGCGTTCGCTATTTTTGGGAACTTTTTTGTAGAACCGCTCATCGCTGATACCTTCACCCGACACCCGTGACAGGAAGCACAGGATGCAGGTGGTTGATTGGTGACAGATTGGCTCAATATAGTTGACAGTTACTTCAAACTTACTCGACTTCAATGTATTCACCGTCTATCAAGATGAAATTATCAGTTTGTGTATCAATTGGGAGAGTGCAAAAACTTCCCTTTGTGTCTCCCTGGACCGATCCCTTGGATCACCCCCGGACCGGTCCAGCGTGCCTGTGTACCGGTACAGCAGAGGCAGCCCGGTCGTCATCGGACCGTACCGCGGACCACGCCTGGACCGGTACCGGACCGTTTGTTTGCGGTCCGGTCCGCAACACTATTGGTTAGCGAGTCATATTTCAATATTAAAACACAACTTGTTTGTAACAGTACAGTAAACAATCAACACTGCCAATTTGACATTTTCATGGGAAAAAAATCTTATTTATTTTGCGAGATTACAAAGGGTCGAAAAAAAATCGTGTGGATGCGCATGCAAAACAATCTCTCAGCGGGATTCTTTGTCTGAAGCTGTGTGCCTGCATCAAGTTTATCTTGCTTTTTCCCCCAGTTATGTCCCATTTGTTCGCGTTTGTAACGACTCAATTGATTGGCTCGTGGAGCGTATTGCATCGTGGGATTTTAGCATCATCCTGAATAATTATGGTCGATCCAGGGTCGGACAAATTATTTTAGGTTCATCCTCAATTAATATAGGATGAACCTCAATATTTATGTCGAACCTGGTTCAACATGAAGCAATAATTATGGTCCATCCAGGGTCGGACAAATTATTTCAGGTTCATCCTCAGTTAATATAGGATGAACCTCAAATATTGATGTCGAACCTGGTTCAACATGAAACAATAATTATGGTCCATCCAGGGTCGGACAAATTATTTCAGGTTCATCCTCAATAAATATATGATGAACCTGAAATATTTTATGTCGAACCTGGTTCAACATGAAACAATAATTATGGTCCATCCAGGGTCGGACAAATTATTTCAGGTTCATCCTCAATTAATATAGGATGAACCTCAAATATTTATGTCGAACCTGGTTCAACATGAAACAATAATTATGGTCCATCCAGGGTCGGACAAAATATTTCAGGTTCATCCTCAATTAATATAGGATGAATCTGAAATATTGATGTCGAACCTGGTTCAACATGTAACAATAATTATGGTCCATCCAGGGTCGGACAAATTATTTCAGGTTCATCCTCAATTAATATAGGATGAACCTGAAATATTTATGTCGAACCTGGTTCAACATGAAACAATAATTATGGTACATCCAGGATCGGACAAATTATTTCAGGTTCATCCTCAATTATTATAGGACGAACCTCAAATATTGATGTCGAACCTGGTTCAACATGAAACAATAATTATGGTCGATCCAGGGTCGGACAAAATTATTTTAGGTTCATCCTCAATTAATATAGGATGAACCTGAAATATTTATGTCGAACCTGGTTCAACATGAAACAATAATTATAGTCTATCCAGGGTCGCACAAATTATTGATCGCGTACGAGAGGGTCATAAATATTATTTTAGGATGAACCTGAAATTATATAGGATGAACCTGAAAATAATATAGGATGAACCTGAAATAATATAGGATGAATCTCAAATAATACAGTATGTACCTCAATAATTATTTTCGAACCTGTTCGTACGCCATACATATCTCAACTCTGTTCGAAAGTAGCTCTCGCGAGCTTCGCACTCATTAAAGTAAAGAAAGTTACTCCCACACAAAGTTATGAAAACCTTATATTTTTCGCTTGTACAAAGTCACTTCATTTATGGAATTCCCATATGGGGAGCATCAAAGGCGTGTAGTCGTCTATATAAATTACAGAAACGGCCATGAAGACTAATAAATAAAAAGAAGTATAATTCTCACACCGATCCCTTATTTATCCAAGATAAAATACTGAAGATAATAGATTTACACAAATTACACGCTTCTTTGTTCATGTTCGACTGGTACAATGGAAATCTTCCATCATCTTTTAGTCCAGGCACATTAGACATAAAAAATGAGAAAGTAAGGAAAAAAATCGGAGAAAGCTGATTTTTTATATGTTTCCGGGACACACATTGCGGATAAAGTGTGAAAAGTCCCCGCGAATCCGAGTTGAGCTTTTTTAGTTATAGCGTTTTTTTGATGAAAAAAAAAAATTAAAAAAAAAATTCGACCCAGCTCCATATTTCTCATTCTTATTCGCCTTAGTAGGGTGAGAATCATAAATATCGTGCTGAATTATATTGAGAATACATATCCCCAACAGAAAATGCCAACTTTGTACCAATCCTCACACTCAATGGTGAAATATTCACGAAAATGTACAAAATTACGAAAAAAAATTTATTGTTTTCATACACACAACGGTACACAACGTCCATTAAATCAAATCTACGACTACTTTGGGAGTTAAATTATATATCAAAAATTGCAGAAGAGCAGTGGCTTTATAATGATATATAACAATAGTCATTTATTCCATAATGAACTGGTGAAACGTGTGAAATATTAACCATACCCCCCTAAACTCAAATTCAAACGGCATCGACTTTTCTCATTCAAATACCGTATTATACTGCTCTTATGTTTGCACAAACTGAATGTGAGAAACAGGGACTGAACGTTTGTCCAGTGACGTTTGACCAACCACTTTATATCAAAGCAGTGGAGATTGTGTCTTCGTCAGTTGACAAAAGTTTGCGTTAGACTCGCGGCCTTCCATATGATTATGTTCATATTTAGGGGCAATTGGTTCGATCATGGCTGGTAGCGGCTTGGATGAACTTTGGGGGACTGTTTATGCTGGTGGGTCAATCCATCATTTGATCAGTGGTCATGCATATTCAAGAGCAGTTCGTGCCCATTTGCTAACACAAATTGCCATTACAAAACTTGTGTTTGAAGAAAGCCGAACACTAGATAACATAGACTGCACAGAAGTCAATGAAATATTCTGTGGACTTGCCAGAGGTGACTGTACAACAGCTGACGCTGTCAATCAAGAAAGTGTCAACCATCTACTGTCAAAATTACACGAACTGCTCCAGAATGCGTCCGTAGGACGCACAGGAAAGCTTTGGGTACAATACTACGAGCAAATAGGTCTTCTCCAGTTGTTCTTGAGAGCAGAGCGCACAGGCGACTGGGAACTCCACACATATTGTGTTCGCAATATGATTCCAGTATTTCACGCAGGTGGTCATTTTGCATACGCAAAAAGTTCTCATCTCTATTTGCAGCAGATGAATGAGCTAACAGAAATAATGCAACAGGATGATTTGAAGTTGTTCACTTAGAAAGGTTACTTTACCATAAGGCGCTCAGATAAATTCTGGGACGGGATATATTCTGATCAGACCATAGAGCAGTGTTTAATGAGAATGTTCAAGCTCCCTGGTGGTCTCACACATGGCAGGGGAATAACCGATAGCACTGTTGCGAAATGGGTACAATGGACTACCTCTTTGCCTTCCGATATGTAATGCTCTCGAAAATTTTGTTCATGTTCACACTGGTCATGGCGAACAACATCGGGATCTCCGTCAAAGTTCACAATTGACTGATGCCAATGATATCACCAAATTATTGAACTGGCTCAGAGTGCATTCCCCCTTTCAGAATAGAGATCCACTACAATTAGTCTCTATAGCGACCGGGCTTGTGGCCGACGAAACTGTGAACTGTGACAAAGTTCGCAAAATTGGTGAATGTTGCGTATCGAATGTTGTAAGCAAAACGTTCAACAGCATCAAACTACGACGTGTTGACACTGTGAAGTCTTTCGCATCGATGGCAAATAGCATCAAAGTCCGTGGAAGTAAGGTAGTGATTGACCCCACAATTCTGTTCAACCGCATCACAGGTGTTATTCAGTCACAAGCAGAGATGGAAGAGTATCTCAAATATAAACTCGCCCCGAAACCACCAGCATTGTTTGATTCTGCTGGAATGAGGAAGACACAGAAAAGCACGCTCGGTAAGATCCTCAAAACATACGGTTCCGAGCAAACTAAAATCCCAGAACATTCTCTGTTTGTTGTAGATGGTGGATTTTTATTGAGGGCAGTTGTATGGCCTAAACAGTCGTCATATAAGGACATATGTACATCATATTCCAATTATCTAGTGAGACATTTTGGGCGAACGTCGTGGTTGTTTTTGATGTTTATGCTTGTACAATGTCGACAAAGGGCATGGAACAAGCCCATAGATCTAAAGACAGGTATTCCATTGATATCAATATCTCACCCGAGTTACCAGCCACCACACCCCAATCCGATTTCCTTGCAAATGCCAAGAAACAAAACCCAACTGATCGATCTTCTAATGCAGGAGCTATCTGCTATCAATATTCAGTCCAAGCAGGCCGAGGCTGATGCTGATGTACTGATAGCCGAAACTGCACTTGACATCGCTCAAGATGACAACAATGTTGTCGTTGTGGGAACAGACACAGACTTGTTAGTCATTCTTACCTCTCGAGTTCAACCGGGATGTAATATTCACATGATGTATTCCATTACCCCAAACTTACTTGTTTCAGTTAGTGAAATAGCAACCAAAATGGGTGACCATAGAAGCAACCTCCTTGTAGCACATTCTATAAGTGGTTGTGACACTACTTCTGCACTCTTTCGAGTTGGTAAGAAGAAAGTATTCAGTACAATTGTCTCCGATGTTACTAGCGACTCACAACAGTATGTCAACACAATTTTGGCGGATGACAGTTACACCAAGTGCAGTAGCCGCTGCCGGGGAACAACTTCTCCTGATCTTATACGGGAGTAAAACTGTTTCCCTCTCTCGACCAATATAGATACGTCACTTACAAGCGTTATGTAGCAAAATCTAAACTGAATAAAACCCATCGACCTAGCCTCACTCCCACCAAGCAGCGATGCTGCACAACAAACATGTCTACAGATGTTATCTCCAGGTCCAACAATGGCTGGGCACTTCGCTTCCTCCGACGGACTGGGGGTGGTCGCTAGACAATGGACTTCTTGTACCGACTGCAGCCACAAAGCCATGTGCCCCCGATAACCTACTGAATCTGATCAGTTGTGGTTGCAAGAGTGCTTGTACAAAAAGGTGTGGGTGTAAGAAGGCAGGACTCTCTTGCTCAGGTTTGTGTAATTGCAGTTCGGATTCTTGTAACAACCACAGAAACACTGTCCTGTCGGAAATTTCTGAGTTCGATGAATAATATGTATATAGGTCATGTCATTTGCTGTATATAGCGTTGATAATAGTCAATGTAACTTAATCCATGTGATTGATTTGTACATTCTGTAAATATTATTTATTGATTTTTGTACATTCTGTAAATATTATTTATTGATCTAATGCTGCCAGACACAGACGTGTCTGATTAGGTCCCAAGCCCGAAAATAGTTGAGTTCTCATGCTGACGAATTTTATGCCAAAAGGGGAACTCGGCCAGAAGCAGAGGGGGTCTTCCATAATGTCTATTTTGTAAGCAATGATGAAAGTCTTCAAATGATGGTGAATTTTTATATCGTCTGTCCAACTAACATCGACCGTTCTGTACTACGACCCTTTGGGCAAATCCGTTAGGAAAATCGTCATTTTTTGCGTAAATCCGATACTTTTTTGTGAATTTTCAATAATTTTTCGCAGAAATTGTCACAGAATGCACATTTTCCTCTAGGTAAATGTATATTAGACATTATGTAGCTCGAAATACGCGTAAACAAAAAATACAGTTGGATCAATTCGAGGTTACAAAGTTCGAGCGATTTTTTAAAATTTTTTCAAACGCGTTTTCGAAAAAAGGCTGTAGAAAAAAAGCTCAACTGGATTTTAAGGGGACTTTTGTCTAATCGTTCAGTGACATGTACTCGACATTCCCTGAAAAAATCAGCTTCTTCTCCGATTTTTTTCCCGAGTGAAACCTAATGTTCTTCGGGCTATTTTGCTAAATTCTTTTCTACGGTGAACAATGAATCTATTGTGAATACGTGCCAGACTGGTCTCCTTCACCGGCAAAGAACTAGAATTAAAAACTCTAGATAACTTTCCGGCATTTGCATTTCCAAAACTGTGGAATGAACTAGGAAATGATATTCGAGGATCACCTAACAGGGTAGATTTCAAGAAAAAATTAACTACCAAACTTATTTCATCTTATTTATGACAACATTTCATGTTCTAATCCGTATTGTCCTAGACTGGTGCATCTAATCCGTATTGTCCTGACTGTGCCATCTCAAAGGTCATGGTATTCTCGTCCTGTGGTCTCTTGATTTGGTCTCTGCCGTTATTTGAAGGGACGCAATGGCATAATGATATCCCCCGGGAAGGGTAGCAGTGCTTGTTCACTGGGGTAAACCAAGATCTGTCTTACTCGTAAAATGGGACTCAATCATCAATGCTTTGGGGTGGAAGCCCTCTAACATGGGGAGCTTGGGTAGAAACGGGTTTTCGATGCCAGAGTTTATCTCCATTGTGTGGTCACGATTAGCCATTGTGCAGAAACATGTGACGTTAAAAACACCAGTAAATAAATACCCAAGGGTATAGAACAAATACCTCAATTCCCCGTAGTAATATATCTGAATGGTTGAGACCTCTTCAAGAGAGCCAGGCCGTTGGAGGCACCAGCCATCATCTGACCGATATGCTTATGTCTTAGTGGATGTATACAAACATATACTCCCTATAGTGGAAACTTACTAGAGCCAATAACAAGAAGCCTCAATGTTGCACGCACATGTTCTTTCTCTTTTCCTATAATTTTTCCTTTTTAACTTTTCCTTATCTTTCTTTCTCTTTAATAGGGAAATGCAGGAGAGACAGCCAATCTGGCTATGGCTTTCCCCCTGCCAGTATACATGTGTATCCTATACATAGTAGTTTGTTATTGTTATATGAATACTGTAAATATATGTTGATGTATATCTTATTGTAATTTATAGTATACTGGTGAATAAATCAATATCCAGTACGAGAAAGCGATCGTCATCGATGGCCACATCGACTCAAGCAGCTTCAAACATATTTGCCGACTGTAAAGTATTATTCCATTAATTTTTCTGTATTTCGTGAGGGGTGATCATCAGAAGTTGGTTTGGGAAATTAATTGATTTTTTTTCAGCCAAAACCTTATAATAGGTAAAAATCAATTTCCCAATCCAGTGAGTGAAAGCGATCGTCACTCATGGCTACCGATGGCCACCCGATTTAATCACAATTATCACGTTTAAAAATACAATTCCCAATTAAATTATGTTTACTTGGTGTGGGGGGTTGCCGCTTCGAACAATTAGTTTTGTAATTTTTAATTGGATTTTTGTCAGCAAAAAGTATATAAAAGTTTCATTCCCCCTAATTTATCTTATTTAAGCTTTGGATAATCATATTCATCCAATTTGTGAATAAATATTCGACGAATTCGGAGCAAAAAACGGTGAAAATGTTTCCAATATGACTTGAATCTTTTCCTCTCAGGCTGTCGGAATTATCGGTGATCATCTAATTCGGGATCCAAAGTGAGCAAGCAAACCTGGCTCGAACAATCTGAGAATATAAGACCTCAGGGAGTTGAATTTATTTTTAAAAAAAAAAACCAGTCAACAGTGATGGCTACCAATTTGAGTTGTCTTTTGATAACACGATAACTGCTTTCACACCTCCTGTATGCATTGAACAGAACTGTGCATACATGCACATGTATATTGATACTTGAAAGCGAGGAGGAGTACTGATAAGTGCTTCGTTAGTTTTACCGTTGAAAGTTTCCACGCTTACACCGACGATCCGAGAAAATTCCATCCTGCTTGTTCAGGATAGCTCCAAATTGCTATTTTAGGATGGATTTCTGCAATACCATTCCCCGCAAGATGCCACCCCCCCCCCCCCTCTCCCCAACAGTGTCATTTAGGCCCTTTAGTCAGCATAACGATTAAACCATCCAATGCGATACGCGACAAGTGCCATTCCAATATTAACATTTCCATTTTTGCTTCAATAACATAGCATATGGTCCCTCAGTGAAATGAAATGGTTTTCGCGCGCCGAAGGCGCGCAGGGACGCTTTGGGGCAAGTCCCTTTCGCCCTCATTGGCTGTATAATATTTGCGTTATGTCTGAGTATGGTAAGGGAGAGAAGGAGTTAAGGTATTCAGCGGCGCGCTGTGTATCCTGCGGTTTTTCTTGGAGGGAGGAGGATGCGTCGGAGAGATAGATGTTGGTGGCGTTGTCGGTTCGGGAGGAAGTGTTGTTTTTTCTTTGGCGACGAACGGCCTGATCCTTGCTGCTGTCTCTTGAGATTTTTGAGCCTTTTAAGGTCGATTTCGAGGATTGTCCTGATTGCGAGAGGTATAAGCTCCTGTTTCAGCATAGAAGTTGAATAGAATACTTTTTATTTTGTAACATAGCATGTACCTGCATGAACAAATAAAATACAATTAATAGGGAATGTAATATCCATAGTTCTTAAGTACATGATTACATTACAGGGAGATGGCATAGCCACGAGGGCTGTCTTCCTGACATTCCCAATATAAAAACAATAACAAAAAACATAAAGAGATCAATCCTGATGGCAGCGTGTTGTCAGTGGTGAAGTGGTTAAAGCTTAATTCAATACCATGTATTGTTAAGAAGTGTGTGTGTGTGTGGGGGGGGGGGGGGGGGGGGGGTCCTTCCATTAGAAGCAGATACATTCTAAGTCTTTTAGAGGGTGTATAGCCTTAAGGTACAAGGATATGATACTGATGAGATAACAGAGCTTCTTTCACAATAATGTTTAAATAACACAAATCACAATAAATAACATAACCATTACTATACAGTCAGGACAAACTGGATTGTTACAGTCGATATGTTGTGGCTACGAATTTAGGAATTTATCAGTTAGGAGGTTTTTTTGAATAGTGATTCTGGGGTAGCTTTGAATTGACGGTTCAACGGGTATTCCACATCCTAGGAAAAGTATGTAAAGGAAGGCTGGCTGAAAATTGGGTTCTTGGTTTGAGTGTGTGTAATTTACGTGACTGTCTGGTGTCCATTCCAGAGGGATTTTGATATATTTTATAAGTGGTCTCAAAGCTTTCTGGTAGCGTTTTGTTATACCAATCATACATGAACAAGAGAACTTGGAGTTTATAAAGGTTTGTGAATTTTAAGATACCCTGGTTACGAAATAAAGGATCGGTATGCGCATTGTATTTTTTATTGGAAATAATGCGGATAGCTTTCTTTTGATGTTTTGTAATTGATTTGGTCGAGGGTGAGTGTCCCCATATATGGATACCATATAACATGTGACTGTGGATCAAAGAGTAGTATAATGTTTTCAGACATTCTTTCGGGAGAATTCTTTTTACCTTATTTATGGCGTAAATAGCCCTTGACATTTATGAGCAGACCATTGAGAGATGATTCCTAAAATTTAAATTTTCATCCACATGAATCCCTAGAAATTTGACGGACTTTTCATCTTGATTATTTGCAACAGCTGAAATGGTGGAGTTGTTAAGCCAAAATTTGCCTGCTTCCAATAGAGTATGAATCATTCGGAGGATGAAAAATAATGAACTTTGTTTTGGTTTCATTTAGGGTAAGTTTGTTTGCAGTACACACCAAATGAATAATTTATTTAGTTCGATGATAGCTGTTTCTATTACTGTGTCTAAATTATTTCCTGATGCATGTGCAAAAGTATCGTCTGCATATGATAACATTTTCAGTAGTGTGGCGTTTATAATATCGTTGATGTAGATAATGAAAAGAAGAGGTCCAAGAATGGATCCCTGAGGACACCAGTGGTTATATCCAGAACCCCAGAAACTAGCCTTTGGGAGAAATACTGATTGCTTTCTGTCTGTGAGATAGTTTTGGAACCAGGAGTTTGCATGCCCCCGTATTCCAATACAGTTCTAACGTTTTCAATAGGATGGAATGATTTATGGTGTCAAAAGCTTTTGAGAAATCTAGAAAAAGAGCTAATGTACAGTCTTTTGTCGGCTTGTCATTCATGTCGGCCACATTGTTTATAAGATGCAATACAGGATGTATTGTTGAGTGTGCTTTTCGTAAATCCAAATTGGTACTGATGAATTATCTTATTTTCTTCCAGAAAATGTATTAATCGGGAATACATTAATTTTTCTAAAACTTTGGGAGAACGCCGGTAGGATGCTGATGGGTCTATAATTTTTGAATAGTTGTTGATCGCCCGATTTGAAGATGGGAATTATTTTACCAATTTTCATTTTGGTTGGGACACGGCCAGTTGAAAATGATAGGTTAATTACATGGGTTAAATGGTTCTGCGATCTCATTTATTATTAATTTTAGCATTTTGGTGGACAAATTGTCAATGTCTTTGCGTGTTTTCGTTTTCAGTTTACTTGTGCACTGTATTAACTTCTTGTGGGATAGTTGCACAATAAAGAATGATTCGACATTTTTCCGGTCAATATATTCGGAAAAATTTCGAGAAGACGATGGTACTCCTTCGCTCAGTTTTGTGCCGATATCAACAAAGTATGAGTTAAATTTGTCAGCTATCTCTTCAGGGTTAGTTATTTCGACATTACCATCGACAAATGTAGAGGGGGAAAATGAAGACCGAATTTGATTTATTGATTGTTTTCTTCAAGATTTCCCATGTTTTTTTCATGTTATGCTTGTTTTCTTAGAGTATACATTTATAATAATAAGATTTTCGAGCCCGTATTAGTCTGTTATAAGTTGTGCAATACTTTTTGTACCTCAGTTTATTTTGCATGGTTGGTATTTTCAGCTTTTGGACATACAATTTTGTTTTCTGCAATGATGACTGTAGTAGGCCCGTAGTCATCCATGGTTCACGCTTTACAATTTTTTTGGGAATAGTTACTAGTTTTTCTGGAAATGCTTGGTCATAGGCTGCGCGGACCTTTGTAAGTAGAGTATTATAGGCATCATTGGGACACTGGTGATTCAGTACATCGAAAAAGTCACTTTCAGCCAAAGGGGACTTAAACTGATTTATGTTTTCTGGGTTGTATGATCTTTTAAGAATTTGTATAGGGCGAAAGTGTCTTTTTTCTGATTCATCGACATAAAATGTAGCAAAATGGTCGCTAACATCAGTAATAATTATTCCAGAAGTGTGTATATTAATTTTGTTATAGAAGATATTATCAATTATAGTCGCTGAATGGTCTGTAATTCTAGTTGGTCTTGTGATAACAGGCATAAAACCAGCACTGAACATGATTTCTAAAAATAAGTCGGTCTTATTATGTCTTCGAAAGCCCAGGAAATCGATATTAAAATCACCTAAGAGGTACACATTTTTTTTAATGTCTCCAAGGCTGTTTAGCAGATTTGCCAGTTTTTCGAGAAATAAGTCAAGGTCAGCCTTGGGAGCAGTGTTTGGTCTATAAATAATTCCAATAATGTGTTTTTCTGTAGTTAAAGTTTCCACAAATAGGGATTCAAAGACATGTGGGATAAACACCGAGAGATCTTCACGAATTTTGTACGGAATAGTTTCTTTAATAAAAATTCCTACTCCTCCTCTGCCGTCATCATGGTCAGGTCGCTGTCGGGTGATCAAGGGATGGTAGCCGTCAAGTAAATAGGTAATATCTTTTTTGGCGCTAAATGTTTCTGTTAAGCCAATTATGTCTAAAAAGTTGGATTGAGGTTGAAGATTACATAACAGGTTATGAAGGGACTCCCAGTTGGCATTAATGCTTCGACAATTTAGATTAAAGAGAGTAAATAAGTTGGGTTTATCAGAGATCTCATTACTAAAGCGTTCCGGTGTGTAATATTCACAATTCTGTTCTTCAATAGTGAAGGGAGAGTTTAATTCATCAGCTTCGTTATCAGTAATTGCATCATTGAATTGTGAAATAAAGTCAAATGAATTATTGCTCTGTATCTCATCAAGTGTGAATGCATTAGCCATAGTCAAAAGGAAACAATTTTGCAAGATTTAAATGGAACGAACCAGTGAGTTTTTCAAAAATGCTTTGACCTACATCTTTTAATAAGAATAATGTGCTGTCATCAGGATTGTGTGAGTCAGCGAAGATTCTCGGAAGAAAAATTTGTTGACAGTTCATTGTCAACTTTTCTTCTTGTATTCAACCAGCTGAGCTTTGAGATATTGAATGAGAAGGCCTTTTGTAATGGGATTCATTAATTACTACAGTTTGGATGAAGTTACGGAGAAACAACTCTTACATACACCCCTTCTAGGATGATATGCTGGATCAGACCTTAAAAAGCAGCGAATAGAGAGGCCCCCGGTATCTGGACACGTGGGTCTTTAGAGTCAAACCCTACGAGCACCACGTGTCCAGACAGCCTGGGCCAACCATCAGCTAGCTCCACAAAGCTGATAAATTGATTGAAGGTATAGTCGTAATATCTTTAATAAGTACGTGATATAAGGGATTTGGGAGTAAGTAAAGTGCACCTCCTGTAGTTCTGAGTGGTCGACATTGGACAGAAAAAAAACCCCAGTCTACATGATACAAAGGTGCGGGAAGCCCCCTCCTCGCCCGATCACCCTTCCTCCCCAACGAACCGAAATACCGTAGTAATCGATATCCCAATAAAATAACAATACAGATGAGTGTATCTGCAAAATGACGTATTATGTTAAACTGTGTTAACCTGTAAAACAGTAGTTTATTTTCCTTGGCATTAGTCATGGTCTGAGTGTTCGACATTGGATAGGAAAAACAATTGGCGACACAATCAAGGCAATTTGTGCCACAAAAAGTACTTCCACGTGCATGACATAGTTTGTCGACATGATTTTACAGCCAACTCCAATACAGTTGTGACTGGATTCAAAAATTTACCTCATCGTTTTGGACAAATAACTTCACTGTTGGATCTTTTTCAAATGTCTTTGGGATTTCGATCACCGCAGCACCTCTGCCCGCCAAAGAACATGATAGAGCAAGCAATCGGGCGAGAAAACTACAAACACCACCGGGTCACGCAGAGTGGATTATGCGATCATTTATTTATTTATTAGTGTTCAAGGTCACTTTTCAGCAGGTATGTCAAGTTGTGACCACAACAAAGGTGAAAAGTCAAGTTTAGCCAATCATTTCCATTTAAAGTTCTGTTCAGCACTATGATATAGAAAGAAAGTAACAGGTATCAAAAAAGTGAGATCAGGGCTCTGTATCCATTATACCAGCTGGTCATTACTCGAAGGTTTGCAAGTAAGGCGCAGAGCACCCTGTTGTAAATTTGTGGCGCGGGTCTAAAAATAATTTTAAGAGAATAACAATTTTGTTCTATACAATTATGCAATACCACAAAGATACTCGGATTCATTGTATGACCTTAAGGTAATGCAGTTCTGTCGTGGTAGGGGGGAGGTCATGTGAAGACTTGGGGTGGGGAATAGTTTTAAAAGAATAACAATTTTGCTCTATACAATTATGTAATACCACAATAATTCCATTCATTGTATGACCTCAAGGTTATGCAGTTCTGGTGTTGTGGTGGGGGAAGGGGGGGGGGGGGGGTCATGTGAAGACTTTGGGTGGAGAGGGGTTCTGCGACTTTGGATGGGGGTGCGAAAAGAGGGGTTTCGTGAAGACTTTGTTTGGTCAGACAAAAAATAGTTTTATATTCATATATGTACACATTTACATATGCACATATACTCGCGTGTACATTCGAGTGTATGCCCATCTGTATCTATGTATGTATATCATAATATAGGGCAACTTACCATACGTTTGTTGAGTGCTATTTCTGAGAAAGGTTGGAACTTTACACTGTTCTGTGATATCTACAGTTCTGTCCAGAGCGGTGTTCTGAAAAGTAATGCAAAAAGGCTGCTCAAATTCTATATCAGAAACTATTTGAAAAGATTCATAGTTTTGTCTAAATTGTTTATACAGAAACAATTTGCTGTAAATGAAACTGGATTGTATGGGACATTGCTGCTATCGGTATATATATAAAGCAATGTGCAGTATATACACAATGTATTGTATATTTCCATATATTGCATTGCACCAAGAGCCTTGCAGTCTCCCGAGGTCATACAATACATGGACTTAACAAAATGTAGGGCATCCACTTTGAATGAACATATCTCTGAAACAGGTTACTTTTTTCATTATTTTGAGACATGCAATATATGGACTTATGTAGGACATCTACATTGAATAATCCTATTTCTGACAAAAGTACTTTTTTCATTATTCTGCGTCACCTATAAATCTTTCCCACTATATCATACTGTAGGACAGGGGTGTGGGTGATCATATGAAAATTTAGGTAAGGAGAAAAAACAATTCTTAAATTCGAACATCAAATTTGGGTGGGTGGGAGTTTACACAATTCAGTGAAATTTTCAGTTCCGTCCTGAGCAGTGATGTGATAAGTAATGCAAAAAGGCTTATGAGAACAACTTTTGCAGAGACACATTGCTGTGAGTAAAATTGGAATGTACGGGTCCTCACTACTGACAGTATGTACACAATGTATTGTATATTTCCATATATTGCATTGCACCAAGAGACTTGCAGTCTCCTGAGGTCATGCAATACATGGACTTAACACAATGTAGGGCATCTACAATGAATAAACCTATCTCTGAAAAAGGTTTCTTTTTTCATCATTCTGCGACATGCATTATATGGACTTGTGTGGGATATCTACATTGAATAATCCTATTTCTGAAAAAGGTATTTTTCATTATTCCGCTTATGAGAACAACTTATGCAGAGACACTTTGCTGTGAGTAAAACTGGAATGTACGAGTCCTCACTCTCGACAGTATATGCACAATGTATTGTATATTTCCATATATTGCATTGCACCAAGAGACTTGCAGTCTCCTGGGGTCATGCAATATGCAATATGGACTTGTGTGGGACATCTACATTGAATAACCCTATTTCTGAAAAAGGTATTTTTATCATTATTCCGCTTATGATAACAACTTATGCAGAGACACTTTGCTGTGAGTAAAATTGGAATGTACGGGTCCTCACTACTGGCAGTATATACACAATGTACTGTATATTTCCATATATTGCATTGCACCAAGAGACTTGCAGTCTCCTGATGTCATGCAATACATATACTTAACACAATGTTGGGCATCCACTTTGAATAAACCAATCTCTGAAAAAGGTTACTTTTTTCATTATTCTGAGAGATGCAATATATGGACTTGTGTGGGATATCTACATTGCATAATCCTATTTCTGGAAAAGGTATTTTTTCATTATTCTGCGTAGGGCATCCACTTTGAATAAACCTATCTCTGAAAAAGGTTACTTTTTTCATTATTCTGAGACATGCAATATATGGACTTGTGTGGGACATCTACATTGAATAATCCTTTTTCTGGAAAAGGTATTTTTCATTATTCTGCGTCACCTATAAATCTGTCCCACTATATCATAATGTAGGACAGGGGTGTAGGTCATCATATGAAAACCTTGGTTAGGAAAAAACACTATTCTTAAATTTCATCAAATTTGATCATATGGGTCTTTATATCTTTTCAGTATATATTTAAGTTAGTGTATAATTTCACACATTGCATGCCCTTTGGAGTCCGGCAGTCCTCTGTGGTGGGGGCCATATAAAGTCTTTGGTAGGGCAAGAGACAATTCTTAGATTCATACATGTACATACTTATATACACATTCACATACACATTCGCACTCGTACATAAATACGAATGTGTACATGCCCATGCATATGTATGTATACCACTATGTAGGACATATCACCCTACCTTCTGTAAAGCCTATTCCTGTCGATACTGAAACAGATGCATTCGGTGAAACGTACACATTCACACTCATACATAAATACGAATGTGTACATGTCCATGCATATTTATGTATACCACAATGTAGGTCATATCACCCTACCTTCTTTAAAGCCTATTCCTGTCCATACTGAAACAGATGCATTTTGTGAAACGTACAGTTCTGTCCAGAGCAGTAATATCAATAAAAATTGCAAAAAGGGCAGTTGAATCCTTATATCGTTGTCCCCTGTTGGCCACTAACACAACTTAGTTTTGAAAATATCGCATAGACCATCCCACTGTAGATTTATAGATCGTCGCCTGAATGCTGTAATGCCCTATGTCCCCTATGGGACATAGAACATTCTTGCACTCAGCCGACGAGATCTAGCCTGATAATTATTTGACAATTTTGATAATTTTAGAACGATATGCAGAGGCACTTTGCTGTGAACAAGTTGTATTGTGTGGGTCCTCACAACTGTCAGTCTGTTTGAATGTTCAAAGTTACAGTTATGTCCAAAATTGTAGTTATATAAGAATGATATCTACACACCACACCACTGTTAAAGCGTCAGTGATCAATCCATTCCTTCCACCCAGACTGTGGAGTTTCCTTGACTTCGAGGATAACTCGAATGCCAGACAAACGTATTCTTGTCTTGTATTTCTTCTCATTTCGAAGTTTAAACGCAACGCTTGAAAGCCTTCCTCTCTCTCTCTTTAAGGAGGGGGGCAGGTCTGTTCTGACACTTTTCTTAGAACCTCTCAAATTCGGTGCAGAGTTCAACACAAGTTGCTTGTCTCTGTCATTTGCAACTTTTATTATTAGGCATTTCGGTGGGGGAGAGACAACATTCCTACCCAGATTGGAGCTCGGTAACCGATGTGCATTCACCAACCTATTAACCACACCAGAAGCATTATTCTGCTCTATTTTTTGGTCATTTATAAGAAACTCTGAAACTGTTTGATATGGGTCTTCATCAACTTTTTCAGTGATACCATACAACAATAGATTGTTTTTTCTATCGTAAATTTCTGAAAGGGTCAGCTTATCTTCCAATTCACTTTGTTTTGCAGAAACATTTTTCTCCAGATCAGGAATAACTGTGTTATCGATGTCCTCGATACGCTGGGCACAGTACTCAACAGTTTGTGATAAATCAACATAGTCTGATTTAATCGTAGAGATTGTACCATTTATTTCAGTAATCTCAGCTTTCATGGCCGTGATGTCGTTTCTCAGGCTATCAAAGTTTGTTTGAAATGATTTTTTCAAATCATTAATTTTTTCAGTTCTGTGTTAGAAACGGGATCCTCCCTCTGAGCTGATGCTGATGTTTTCCCCACATTCGACTCTCTCCTCGAGGAAGACATAATCTTGAAAACAAAACAATGCACGAAAAATGGAGAGAAGTTTGAGAGCTTCACCTCTTCTTCCACTCAGCTACACTCTTCAATTCCCCGTTAAATTTATTAAAACCTTATTTTGAGCATGATAAATAAGTCTATAAATCACCGATAATACTGAGGTTATAATTAAGAGCACATAAACACGTGTATTTTGAATATTAACTCAGCTGGGAATGATCGCCTCTCACCTATCCGCCATTAAGTCATTCATCTTGAATGTCTCCTGGTACTCAGCTCGGACAGTATCTTCCTGGATCTCATCCTCGAGGATTGCCTCCACGGAGTCCGGGATGCTCGCCTCCTAGTCAGATCCCTGGTCCGAAGAAGCCGTGGAAGCAAGAGCTGGAGGGGTGGAAGGTGCGTCATCTGGGACAACTTACTGCACCATAGACAGATCTTACTCCTCCATCTCCTTTTCAGATGAAGAGTCTGATGGGTTGGAGATTGATCTGTCACCTGACGACCAAAAGTCCTCCGACCCTCCTCCTGTGCGGGGTGCCGTCTAGACAAGGGTTGGTCAGAGGTGACAGGTGTAGACCCCATGACGCCCGCACTTGCCTCCCTCTCTTCCTTCTTCTTCTTCTCCAGAAACTCCGTCATTCGGCGGGCATCTCGTCGTCTGGCGGAGGGTCCTTCTTTCTCTTCCTCTTTTTCTTGGTGGTGGCTGTACTGCTCTGGCGGTCTTCATCCAGCTTGTCCGAGTCACTAGGAGGGTGACCAGTGTGGGAGGAAATCTCCCCACGAAAGGTGCTACACCTCTCCAAGGACGTCGGTTCGGTCTTTGTATCAAAATCCACTGTCAAGTGAATTGTTCCCTTGCGCACCTGCATACTCCAGGTGGTAGCAAGGGCGGTCTTTACTTTGATCAGTGTCTCTTGTATAACTAATGGTAGCTCCATTGTTTTTAGTTGTTTACACCTCGGAGCTCAAGGTGCTAAATGGTACAATTGGCGTGACTTTCAGGAAATTATTTCTACTACCTCTAGATTGGAGTTCATGGACATTGCGAAACAAACATGCTTGGATTCACCACACTTAATTACTGCTTGACCCAGTACAGCTCTGCTCAATCATTGTAGAAGGTGTGAAAGCAATGCCATTTTGTCAAAAGTTATTATACTTTTACAGTCGGCAAATATGTTTGAAACGGCTGGAGTTGAGTGGCCATCGGTGACGATCGCTTTCGCTCCCTGGATGGGGAGATGGACTTTGACCTACTATATGTTTTTTGCTGAAAAAAATCCAATTAATTTACAAAACCAATTGTTGGATATACGATTGTGGACCTCGGTCCTAATGTAAGCCCTAACATTAGCTGTAGGGAGAGCAGTGTCCTTTGAAGTGCACGAATGTGGACTTCGTCCTTTCATAAATAAGTTTGAGGTAAGTGCGTAAAGGTCCTTGTTGGTGACTGCAACGACAAATGTACAGACGAAGAAGCACTTTGGTTCTGAGGCGATGGCTGCAGACGCACAGGTAAAGATTCTGAAGTTTCTGCATATGAAGAGTCATACATCGATGATACTAAACGAAATGTTTGCATATTTGGTAAAGCGGATGTTAACGATGTGATACTCTGTGACTTAGAATGAATCGGCGTCGAATGTGTTGGCGCTGCAGGAGTTGTACTGCACTCTACACAGGACCAGTCAATATCTTCTTTATTTTTAATTGAATCCATGTAGGTCTGTTGAGTGATGCCTGCTTCACATGTTCGGTGTTGCCAACGATTGCAACCGTCACACTGAAGTGCTTCTTGTCTGGGGCGCACTTCCCTCTTACAATATATGCAGGGGTGTATAACTGTCCTGAAATTGAATAAATAGAAAATATTATTAATTTATAAGAAGACAAGACGCCCCAAATATCTTGTTTCTGATCTGAAAAATATAACTTATCACGCCACAAAGGGGTGTCATAAATTATATTTCTGAGACAAGAAACGTACATAAAACCCATATATTTCCAGCCTTCGTCGCACAGCTCTGTTATAAGACGCCCCAAATATCTTGTTTCTGATCTGAAAAATATAACTTATCACCCCTCAAGGAGGTGTCATAAATTATATTTTTGAGACAAGAAACGTACATAAAACCTATATATTTCCAGCTTTCGTCGCACAGCTCTGTTATAAGACGCCCCAAATATCTTGTTTCTGATCTAAAAAATATAACTTATCACGCCTCAGGGACGTGTCATAAATTATATTTTTGAGACAAGAAACGTACACAAAACCTATATATTTCCACCCTTTGTCACACCAGCTCTGATATTAAATGCCAAAAAGTCTTGCTTCTATCATCTATTCATTATTGTTTCTACCACTGTAATAAATAACTGAAATGTGACATTCGAATGAATGAAAGGTTTTAGCGCGCCGAAGGCGCGCAGGGACGATGTGGGATTTACAAATCCCTTGCGACCCGGTTAACCTTATTTTTTTTCCTTGGATCACACAGGCCTAGCTTTCCTATTGCCCAAAATGGAGTCTGAGGGGGTTATGCACGCGGTTAGAATACCCGGCAGTTTACGCTGGAGTGTTAGATGGTCAATACTCAATCCCTCAACGCCTTTAAAACTATTAGAGAGCGAGCTCTATTCGGTTCCAGTTCGGCGATGGTAGAGGTTTGAGTCCCACCATGGTGGCGAGCCAGAATGTAATGTTGTGCGATGGCAAGTTTAAGGGAAGAAGAGAAAAGAAAACCAAACAGCAACGCCGGTTTGGTAGCGGCCCCGGTATATGACCATAGCGGTTACAAAAAAGAAGTGGAGAAAGCTCCAACAGTTTAGTTTTAAGAAACCGGGAGTCATCTATCAAGCCTTCTGGGAGATAGGATGCCGTATGTGATTTTGAGGTATCTGGTTATCCTTCGGGAATTCCAAATGACCTCCTCCACCCCCCCCCCCAAAAAAACAAAAAAACAACAAAAAAAAAAACAAAAAAAACAAAAAAAAAAAACACTCACTGACACACACCCCCAAGCCCTTAAAAGGGCTGTTAAATCTTTATTCAAATGTTTATTTATATCAAATGTACACTCGTTCCCAGCCAGACAAGCTTGTTTCAGTCCTTGCCTAGCGTTTGGTGGTTTCTTGTATATGTTGCAGAAAGGTAGGTTGCACCAATTCCTCCTACGCTTTGTCTACCATTTCCATGCGTCTTCTTGATAAGAGTGTTGCAAGAAAATTTGAGAATGTTCAGTTAGAAAAGTAAAAGGTAGAGAGAAAGATAGGTATCCGCTATTGTATATTGTGCCTGCTGTGTGATTGTTGCTATGGATGGGGTAAGGGGTGTGTTTCTTCGGAGCCCACTCCCCACACGCAGAGTTGCGAGGCAATCCTCACAGACTCAATCCTAAAGATCTCAATGAGTAGCGAGGCAATCCTCACTGACTCCACGCAGTTTAATTCTATTGAGTAATTTTAATTTACTGTGGATTATTTTGTTTTTCTGTTTAGGGTTCGGTGTTCGTTCAGCTTCACCATTGATTCACTATCCTGGAGTATGTGGAGGGTTTTGTTATATAGATCTCATTAAACGCGTTTCAATCGCGCTTCAGCAGAGTTGCGAGGCAGTCCTCACAGACTCTATCCTAAAATTCCCAATGAGTAGCGAGGCAATCCTCACTGACTCCACGCGATTTAGTTATATTGTATAATTTTTATTTTATTTTATTTTATTATTTTTTTTTTTCTTTTTTTTTTTTTTTTTTTTTTATTTTCTGGAAACTTATTTTGTTTTTCACTATCTTGGAGTCTGTTGAGGGTTTTGGTTTGTAGGTCTTTTAATCGCGTATCAATAGTTTCTATTTTTGCTAGCTCGTGAAGTTCCTTTATCGGTGTCCATTTCGGTTTGCATAGTTCCACTCGGAGGGCATAATTTTGAACCCTCTGTAGCTTCTGAATGTTGGTTTTGCTTAGGTCGCTTGTTATTATTGCACCGTATTCTAGTACCGGACGTATAAATGTTTTGTAGAGCTTGAGAAGCACATCTTTGTTTGCTCCCCAATTTCTACATCTGATCATCTTCAGAAAATTGATACGTTTAGTAGCTCTAACCGTAATGGAGTTTACGTGACTGTTTAGACTGAGATTGCTATCTAGGATAAATCCCAAAAATTTGGCCTCTTTGTTTGCTTCTAGTTTGTGATCGTATAACTGGAGATCGATACTCGGGACTGTTTTTTTCCTTTGCTTTTTGAAGAACGTAACTTTTTGAGTTTTGGCGGCATTGAGTTTGATGCGCCACAGGGCACACCAGCTCTCAAGATCGCGAATGGTATCCTGTAGACGATTTTTAATTATGTTTCTGGACTTGCTGGCTGTCCAAATGCCTTTGTCGTCTGAGAACTGCGATAGTTCAACAAAGTTTTTCCCTACTTTTTCTATATCATTCACATATATTATGAAAAGAAGCGGACTTAGAACCGACCCTTGTGGTGTTCCCGCTTCGAGTATTACTTCCTCTGACACCTCGCGATTAAACCTCACCTTGATTTTTCGGTCAGATAGAAATGATGATATGATCCTTAGAATTTTAGTGGGTAATCCCATTTTCGCTAGTTTATATCTCATTGTGCCATACCGAGTCGAACGCTTTTTCTACATCCAAGAAAAGCGCGGTTCCGATTTCGTTTTGACTAAATGCTGTTTTCATATAATCGACCAGTCTATATACGTGTTCGATTCCCTCTTTCTGACTCCTATACGCTCTTTGCCATTTGTTGAAAAAATTGATTGATTCGAGATAGCTGCGAAGTCTCGTAGTGAGAATCCGCTCAAATATTTTCCCAACACAGCTAAGCAAGCTGATTGGGCGGTAATTAGAAGGGTTGGTAAGGTCTTTGTCGGGTTTAGGTATCATGACTCCCGTGGCCACTTTCCAGCATTTTGGGAAGTACCCACAGGAGAGACAGCAGTTTAAGAGTTTGGCAAGTCTGCAGTAGAAGATGTTGGGGCACTGTTTCATTATTTTGTAAGAGACTTCGTCTTCTCCTGGGGACGAAGATGACCTGCATTTTCTGATTATACCCATGACCTCTTCCACGCTTATTGGTTCGGTTAATTCATGGCAATAGGAAAGCTAGGCCTGTGTGATCCAAGATCGAAGTGAAATAAAATAAGGCTAACCGGGTCGCAAGGGATTTGCAAATCCCACATCGTCCCCGCGCGCCTTCGGCGCGCTAAAACCTTTCATTTCATTCATTCGGAATAGTTCTAGTTGTGACTGGACATGTTTCGGTTTCAAATATTTTTGATTCAAATGATGGACTTTTAATTAATGGATTACATTCAAGTAAAGAGGTAAGAATTTTTTTCCCACAAAATAGATAAAATTCTTATCAAAACTAATTAAAATTTTCACAAAATATGTAAAATTCTGATCAAAAATCATTAAAATATATTCCAATAATAACTTTTCTAAATAACTGAATAAAATATAAATTGAAAAAAAATTAAACTCAAAGTGAGAAGATTCGGCCCACCACCAGGGTCGAATCTTCTCGGCCGAATCTTCCCAGGGCTGAATCTTCCCCGACTTTGGGTGGCCTGCGTGACAAAGAGAAACCTGGTTTTGAAGAGTACCTTGATGGCACCTTTGGGGTCACTGTTGTTCAAGCTGATGTCGCGGTCCCTGGAGCTGAGGGGAAAAATTGGGAAAAACAGTGAAAAGGAGTGCCAGATGTGTAATTTGGGCGTGGTGGAGGCCCTGGAACACTTTCTTCTAGAATGCCCAAAATACCAGTCTAAAAGAACAAGATTCACTGGGAGTATAATGGGGAAGTGGGATGGGAGAATAAAGGACATGTTTTTAGTGGGCGACTCAAAGGAGGGGGTCAATATGCTAATCGAAGAGATTGGGAAGAATAGGGCAAGGGATGTCCTCAAGCAGTTCGTCTCCGAGTGTTGGGAGGAGAGAAGAAGCGTGGGAATAGGGAGGCAGTTGGGAGTACAGGGGTAACCAAGGCCTTGTCATACGAGAATCGCGACAAATCAGCGGCCGACCAAAGTGTTATTATTATTATTGACAATATATATGTTTCAAGTCAGTTGATGGAATAGTTCTAGTAGTGACTGGACATGTTTAGGTTTCAAATATTTTTGTTTGATGGACTTTTAATTAATGGATTACATTCAAGTAAAGAGGTAAGAATTTTTTGTCACAAAATAAATCAAATTCTTATCAAAACTAATTAAAAAAACAAAATTTCCACAAAATATGTAAAATTCTCATAAAGAATCATTAAAATGTATTCAAATAATAACTTTTATAAATAACTGAATAAAATATAAATTTCCAGAAATTAAACTCAAAGCGAGAAGATTCGGCCCACCACCAGGGCCGAATCTTCCCGGCCGAATCTTTCGGGAACGGGACCACTCGCCCCCGGGCCAACTCGCCCCCTTGTTGGTGGGCCAACTCACCCCCGGGCCAACTCGCCCCCGATGGAATAATGAGGATTGGTCATGATGGGTGTTGAGAAATGAGTAACAACGCGCGATTTCAGAAATAATTTTGTTTATTTTAAAAAAAAAATCTCAGTTATTAATGATAATATAATAATGAATTTTTATCAAACATAATATGTGTATGAAAATGGATAAAAGTTAACCATTAAATACTAATACTGATAATAATTTTAAATAATTAAATATAAATTTAAATAATTGAATATAAATTTAAATAATTAAATATAAATTTAAGTTTATATCATTATATAGTATCTTTAAGTTTAATTAAATATAAATTTAAGTTTATATCATTATATAGTATCTTTAAGTTTAATTTAAAATGTAACTTTTTGTGTCAATTTCTAGAAATTAAGAAAAGAAGAATTCATTTTAGAAATACTGACCTTCAATATCATTATTAGTCCTCACTGTATGGCCGAAGATGCTCCACTCTTGAATTCCGAAGGTGGTTGAGTCAACCCACTGCTGCTGGACATAATCTGCCAGTTGTCTGAGTTTTGATTCTGGCGGTGTTCATAAATAAATAAATAAAGATAATTTTCGAAGTGGGCCAACTCGCCCCCAAAATCGGGCCAGGGGGCGAGTTGGTCCGGGGGCGAGTGGTCCCGCACCCGAATCTTTCCAGGGTTGTTCTTCCCTGACCCGTTATTTTCCTTGCTTCAAATTTGTTAATGGCGCGCATCAAAATGTAAACAAACTTACAAAGAATACATTTTAAGAAAAAGTATTTTGATTCATGTCAAAGCAAAGTAATATATTATACTGCGAGCAATGCTTATACCCGTTTACTTACTTGATTGATTGTTTGAACGTATTTTGCCTGTTTCTAGTTCCCAAATGTTATTGTTACAAAGTTGAAGTTGACAATTGTTTACTAAATACCCCAAACAGGTCGGGGACAAGTTGACATCGATCTTTTATAGTTAGATCGAACTATAATAGATCGTTCGGTCTATATTTTTTTTTTTTTTTTTTTTTTTTTTTTACTCAAACGACCTTTTTTTCAAATAACATTTGTTGCGCAAAAAATGGCATCAAACCGCCACCAAAAATCTAGTTCAGCGATCTGAACGTAGTGGCTACCCCTCTATTCGCGCAGAGGAGGCCATCAAACTCGGTCGCATTCGCACAGAGCAGATTATCAAACCCATTCTGCACAATTGCGATCGAATTTCCTATTCCGCATCGATGAAAAGGTCTATTCGTTTTGGCGCCATTACCGGGTTATCGTTTTTACTGTTTTATATTTAAACAACAACATGGCCGATTTTGAAATCTCCGTCGCCGCCTCACGAGTACACAAATGACGACATTTAAAGGATAAAACCTAGTTTGGATTAATAAACTCTTCCCAAATGTAAGGAAATACGTGTACTATCGATTGCAGCCGGTAATAAGGGCGAAAGCTTGATATATTTTCCTAATTTCGAGTTTTGAGTTCCCATAAAAACTTGATGGGAACTTTTTCTATAGGATTGAATGGGAAGAATCTGAACGTAGAGGGGTAGCCACTACGTTCAGATCGCTGAACTACCAAAAATCCAGTTCAGCGATCCGAACGTACTAGTGGTTACCCCTCTACGTTCAGATTCTTCCCATTCAATCCTATAGAAAAAGTTCCCATCAAGTTTTTATGGGAACTCCAAACTCGAAATTAGGAATATATATCAAGCTTTCGCCCTCATTACCGGCTGCAATCGATAGTACACGTATTTCCTTACATTTGGGCAGAGTTTATTGATCCTAACTATGTTTTATTCTTTAAATACCGTCATTTGAATACTCGTGAGGCGTCAATGGAGATTTCGAAATCGGCCATGTTTTTGTTTAAATATAAAACAGTAAAAACAATAACACGGTAATGGCGCTGAAACGAATAGACCTTTTCATCGAAGTAGAATCGGAAATTCGATCACAATTGCGCAGAGGGGGTTGATAATCTGCTCTGTGTGAATGCGACCGAGTTTGATGACCTCCGCGCGAATGAGATCGAGATTCCGATTGCGCATCGATGAAAAGGTCTATTCGTTTTGGCGCCATTACCGGGTTATTGTTTTTACTGTTTTATATTTAAACCAAAACATGGCCAATTTCGAAATCTCCGTTGACGCCTCACGAATATTCAATTGACGGTATTTAAAGAATAAAACATAGTTAGGAACAATAAACTCTGCCCAAATGTAAGGAAATACGTGTACTATCGATTGCAGCCGGTAATGAGGGCGAAAGCTTGATATATATTCCTAATTTCGAGTTTGGAGTTCCCATAAAAACTTGATGGGAACTTTTTCTATAGGATTGAATGGGAAGAATCTGAACGTAGAGGGGTAACCACTACGTTCGGATCGCTGAACTACCAAAAATCAAGACCTCACAACCAGGTCTGTCCCGGGTCGTTTCGCCCCAAACACAGGGGCTCGTTACAAACAATGACTGAGGAATTAAATAATATTATAAAATAAGCATAACTGGATACCCCCCTAGTATATAATATAATAACAAAAGGGAGGACACACAATTCCTACCTCGATTTTTCAAACGGTTCAAAATATATTCTGCCTACGGTCGTCCATCGAATTCTATGTACTGTTTTGTCAGCAAAAGACTTATCTTCCAGACTGAACACATGTTTTCATTATATTAAAATAAAATCAATGCACAAAACATGATTTATTGTCACTTTCCTTCGAAAAGAACTCTGGTGGTACCGGAAGTTCGGCTTTCAGCTGTTGAGTCTCATCACCACATCCCCAAGAAAAGTCGGCCCTGAACGTTTCGTCCGCAACAGCGTTTCGTTTTTGTCAGTCATTTCTGCCATATTCAGAGGTTGGAAAGCGACGGTGAGGGTCTGTCCCAAACAGTTTTGAGAATTTATGTGAAAAATATTCAGCAAATGAGTGTCGACAAATGCTTTTATTATTTTTATCACCGCTTATGTGTGTTTACAACTAAATTGCCAGTCTAAGTGTCTATTTTAATGTTTTCAGCCAAAGTACTTAAATTAATTGAGTCTTCTTTTCGAGAGGACAGATTACACAAGGTTGGCATATTGTTCGGTCTGGGTGATTTCAGTGAATTTCTGGACCACAATGAAGAGTTTTGGACACGTAGTATGTTAGAGAACTTCATGTTGTATATTATATATATTGTAGTGTGGATATAGGGGCGACAGTCCTTCCATCCCCACCATCCCCTTGTTTCAGAGTTCTTATGATGTTAAACTCTGATATTATTAGACACTGCCACTGGGTGCTGCTCCGTATCCACTGCCCCCTCCCCCCCCCCCCCCCCCCCCCCCCCCCCCCACACACACACTCCCTGCACAAAAAAACATTGAAGCCTCGGCGTGGTCCCGCCTGCTTTCGGCATCCGTCTAATGTGGTAGATGGAAAATATAGTTACGTGACAACTCGACCTCGGGACAACTCAACCCGAGCCGATTCTCCGGGACAACTCGGTCATGATTATCCATTGTGCAGAAATGTGACCTTGACAATAAATAAATAAATAAATAAACATTGGACCTGGAAGGGTGTCAGGCGCAACACTCACAGGAACCAAGCGATCCGGTTCTTGACTGCTACATATCGTCTGATGGTTCTAGAATTTCGCGAAATTATCCTCAATAATTACAATGTCATACAACAAAAACTTGACCAGAAAATTATAAACACACATGTTACTGTCAAATACAAGAGACGGTGTGAGGATACTTGAACTGAGGCAACCAAACACAACATGAGTGTTCCTCTTAACTACAAACGTTGCACGATGTCTGGGGATCATTCTTGATTCACACGATGTACGAGTCCAGACGCAGCTTGTCCTGTGCATGTCATGATGGTTAACCATGATGGTTAATGGTCATAGGCCCCCGGCTTGGAATGGTACGACAAAATATGGGACCCACAGGGTCAAAAAGGGTCCCCAAGCCGCAAGCTCATGGTAGCGAGAAAGAGAGAGAGAGTGGCAGAAGGTCGAGGGAGAGAGAAAGAGAGAAGAGAGAGAGAGAGCGAGGAAGGATGTCTGTATTTGCAAGAATTTGAATTCAAGTATCGTAAATCACCAACTGTACTTCGTGTGTACACTAGCATATAGGCCTCAGTTGAGATCCGATGACTGCTAAGAGACCCTCATATTGGTCCTCAAAACGAGACAGGTACCCAGCCAGTATTTGTATATGAAGACACTCTGGACTCCCCCTCCCCCATTCCCACCCAGAAAAATAATGTTCTTTATTGAAGGTTGCATTTTATTAAAGTATCTCAAAAAGCACTATAGGTGCACTCTGTTTCTTCCTTTGGTGGCTCCTTCCAGTGTCTAGAGTCACGAAACCCAAACTACATGTAGATTGCATATTCCCCACTGGCGAACATGAAATCTACATCTTGTACTAGCTTAGTAAGAATCGAGGATTTTGTTCCTTTTCATATGCAATTTTCAACATTTTCACCTGCGGGCTGAACCATTATCGCCCAGTGCGTCTTGGGCCCCCTGATGGTTTGAGAAACGAATAATGTCCATATGCAGAAATAAAAGAAAACAATCAAGTGGGGTTTTATCCATGGTGGCCTTGTTCATTTTTGGGGCGTTAGAGGAGCCGTCATTGGGAAAGTATAATCTGCATCTGTCTTGTTTCTAATCATTTTTGAGGAGCGCACAAACAACGGCTCCTGGCGGGATTGTGCCTACTTAAACTTTGCCGAATTGGGAATAGCCCTGCATGAAAAAATGGACAAGAGACATGGGGTGCAGCAGAACCATGATGGCATCTTTCACAGCCTTATGGGCGGAACACCCCCTCATGTGGCGGGGGTAATAGTTTGCGAGCGCAGAAGCCATGTGAATACATCATTCTATCCCTATGCCATCCCCGCGCACAAACCATTACCTCCAAGAGATTGTATCCATGTTATATACATGCAGTAACAAGAGTGAAACTCGCAAATCTGATGTTTTCAGACAGCGTCTGGCCAATTGTTTCGTGGGAGATGTATTTCCATTGCTATAAACTGAAATCCAGATTATCCAATGAGAAACACTATTCCCAAACGATTGTACACAGTTCTACCATTTCAGGGTTTCAAGGAGTACGTCTCTAAAGTGTTCAATTATGTCAAAGTGTTTTTAATACAAATTTCGTTGGATCATCCTGTAATGGCGACATGAGTGTAAAAGAGAACTCTATGACCGGAGGTGGGCATTGGGAGTATCCCATAAGATGAATTCTCTACTACTAAACACCAACACTAGAGTTGTGTGAAACATAATGTGATAAATGTGTGTTTGGTGGTGTAGGAGAGACGAAAAACGATTTAAGGAGTAGCGAATAGTGAATGGTTTTCAATAATTCAAAAGAATATGCTCCAAGGGCCAATCTTTGGTAGTATTTGAAATACAGTCAGAAAACTCAGCGACTGGGGTGTGGGGTTCTTCTTTTTTGTATTGCTTTTAAAAGTCGGAGGTGCTGAAATGTAAAAGGTCGTTTCCGAAACCATGTCTCGGAATTTATGTAAAACTCTGTGACCTGAGAAGTAATCCGACCGATTTTAGCGTATGAGATAAGTGTATGTAAGTGGCCAATTTCTGATTGAGAGACTGTGAATTCGACCTCCCCACCCCCACCCCCACCCCCGTGTCTGGCATCTGTCATTAAACAATAATAACAACAAAAACTACTTGCTTCAAGTTGGTTGTGTGGTCAGTACACATAAAATCTAAATCAAGTTTCTCGTATCAGTGGATTTGAATAAATTGACAAGTCTGACAGTTACATGCCGGCTGTTTTGTGTGGTTAGTTCGTCTTCATTGATCCGTAAAATATTCCAGAACAATTTTACGTTCATGCCTTAAGAGTGTAATAATCAAAAGGAACTAAATAATAATAAAGTCAGGTCCACTGAAATGTAAACAGCAGTTTTGAGACCCTTTCAGAGAGATTGATGTATATCTTTGCGACTGAAGAAGTGATCAAGACAATTTTAGCCGGGATGGGGCCGAGTTGTCCCGGAGAATCGGCTCGGATCGAGATCGAGTTGTCCCGAGGCCGAGTTTTCACGTAACCATATTTTTTTATACTGTACCAATGACCCAGACATAGCTGGTGCTAACTCTAAAAAATCCAGGGCCAAACACAAATTTTGCCCCCCAATCCCCCAAATTTGCATCTAAAACCAAAAGAAATCATGTCCTAAAGGACCTCCATCCATACTTTGCCCTTACTGCGCATCCGAAATTGGCGCCAATTATCATTCTCTGTTTGGCCCTTCATCAGTCAACATCTCACTGATCTTTGTGCTTGTAAATCTCAGTTTAAAGGATGCCAGACACGTAATTATTGGAGAAATGGTGATTCTAAGGAGGATATAGAAGGAGGAGAGGAAAAAGGAGTGACAAAAAATAATCAGGGCTGTACTTAAAATTTTGTATGAAATTATGTTAAGTTGCCTATTTTCGAGGCATGGGCCTGTTGTCATTCTTGCTATAAAGTTGCACTGCTTATTCAGTGTTTCCTCTCCCCTGGTCTTCTAAGTCCCCCCCTTGCTATTCTCCCATGCTTTTGGCATATTTTTGAGAAAGATCATTTCTAAATTCTCTTGGGAGAGTTAGCTTGGTTACAGAATGAATTCTGTTATTTTCCCCATAGTTACGTTTTCACCCATGGGTGTTTAAACTTTGTGTTCTGCATCTTCCATCTGATGTTCTGCAGATTCTCCCCTGGGAGTCTCTGTCTTGCATCAGATAGAGTGTAATTTTGATGACTGATTTCGGGCCAGTATTGTCACAGGCATTCCGCCGGGCAGTTTTTCGGTCCGGTAAACGGACCCATTCCCCCAAAATCAAGCAGCAATTTTTCCCCCAGAAGTTGAGTTTTTTCCTCTATACGTTTTTCTTAAATGTATTCAATAAAGTTGAAATCGTATACAAAAGTCATTCTCTAGGCTAGTATCAGCATTACTATTGAATCCTCAAAGAAGCAGAGGGATGTGTTTATTATTTGCCGGGATCGTAACTTCGACTACCGGTATTTATAGAACGCAAGATATTCCCAAAGTTCGGCAAAATCTTGGTGACCTCACGTCACCATAGACGAATATATCAGCCAATCGGTGCTCTTTTTATTTATATCTCCTGAAGACATTTCCTGCGGCGTGTGTGAATGTATTTTACTTTGGCAGTTCAGTACGGTTGAAAATTACTAATATGTCACATAAGGAGGGGCATTATGTGAAGAAATTAAAATCGACAGATGCTAAAGGGTCGCACAAAATCCATGATATTTTTATACTGTACCAATGACCCAGACTTAGCTGGTGCTAACTCCACAAAAACCAGGGCCAAACACAAATTTTGCCCCCCAATCCCCAAAATTTGCATCCAAAACAAAAAGAAATCATGTCCTAAAGGACCTCCATAGTACGACTCTACTGCGCATGCGCAGTGACGCAGTCGTCCCGAAATTGGCGCCAAATATCATTCTCTGTTTGGCCCTTCATCAGTCAACATCTCACTGATCTTTGTGCTTGTAAATCTCAGTTTAAAGGATGCCAGACACGTAATTCTTGGAGAAAATGTGATTCTAAGGAGGATAGAAGGAGGAGAGGAAAAAAGAAGTGGCAAAAAATAATCAGGGCTGTACTTAAAATTTTTTGTTGAAATTATGTTAAGTTGCCTATTTTCGAGGCAAACGCCTCTTGTTGTCATTCTTGCTAATTGTTGCACTGCTTATTCAGTGTTTCCTCTCCCCTAACCTTCTAAAGTCCCCCCTTGCAATTCTCCCATGCTTTTGGCATATTTTTGAGAAGTTTCATTTCTAAAAATTCCCTGGGAGAGTTGCTTGGTTACAGAATGTTTTCTGTTATTTTCCCCATAGTTACGTTTTCACCCATGGGTGTATAACGTTTGTGTTCTGCATCTTCCATCTGATGTTCTGCAGATTCTCCCCTGGGAGTCTCTGTTTTGCATCAGATAGAGCGTAATTGATGACTGATTCCGGGCCAGTTTTTTCAGTGCCTGGAGTCATGTTTTCTACTGTGTTTACACTGTTTGTTTTCATTGGCAACAGCCTTTTTTGAGGGGGGCTGTTTGCCTTTGTGGTAGTTTATCTCATTATAAGATACATTTATATTATCCGAAAGTGTCTCATTAATTATTTTATATAATTTTAAAATTTTTGACCACACTTTGCCATCGGATCCATCGGGGCTCAACGTTACTTTTCAGCAACTTGGGCTTCTCTGAAAAAATATTTTTTCAAAATTATTTTGTTTTGCAATTGTTTTTTCATTTATTAATGGATCATGTTATTATGTATCTTTGTGTCAGGGGTTTTTGCGAGTAACTAGGACTTATTGTTGTTCTTTCACAATGAAGGGACTTTGTTCAAATTGTAATAGGAAGAAATCTTCCTCTGACTTTCATGATTATTGCATTAATTGTAGTCAGTGTTCTCGCATTAATCCCTGTCCTGTATGTGAACATTGGGATGAGAAACATTGGAAACGTGTGTCACGATATGTTGTTTCTGGAGAAAGAGCGATGCCGGCTCTTTCTCCACAAGGTCACTCTACTCTCTCAGTTTCTATTTCAGAGGAACCAGAACAGGGTGATGTTTCCATGTTATCTTCTTCAAGTGTGCGTCCGTCGTCACAAATAAATACAGAGCTAGCGGCAAAAGTGCTCATGGAGATTAGACAAATGTCGTCCGCTAGCTCGCCCGGTGTAGCGTCCATTCACCGAATGGTTCGGCAGCCGGGTTCGTCCGATGCGGTCCAAGAGGAAATTTTGGGTGATGCGAGCACTATAAAAATAATAGATGCACACCCAGTGACGGCGGATAGTGAACGAGAACGGAGGAAGCCTTTTAGTCCGGTTCCTAGCTCGTCCAGGTCCAGCCGGGCCGCGAGCGAGAGAGGCCCCTCTCTCGTACAACAACATCTGGGACCAGATGTTGTGGTACAAAATGTGTCTTTAGCGGAGCATACGTCCGTCGCTCGGGACGCTCCGTTGTATAAGCAGTCCGCAGAGACTGTTAAGGCTTCCTCTTCTCGTCGGCGCACACGACCGCACCTTGGCTGCGTGACCTCCGATATTTTGCCAGCTTCGCCGATGAAGGATTCTTCGGCGACCAGGTCACACCATCCGGCAGCCAGGGATTCGAGACCGATGGACTCCGGACGTTCGCATAGGAAAAGTATGCGGGAGCCATCTGATGCGGAGCTGCCCTCGGCGAAGCAGCGAAAGACCGCTCCTCCGCAGGTCTCGACGTCGGACATTCTAGTGCAGATAGCACAGCTTATCGCAGCATCCCAGCAGCCGACAGAAACGGTGTCGGATCGAGAATTATCCGACGGCGCTGGGTCGGTACGCTCCGCCGAAGCATCGGGGGCGGACGACCGGGAACATCGGGAGGTCCGACCGGATGGTGAAAGGGATACGGATGAATTGGAGCTGTCCCTTTCGGAACAACACAAAGCTGCCGTGGACTTCATCCGGCACTTTCTTCCTCAAGTTGTTCCGTCGGGCCAGACTGCTGCGCTTCCGGACAGGAGAATTATAGCGTCATTGGACTCTGATTTTTTCGAGCGGTTCAGGGACATCGCTCCCGAGTTTCCGTCGCAGTCCAATAATGTTGCAAGAACATTTGAATTATTGAACGACGCTATTTTTAAACTTGCTTCCAGGACGGGGAAAGCAGGCTTCTTGTCCGCAAATACTCTCAACCTGCCTTTCATTAATGCAAGGAATAAATTCGACACGGCAGGTCAGGGTATACCGAGAGTTCCTCTGCGTATGGACGACGAGGCGGAAGACTTAGAGCTATCATTACCGTCGTCAGCTTCTATTCCAACCGCAGTGTTGGAAACAGCTATTGCGTCTAACAGAGCCAATTTAGATGCCTTATCTTACGCAGATCACCTTACTAAGGCGTTATCACTGCGTCTTCAAGGGGAAGAGTTTCAGGATATACAATCCTCCTTAAGACTTCTTTCAAGGGCAGTAGCTTATTCCACGTGTAACTCCGCCCTTTCAGTGGCAAATCTGGAGTTGGTTAGACGTGACGCAGCCCTGTCTACATCCACACTAGTGGATTCTAAGGTGAAGAACTCTCTTAGAGTCGCTTCGGTCTCAGGAGATCTTCTCTTTGACGGCAAGCTTTCCGCTATTTATGATAATATTAAAAAGAAAGCTAGTGATTCTCTGTTGTTTAGATCCGCTCCTAAAAGGTCGGATACAGCAGACACGAATAAGGCGGGCACTTCTGGGCCTTATCCGCCCAAGAGAGGTTCCTATAGAGGTTCCGGTGCGTCCTCTAGCTCTTATTCGAGAGACCGTCAGGATAGTGACTCTCGTTCGGGACGTCCTTCAGGCCGGGACAATCGGTCGGACGCTCCGAGGTCGACGAGGCGAGGTGCGGGTCGTGGAAGACGTGGTTTCTCCTACCGCAGGCCTCGCAGATCCAGGAGGTGATGGCTTAAACCTCTATCGCGTTCCGGTTGGCGGAAGGTTGTCGAGTTTTTCTCAAGAGTGGGCGTCGATTACGGACGACCCGTGGGTGAGAGGAGTGACTTTGGAAGGTCTAAAGATATCCTTCAAACGAAAGCCTCCATTAATTCGAAGTCCAAAGTGGACTCATCTTCCGTCAAACCCTCAGAAAAGAGACGCTCTGCTATCAGAGGTGCAGTCTCTTTTAATGAAGAACGCGGTAGAGGTCGTAGAAAACCAGGAATCGCTGGGATTCTACAGCCATCTGTTTCTGGTTCCGAAACCAGACGGCTCGTTCCGTCCAGTCATAGATTTGAGCTGGATAAACAAGCTGATCGTCGCTCCGAAGTTTTATATGGAGACGATTCGATCGGTCAGAGCGAGTATTCGGGTGAACGATTATGCGTACTTTCACGTCATGGTACATCCGACATTCCGAAAGTATCTACGCTTCGCAGTCCTAGGAGTGGTGTATCAGTTCCGGGCCATGTGCTTCGGATGAATCTAGCACCCTGGGCTTTCACTCGGGTAATGAACTCGGTGATGATCTACTTCCGAGCTCATTCGTCTGCGGTAACGTCGGCCTACCTGGACGACATTCTTCAGAGGTACGGCAACGAGTTAACGCTTCAGAACGATGTTCAGAATCTTCTTCTATTGCTCCGACGTCTCGGTTTCATAGTAAACGAGGAGAAGTCGGATCTGGTGCCGTCCAAGTCATTCACTCATCTGGGAATGAGCTTCGAGACGCACAACAATCTCGTTCGTCTGCCGTTAACCAGAGCGAAATTAGTCAGTTGTTACGCTCGCTATTGTCTGAATACAGACAAAGTCACGGCGAGAGAATTTATGAGACTGATAGGTCTGTGCGGAGCCGCCGCGGATCTCATTCCGATGGGACGGCTACGCACACGGCCTCTTCAAATTTTCCTCACTCAGAATTGGAGTGTGAAAATTCATTCGCTCGATGTAGACGTTCTCTTGTCAGATCAAGTGAAACAAGAGATTCAGACTTGGGCAAACATTCAGTGGTTAACTCAAGGAGTTCCGCTGCAGTTGCCGGATCCGAGTTTTACCATTATGACGGATGCCAGTCAAACAGGTTGGGGTGCATCATTAATCCCAACGGATTCGAGATGCCAGGGTCTTTGGGATCCGCAATTCCTGTGCAAGCACATAAACATCAAGGAAATGATGTCAATTTGGCTTGCGTTACGTCACTGGATGGACATTATTCACGATGCTCATGTCCAAATCCTATCCGACAATACGACAGTAGTGGCGTATATACGGAATCAGGGGGGCACTCATTCAGTTCCGTTGTTCAATCTAACGGAAAGAATCCTTCTGTTTGCGTTGGAACATCACGTTCTTCTTTCGGTCCGTCACATACCGGGTCGTCTGAATGTGCTAGCAGACTCCCTTTCACGAAAGGGTCGCTTGTTGCCGTCGGAGTGGACTCTCAACAAACAAGTATTCAATCAGATTTGCTACCAATGGGAACGGCCAATGATAGACTTATTTGCGACACATCTCAACAATCAGTTGCAAACGTATGTGTCCCCGTGTCCGGATCCAAGAGCATTTGCAGTAGACGCTCTGTCGATCCCTTGGGACGGAATGATAGGATATGCGTATCCTCCAGCGCCGTTAATTCAGCAAGTATTGCTAAAGATAAAACAATCTCAATGCAAGATTCTGTTGGTAGCATCTCTGTCGCCACAGAGACCGTGGATAAATCTACTCAGGTGTCTGTTGTGGGACCTACCGCGGAAGCTCCCTCCACGAGAGGATCTTCTTTGGCAGGGGAAATCGCGCCAACTACATCACAACCCGCAAGGTCTCAACCTTCACGTTTTTCCGTTGTGCGGTCCTTCTTGCATGGCAAGCACTTTACAGGACGAACAGTGGACACGATTTCTAACTGTAGGAGGACCTCCTCTTCGCTAAACTATGCGGCTAAGTGGAAGGTTTTCCGTCGTTGGTGTAGGGATCATTCTGTTGATATATTTGATCCCTCTATACCAGACATTGCTAACTTTCTAGTATACTTGTTTGACGAAATCAAACTGCAACCTGTTACTATAAAGGGTTATAGATCTATGTTATCTGATACCTATGCACATCATGATAGTTTACAAATTGGATCTAATGTCTCTTTATCGAAATTGGTTAGAAACTTTTCGATAAATAGACCCAGAACTCTTAGATTAATTCCTAAGTGGAATTTAGCTTGGGTTCTCCTTAAATTGAAGGAAAAGCCATTTGAACCTCTTGGAACAGTAGATTTCAAATTCTTATCTTATAAGACAGCTTTTCTCTTAGCTTTCTCTTCTGCCAGAAGAGTCAGTGAGCTTCATGCACTATCGGTGGATGATTCTCATTATCGTAGTGTTGGGAACACTATCACCTTCACTACTAATGTCGGTTTTTTAGCTAAGAATCAGGCTCCTAATAAATATCCGGAACCTATTGTTATTAAGGCTCTTCCGTCTTCAGACGGGCGTAGGCCTTTACTCTGTCCTGTTAGAGCACTACGTATCTATAAACAGAGATCTCAGTTCATCAGAAAGGGACGGAAACGTTTCTTTCTGTCTTTGATGCCTAATAGAAAGGACATTTCAGTCCATTCTATTGCTAGATGGATTCAGTTAACTATCCGTACTGCGTATGAAGATTTATCTTCTTCTCAGCAGTCTGTGCTTAATATTTCTGCTCATGAAGTAAGAGCTCTTTCTACTTCCTGGGCTTATGCTAATAGTGTTGCTATTACAGATTTAATGAAGGCTGCTTATTGGTCTCGGCCATCCACATTTACTAATTTTTATCTCAGAAATATTGAGTCCATTTCTGGAGACCTGCATTGTTTAGGTCTGTTATCTGTTGCTCAGAATGTCGTCCACTAAACAGTTGCAACTATAGTTATGCAGGCTTTCTGTTCCGGCAGTGACTCCGTCCGACTGCCCTCTTCGCTCTGGGCTATTTGACCCAGGGCAAGGGGAAGGGGGGGGGGCGGGTGTTCCCTTAGGTCACCTGCTTTATAGTGAAAAGCAAGGGAATGCCTCCTCCAAGACAGTATTTCTGAGTCGCTTCCGGGATGGTTTTAAAGTGTAATATTAATGTTTAATTTCATTCATGTCTTATTTTTAAAGTGTAGCTCGGTGTGAAGCATTTGTATATGTCAAGTGTCAAACGGGCTTTAATATACAATACTCGGACACTTTTAAATGATTATAAAGAGTCTCAATTCTCTGGACTACTTTATTTATTGGCTTGCTTTAAAAATAATTAGTATAAGGGTTATACTGGATGTTAATAGAGAACATGAATGTTATTGTGCTCAATTATTAAGGGTAGTGTATCTTTCTAATTTAAATATTAAATAAGAAAGATACATGTAAAGCCTAATACTCCTTTTCTCCTTAAGGGGTTACCTCTTTATTTTATAATTGAGCTTATTGGATTTTCCTCTATGTCCTAGGCCCTCCAGCCTGTTTACTATTCAGCTAAGTCTGGGTCATTGGTACAGTATAAAAATGTTAAAAAATTTATAGTAATTTATATATTTTTTATACTTACCAATGACCCAGACGGGGATGGCCCTCCCTGAGTTGGGAACTCTTGCCTCCCCGCTGAGTACATAGCGCTGACCAGGCACTGCCAGTAAGAATGATATTTGGCGCCAATTTCGGGACGACTGCGTCACTGCGCATGCGCAGTAGAGTCGTACTATGGAGGTCCTTTAGGACATGATTTCTTTTTGTTTTGGATGCAAATTTTGGGGATTGGGGGGCAAAATTTGTGTTTGGCCCTGGTTTTTGTGGAGTTAGCACCAGCTAAGTCTGGGTCATTGGTAAGTATAAAAAATATATAAATTACTATAAATTTTTTAACTTTTTTAAACATCCGTCCTCCATTCAAGATAATCAATTTAAAGCTGTCGAAACTACGCCTGTTGCTGAATCTTCACACGAAAATGAATTTGTACCGGCCGTGACAAGTAGTACTTTTTCTGGTAGTTCGACTTAAGAAAAACGGTCTGCTGAAGTTGCTTTCATCGGAGAACGTTCGGAATCAACATCTTTATCGCGATCAGATACTGTCAATGTTAGCCATATTTCTGCGAAAACCCATGAAAGTCCATTAGAGCGTCCTCAGTCTAATTTCACAATATCAACACCAAATTTTGCATGTCCTAACGTAAATATTAGGAAAATGAAAGCATTTCAAGATGCACTCCACAACCCAGTCGCCTAGTCATGGGGAGCACGTATCCCCCACCCCTGGAATCCTAGTGCCCCCCCCCCCCCCCCCCGAAAAAAATGTTTTGACCAGTAGAAAGAGAGAAAGAGGGAAATAGACAAATATTCACTTTCAAAACCCACCAGAACGCGCCATTGGAGTCTAGAATTTTAAAATTTTCCTGGGGGAGAACCCCCTCCCGACCCCCGTTTAATCCTCGTGCCTTCGGTGCTCGGAACAGAGGCCTGCGGCATCTGTTAGCTATGCCCCCATATATAACTCCCCCCGCCCCCCCAATTTTGTCCTGGCTATGCGCCTGCCATAACCACAATCATACAGTGGCTACACCATCCCCACCCTACTCGAGCTGGGCTAATTTCAGTTTAGGGGGGAGGGGGGCCCAGAGAACGAGGAATTCTGCCATTTTCCCACGAACTAGTAGTTCGCGGGAAAATGGCGGAATTCCTTGTTCTCTGGGCCCCCACTAAACTGAAATTATAGATCTGCCACTGGTAAGTGAAAAACATTCCGTTTACAGTTTGGTGGATAGCCGCGGTCTCGCGGGCTACCTATAATGAGTTCTGTTCTATTCTCTCCAGTCTTTCTGTTGAAGTCATCTCCTTGCTGTTAAAGGTTACCATCACTGGGACGTTTCATGGGTGTTTAAAACTAAACTGGAGTATTTTTCTACGTTTGTCGCCCACTGGTGGGGACATACTAGCTAAATTTCTTTTGCTGGGAGCAGGCGGTCTCGCTCACTGCCCAGCGATATGATCTGTTCTCTTAGGAGTCTTTATTTTCAAACTGTTTCGATGATGTTAACTCAGTGGTGTCCATTCTCTTTTCTATCCACAAAGCTTTCAAACGTATCAACAATGAACTGTTTACTGTTGGTATGTTTGAACGTTTTGTGGATAGAATTAAAAGGAGGAGCAGTAGATTCCGCGTTTATACAAACCAAAAGGTTCATAGATTGAAAATCGCTCTCTAGTGATATGGTTTGTCAACTCGCAATCTGAATTCCGTATGGTCCTAAGCGACATTATTAAAGGATGTCCAACAGGACAATTCGGAATTCGGGTAGCGAACTGTTTGACTGATAATGATGAGATGATCATACTGGTCCGAAACGACCACCGATGCTGCAAATCCAGTACCGATGGGGCGAATAGACTGTGGTGCCATACGACCTTGTTGCCAAACGACTTTTCCCCAACAAAGTAGGGTCGATTTAGAAAAAAAAATGCTCGTTTGACTAAACTTTTAAATCGAAAACAAATTTCGTTTCGTTCTGCATTTTCAATTATATACGTTGGAGCATATTGGGTTGCGTAAAAAAAGAAGTCAAGGTCGCAGTCGCTGTGGCGCCGTCACTGTCAGAATTCGTGGATTCGTGTTGTTTTGCGTTTGTATTTTTATGAAAAATTGGACCAAATGTCGTAGTATTGTATGTTCTGTAAAAATTTTGAGTATTGCAGAGGAAAAAAATACATGTTTTCATCTTCAATTATTCAGCATTTTTGCGAGAAAAATGCTCCCAGAGGCCACCAGAGAGCACCTAGAAATCAAAATTTTCTTGGGGGGAGAACCCCCCCAAACACCGCTATATTTGCACGTGCCTTTGGCACGTGCAACAGACGCCTTCGGTGTCTGTATTTTATTTTTTTTCCAATACCGGACCCAAAAATTTTCCCCTCGCGGAACCCCTGTGTCAGTGCCTGGAGTCATGTTTTCTGGTGTTTTTACACTGTTTGTTTACATTGGCAACAGTCTCTTTTGAGGGGGGCTGTTTGCTTTTGGAGTAGTTTATCTCACTATAAGATACATTATTATTATCCGTAAGTGTTGCATTAATTATTTAATATAATTATAAAATTTTTGACCACACTTAGCCTTGGGATCCATTGGGGCTCAACGTTACTTTTCAGAAACTTGGGCTTCGCTGAAAAAATATTTTTCAAAATTTATTTTGATTTTCAATTGTTTTTTCATTATTAATGGATCATGTTATTATGTATCTTTGTGTTTAGGGGTTTGTGCGAGTACTAGGACTTGTTGTTGACTTTTCACAATGAAAGGATATTGTTCAAATTGTAATAGGAAGAAATCTTCCTCTGACTTTCATGATCATTGTATTAATTGTAGTCAGTGTACTCGCACTAATCCCTGTTCTATATGTCAATATTGGGATGACAAACATTGGAAACGTGTGTCACGATATGTTGTTAGTTGAGAAAGGGCTATGCCGGCTCTTTCTCCGCAGGGTCACTCTACTCTATCAGTTTCTATTTCAGAGGAACAAGAACAGGGTGATGTTTCCATGTTATCTTCCACAAGTGCGCTTCCGTCGTCACAAATGAATACAGAGCTAGCGGCAAAAGTGCTCATGGAGATAAGACAAATGTCGTCCGCTAGCTCGCCCGGTGTAGCGTCCATTCACCGAATGGTTCAGCAGCCGGGTTCGTCCGATGCGGTCCAGGAGGAAATGTTGGGTGATGCGAGCACTATAAACATTCAACATGCACACCCAGTGACGGCGGATAGTAGGAGAGATCGGAGGAAGCCTTTGAGTCCGGTTCCTAGCTCGTCCAGGTCCAGCCAGGCCGCGAGCGAGAGAGGCCCCTCTCTCGTACAACAACATCTGGGACCAGATGTTGTGGTACAAAATGTGTCGCAAGCGGAGCACACATCCGTCGCTCGGGATGCTCTGTTGTATAGGCAGTCCGCGGAGACTGCTCAGGCTTCTTCCTCTCACCAGCGCACACGACCGCACCTTGGCTACGTGACCGCCGATATTTTACCAGCTTCGCCGATCAGGGATTCTTCAGCGACCAGGTCACGCCATCCGGTAGCCAGGGACACAAGGCCGGTGGACTCCGGACGTTCGCATAGGAAGAGTATGCGGGAGTCACCAGATGCGGAGCTGCCCTCGGCGAAGCAGCGAAATACTGCGCCTCCGCAGGCCTCGATGTCGGACGTGCTTGTTCAAATAGCTCAACTTATCGCAACATCCCAGCAACCGACAGAAACGGTGTCGGATCGGGAATTATCCGATGGCGCTGGGTCGGTACGCTCCGCCGAAGCATCGGGGGCGGATGACCGGGATCATCATGAGGTCCGACCGGATGGTGAAAGGGATACGGATGACTTGGAGTTATCCCTTTCGGAACAACATAAAGCTGTCGTGGACTTCATCCGGCACTTTCTTCCTCAAGTTGTTCTGTCGGGCCAGACTGCTGCGGTTCCGGACAAGAGAATTATAGCGTCATTGGACTCTGATTTCTTTGAGCAGTTCAGGGACATCGCTCCCGAGTTTCCGTCTCAGTCCAATAATGTTGCAAGAACATTTGAATTATTGAACGACGCTATATTCAAACTTGCTTCCAAAACAGGAAAAGCAGGTTTCTTGTCCACCAATACTCTCAACCTGCCTTTCATTAATGCAAGGAATAAATTCGATACGGCAGGACAGGGTATCCCGAGAGTTCCTCTGCGTATGGACGACGAGGCGGAAGACTTAGAATTATCATTACCGTCGTCTGCGTCTATTCCAACCGCGGTGTTGGAGACGACTATTTTGTCTAACAGAGCCAGTTTAGATGCTTTATCTTATGCAGACCACCTTACTAAGGCGTTATCACTGCGTCTTCAAGGGAAAGAATTCCAGGATATACAATCCTCTTTAAGACTTCTTTCAAGGGCAGTAGCTTATTCCACGTGTAACTCCGCCCTTTCAGTGGCAAACCTGGAGTTGGTTAGACGTGACGCAGCCCTAGCTACATCCACACTCGTGGATAGTAAGGTGAAGAACTCTCTCAGAGTCGCTTCGGTCTCCGGAGAACTTCTCTTTGACGGCAAGCTTTCTGCAATTTACGATAAAATTACTAAGAAAGCTTCGGATTCTCTGCTGTTCAAATCTGCTTCTAAGAAGTCGGACACGGCAGATAGGAGTAAGACAGGCACTTCTGGGTCTAATGCGCCCAAGAGAGGTTCCTATAGAGGTTCCGGTGCGTCCTCTTGGTCTTATTCAAGAGACTGTCAAGGCAGCGACTCACGTGCGGGACGTCCTTTGGGCCGGGACAACCGGTCGGACGCCCCGAGGTCAACGGGATGAGGTGCGGGTCGTGGAGGACGTGGTTTCTCCTACCGCAGGCCTCGCAGGTCCAGGAGGTGATGGCTTCAACCTCTATCGCGTGCCGGTTGGCGGAAGGTTGTCGAGTTTTTCACAAGAGTGGGCGTCGATTACGGACGACCCTTGGGTGAGATGGGTGATTTCGGAAGGTCTAAAGATATCCTTCAAACGAAAGCCTCCATTAACTCGAAGTCCAAAATGGACTCAACTTCCGTCAAATCCGCAGAAAAGAGACGCTCTGTTATCAGAGGTGCAGTCTCTTTTAATGAAGAACGCGGTAGAGGTCGTAGAAAACCAGGAGACACCGGGATTCTACAGCCATCTGTTTCTGGTTCCGAAACCAGACGGCTCGTTCCGTCCAGTCATAGATTTGATAAACCAGCTGATCGTCGCTCCGAAGTTTTATATGGAGACGATTCGATCGGTCAGAGCGAGTATTCGGGTGAACGATTATGCAACAAGCATAGATCTCAAAGATGCGTACTTTCACGTCATGGTACATCCGACATTCAGAAAGTATCTACGCTTCGCAGTCCTAGGGGTGGTGTATCAATTCCGGGCGATGTGCTTCGGATTGAATCTAGCACCCTGGGCTTTCACTCGGGTAATGAACTCGGTAATGATGTATTTCCGAGCTCATTCGTCTGCGGTAACGTCGGCCTACCTGGACGACATTCTTCAGAGGTACGGCAACGAGTTAACGCTTCAGAACGATGTGCAGAATCTGCTTCTATTGCTCCGACGTCTCGGTTTTATAATAAACGAGGAGAAGTCGGATCTGGTGCTGTCCGAGTCATTCACACATCTGGGAATGAGCTTCGAGACGCACAACAATCTCGTTCGTCTGCCGTTAACCAGAGCGAAATTAGTCAGTTGTTACGCTCGCTATTGTCTGCACGCAGACAAAGTCACAGCGAGGGAGTTCATGAGACTGATAGGTCTGTGCGGAGCCGCTGCAGATCTCATTCCGATGGGGCGGTTACGCACGCGTCCTCTCCAAATTTTCTTGTCTCAGAATTGGAGTGTGAAAATTCATTCGCTCGACATAGACGTTCTCTTGTCAGATCAAGTGAAACGAGAGATTCAGACTTGGGCAAACATTCAGTGGTTAACTCAGGGAGTTCCGCTGCAGTTGCCGGATCCGAGTTTTACCATTATGACGGATGCCAGTCAAACAGGTTGGGGTGCATCATTGATCCCAACGGATTCGAGATGCCAGGGTCTTTGGGATCCGCAATTCCTGGGCAAGCACATAAACATCAAGGAAATGATGTCAATTTGGCTTGCGTTACGTCATTGGATGGACATTATTCTCAATGCTCATGTCCAAATCCTATCCGTCAATACGACAGTAGTGGCGTATATACGGAATCAGGGAGGCACTCATTCAATTCCGTTGTTCAATCTAATGGAAAGAATTCTTCTGTTTGCTCTAGAACATCAAGTTCTTCTTTCGGTCCGTCATATACCGGGTCGTCTGAACGTACTAGCAGACTCCCTTTCACGAAAGGGTCGCTTGTTGCCATCGGAGTGGACTCTCAACAAACAAGTATTCAATCAGATTTGCTACCAATGGGAACAGCTAATGATAGACTTATTTGCGACACATCTCAACAATCAGTTGCAGACGTATGTGTCTCCGTGTCTGGATCCAAGAGCATTTGCAGTAGACGCTCTGTCGATCCCTTGGGACGGAATGATAGGATATGCGTATCCTCCAGCGCCGTTAATTCAGCAAGTATTGCTAAAGATAAAACAATCTCAATGCAAGATTCTGTTGGCAGCATCTCTGTCTCCACAGAGACCATGGATAAATCTACTCAGGTGTCTGTTGTGGGACCTACCGCGAAAGCTTCCTCCACGGGAGGATCTTCTTTCGCAGGGGAAATCGCGTCAACTCCATCACAACCCGCAAGGTCTCAACCTTCACGTTTTTCCGTTGTGCGGTCCTTCTTGCATGGCAAGCACTTTACAGGACGAGCAGTGGACGCGATTTCTAACTGTAGGAGGACCTCCTCTTCGCTAAACTATGCAGCTAAGTGGAAGGTTTTTCGTCGTTGGTGTAGGGATCATTCTGTTGATATTTTTGATCCCTCCATACCAGACATTGCAAACTTTCTAGTATACTTGTTTGACGAAATCAAACTGCAGCCTGTTACTATTAAGTGTTATAGGTCTATGTTATCTGATACCTATGCACATCATGATAGTTTACAAATTGGATCTAATGTCTCTTTATCTAAGTTAGTTAGAAACTTCTCGATAAATAGACCCAGAACTCTTAGGTTAATTCCTAAGTGGAATTTAGCTTGGGTTCTTCTTAAACTGAAGGAAAAGCCATTTGAACCTCTTGGGACAGTAGATTTCAAATTCTTGTCTTATAAGACAGCTTTTCTCTTAGCTTTCTCTTCTGCTAGAAGAGTCAGTGAGCTTCATGCACTGTCGGTGGATGATTCTCACTATCGTAGTGTCGGGAAGACTATCACCTTCACTACTAATGTGAGATTTTTAGCTAAGAATCAGGCTCCTAATAAATATCCGGAACCTATTGTTATTAAGGCTCTTCCGTCTTCAGACGGGCGTAGGCCTTTACTCTGTCCTGTTAGAGCGTTACGTATCTATAAACAGAGATCTCAGTTTATCAGAAAGGGACGAAAACGTTTCTTTCTGTCTTTGATGCCTAATAGAAAGGACATTTCGGTCCATTCTATTGCTAGATGGATTTCAATTAACTATCCGTACTGCTTATGAAAATTTATCTTCTTCTCAGCAGTCTGTGCTTAAGATTTCGGCTCATGAAGTAAGAGCTCTTTCTACTTCTTGGGCTTACGCTAATAGTATTGCTATTACAGATTTAATGAAGGCTGCTTATTGGTCTCAGCCATCCACATTCACGAATTTTTATCTCAGAAATATTGAGTCCATTTCTGGAGACCTGCATTGTTTAGGTCCCTTATCTGTTGCTCAGAATGTCGTCCACTAAACAGTTGCAACTATAGTTATGCAGGCTTTCTGTTCTGGCAGTGACTCCGTCCGGCTGCCCTCTTCGCTCTGGGCTATTTGACCCAGGGCAAGGGGAAGGGGGGGGGGGGGAGGGTGTTCCCTTAGGTCACCTGCTTTATAGTGAAAAGCAAGGGAATGCCTCCTCTGAAGTCAGTATTTCTGAGTCGTTTCCGGGATGGTTTTAAAGTGTAATATTAATGTTAAAATTCATTCATGTCATATTTTTAAAGTGTAGCTCTGTGTGAAGCATTTGTATATGTCAAGTGTCAAACGGGCGTTAATATACAATCCTCGGACACATTTAAAGAATATAAAGTGTCTCAATTCTCTGGACTAACTTTATTTATTGGCTTACTTTAAAAATAATTAGTATAAGGGTTATACTGGATGTTAATAGAGAACATGAATGTTATTGTGCTCAATTATGAGGGTATTGTATCTTTCTAATTTAACATAAAATAAGAAAGATACATGTAAAGCCTAATACTCCTTTTCTCCTTGAGGGGTTGACTCTATATTATATAGTTCAGCTTATTGGATTTTCCTCTATGTCCTAGGCCCTCCAGCCTTTTTACTATTCAGCTATGTCTGGGTCATTGGTACAGTATAAAAATGTTAAAAAATTTATAGTAATTTATATATTTTTTTTTTGTAAGAATGATAATTGGCGCCAATTTCGGAACGTCCTTGACACTGCGCATGCGCAGTAAGGGCAAAGTATGGAGGTCCTTTAGGACATGATTTCTTTTGGTTTTAGATGCAAATTTTGGGGATTGGGGGGCAAAATTTGTGTTTGGCCCTGGATTTTTTAGAGTTAGCACCAGCTATGTCTGGGTCATTGGTAAGTATAAAAAATATATAAATTACTATAAATTTTTTAACTTTCTATCTACCACATCAGACGAATGCCGAAAGCAGGCGAGACCACGCCGAAGCATCTATGTTTTTTGTGCAGAGGGGAGGGGGGAGGGGGTGGCAGTGTCTAATAATATCAGAGTTTAACATCGTAAGAGTTAGAGATAATCCAATGTTCAGAACTCTGAAACAAGGGGATGGTGGGGATGGAAGGACGACCGCTCCTATATCCTCACAACAATATATATAATATACAATATGAAGTTCTCTAACATACTACGTGTCCAAAACTCTTCATTGTAGTCCAGAAATTCACTGAAATCACCCAGACCGAACAATATGCCAGTCTTGTGTAATCTGTCCGCTCGAAAAGAAGACTCAAGTACTTTGGCTGAAAACATTAAAATAGACAGTTTACACTGGCAATTTAGTTGTAAACACATATAAGCCATGATATAAATAATAAAAGCATATGTCGACACTCATTTGCCGAATATTTTTCACATAAATTCTCCAAACTGTATGGGACAGACTCTCCCTGCCACTTTCCGGCCTCTGAATATGGAAGAAATGACTGACAAAAATGAAACGCCTTTGCGGACGAAACGTTCAGGGCTGACTTTTCTTGGGGATGTGGTGATGAGACTCAACAGCTGAAAGCCGAGCTTCCAGTACCACCAGAGTTCTTTTCGAAGGAAAATGACAATAAATCATGTTTTGTGCATTGATTTTAATTTAATGTGATGAAAACGTGTTCAGTCTGGAAGATAAGTCTTTTCCTGACAAAACGGTACATAGAAGTCAATGGCCGACCGTAGGTAGAATATATTTTGAACCGTTTGAAAAATCGAGGTAGGAATTGTGTGTTCTCTCTTTTGTTATTATATTATATACTAGGGGGGTATCCAGGTATGCTTATTTTATAATATTTAATTCCCCAGTCATTGTTTGTAACGAGCCCCTGTGCCCCAAATCCCGTTCGTCCCCCCCCCCCCCCCTCCTCCCGGGTCATTTTGCCCCAATTCCCATTTGCCCCAGGTCGTTTCGCTCCTGGTCCTGGTCGTTTCGCCCCACATTCAGAGGTGGGTCTTTTCGCCCCGAAAATTATATCTAACTAAATAAAAAGTGGATGTCACATTTAATGCGAAGTCATGCCCATGGCTGGAAGAGTACTTTCTTGTGATAGATCAATTAATATCTTTAACCAGCAGTCGTGTGGCTGCAGGTTAAAGATATTAACTGCTCTATCTTTGATGATTATTAAACTTAAGATATAAAATTATATACTATGACCAGGACTGTGAATTTAACGGGGCGCATTTATAGGTTCTTCAACCTAGTATGCATAGCCTTTTACTAAAAACAAAAGATTGCAGTCCAGGAGTAGACGACACAATAACAGATAACGCCCAAGCATCGATGGGCAATGGCGCTTCAACAATGTTTCTATGGGAGACATCAGATGAAGATTCAAAGGTGGGTGTGTCCATTGATGTGTCCTGACTTGCAGCCTCGGTAGAAATCTCGGGCTCTCTGCTTTCAAATTCCACAAGTCTTGTCTCAGGAGCCTCACTATCAGGGCTTGCCTTGAGTTGGGGCTGATCGGCCCCGAGAGGCCCCTTCTCGGTTCTTTTTTTTTTTCGGCCCGACTTTTTTTTTCTGTCTTGACTCACGAAATCTCAGTGTTGGTAGGTTTGGGCAACGAAAGTTTGCGAGATTAATTTTTCCATTCACGTCTCATTCACGCAAGAGTAATTACAATAGAAGCAGCAAATAACAGATAAAATAATAATAGAAACTGTTTTTGTCTGATTCGAATTAACTTCCACCTAAATCCGCATGAAAACTGAGAAAATCCCAAGATTAAACAAAAAAAAAACAAACACATTTACGAGACTTCGAAAGCACGCTTGTCAACTAATGGGGGAATTCCCTTCAATCCCACAATACTATGCGCGGGTACATCCGATCCTAACACCTGAATAAATGCAACACTAGACACAGAAACTGCCATCAAAATAAATGTACGAAGTGTCTACGTGGAGAGGTTGGGGCGGGGGGGGGGGGGGGCACATTCCATTTCTGAAATATCCAAAGCTGTGGGGAATTTTCATAGATTTAAATTATTTAAACGGTAAACTGAAATGTTTTGTTTTTTCTTTGAGACAACCCTTGCATCGAAAATACACACCCCACAATATGTACGAAACGTCCCAAAATTTTATCAACAAAAAATCCAAAATGTCTATGTACGAAACGTCCAGCACCCACATGATGGGTCCAAGTCGTTTCGTCCTCGGGATTTTTTTTTTTTTAAGCAAAAGCAATCAACTAAGGTCGCCATTGGAAAGAATGTAACATCATAAAATTACCCCAAAAGGCCCCGACGGTGACTCGCGGACCTCAATATCTTGGGGAATTTTTTCAGACCCCCAGCAGGCCCTGACCTCAACATCTGAGGGGCTTTTTTTAGGCCCCGACCATTTTACTCAAGGCAAGCCCTGCACTATCATTATCTGTCTCCATGGGTTGATTTGCAATATATTCCTCCAGAGTTGCAATTTCTTCATCTGTGATCAGAATTTGCTCTCCAATTTCCAAAGACGCTGTTCTTGCCTAGTCACAAGGCACACAAACAAAGTGCAAGTCTGTGTTGTCTCTCATGGCATTCCTATAAGTTGCTAAAGAAATACCGGTTCTACATAACCTGTGCTGCCAATTCCCACATACATCACAAGTGATAGCATGCTGTCAGCGTCTCACCTCCCTGTTGCAGTCTATGCACAACTCTGACATGTTTGCGAATGTGAGGTGAATTTACTGTTACTAGTAGGGGTTTATACAGACTGAAAAAGTCGGGATTGTAAAGTGGTTTTCAAACAAAGAACGTTTTGAAACAACATTATTTAATATCCAAGCTCATGAGCTCAAACACAATATGTGTTAATAAAAAAAAAATGTACCAAGAGATATTAGCGTGAAGCCAAATTTGAGGTATTGCCTTGGCCGTCGTCCGTCTGTCTCGCTGTACACACTACTCGGGCTAGAGGCCGGATTTATGAACCGATCTTTACAAAACTTCTTGGGTACCTTTGTTATCACAGTGAGACAAGAACAAGTGTTTTTGGGTCCGGTCCAAAATTCAAAATGGCCGCTGGCAGCCATTTTGTACAAAATTAGGTGCAATCAGATTTTTGCGCAGACCTTCCATATGAAAGCTCTGATTTGAATAATTTTTTGTATGAATGTTTAGTACCATGGGATACATCACAAAAAATACAGGTTTTTTTCTTGTGCGTAAATTATGCAAATTAGACTAACTTTGATCTATTTATGAACTGATCTTTACGAAACTTCTTGGGTACCTTTGTTATCACCATGGGACGAGAACGAGTGTTTTGGGGTCCAGTCTGAAATTCAAGATGGCCACTGGCAGCCATTTTGTACAAAATGAGGTGCAATCAGATTTTTGCGCAGAACTTTCATATGAAAGCACTGATTTGAATAATTTTTTGTGTGAATGTTTAGTACCATGGGATACATCACATATAATACAGGTTTTTTCTTGTGCATAAATTATGCCAATTAGACTAACTTTGATCTATTTAATGTTACTTTTAGCACTGTAACTGCAAATGCCAATACGAGTCGGGCTAGAGGCTGTATTTATGAACCGATCTTTACGAAACTTCTTGGGTACCTTTGTTATCGCCGTGGGACGAGAACGATTGGTTTTGGGTGCGGTCCGAAATTTCAAGATGGCCACCAGCAGCCATTTTGTACTTTAGTTAGTGCAATCAGTTTTTTGTACAGAACTTCTGTATGAAAGTTCTGATTTGAATAAATTTTTGTATGAATGTTTAGAACATGGAATACATCACATATAATACAGGTTTTTTTCTTGTGCAAAAATTCTGCAAATTAGACTAACTTTGATTTATTCAGTGCTACTTATACACTGTAAGTGCACATGTCAATACGGCTAGGGCTGGAGTCTGTATTTATGAACCGATCTTCACGAAACTTCTTGGGTACCTTTGTTATCACCTTGGGACGAGAACGAGTGTTTCTGGGTGCGGTCCAAAATTCGAGATGGCTGCTGGTGGCCATTTTGTACAGAAATTAGGTCCAATCAGTTTTTTGTACACTACTTCTAAATGGCGCAGGCTAGAGGCTGTATTAATGAACCGATCTTTACGAAACTTCTTGGGTACCTTTGTTATCACCGTGGGACGAGAACAAGTGTTTTTGGGTGCAGTCCAAAATTCAAGATGGCTGCCAGCAGCCTTTTTGTACCAAAATTAGTGCAATCAGATTTTTGCCCAGAACTTCTGTATGAAAGTTCTGATTTGAATAAATTTTTGCAGGAATGTTTAGTACCATGGGAAACATCACATATAATACAGGTTTTTTTCTCGTGCGTAAATTATGCAAATTAGACTAACTTTGATTTATTTAGTGTTACTTTCAGCACTGTAAGTGCAAATGCCAATATGGCTCGGGCTAGAGGCCGTATTTATGAACCGATCTTTCCGAAACTTCTTGGGTACCTTGTTATCACTGTGGGACGAGAACAAGTGTTTTGGGGACTGGTCTGTATAGCATGTGACACAGGCAGCCATTTTGTACAAAATTAGATACAATCAGATTTTTGCGCGGAACTTCCATATGAAAGTGCTGATTTGATTAAGTTTTTGTGTGAATGTTTAGAACCACGAGATGCATCACATATAATACAGTTTTTTTCTCGTTCATAAATTATGCCAGTAAGACTAAATTTGATCTCTTTAGTGTTACTTTCAGCACTGTAATTGCAAATGCCAATATGGCTTGGGCTAGAGGCTGTATTTATGAACCGATCTTCACAAAAGTTGAAAACTTCTTGGGTACCTTTGTTATCACCTTGGGACGAGAACGAGTGTTTCTGGGTGCAGTCCAAAATTCAAGATGGCTGCCAGTGGCCATTTTGTACCGAAATTAGATACAATCAGTTTTTTGTACACAACTACTATACGGCTTAGGCTAGAGGCTGTATTTATGAACCAATCTTTACGAAACTTCTTGGGTACCTTTGTTATCACTGTGGGACGAGAAGTCCAGTCAGTTTTTTGTACACAACTTCTATAAGGCTCAGACTAGATAGAGGCTGTATTTGTGAACCAATCTTTACGAAACTTCTTGGGTATCTTTGTGGGACGAGAACGAGTGTTTTTGGGTGCGGTCCAAAATTCAAGATGGCCGTCAACAGCCATTTTGTACCAAAATTAGTGCTATCAGTTTTTTGTACAGAACTTCTACATGTATGACAGTTCTGATTTGAATAAATTTTTGTATGAATGTTTAGTGACATGGAATACATCACATATAATACGGAAATTTGTCTCGATCAGAAATTATGCAAATTAGAAGAACTTTGATTTATTCAGTGATACTTATACACAGTAAGTGCACATGTCAATACGGCTCGCACTAGAGTCTTCTTGGGTACCTTTGTTATCACCTTGGGACAGGAACGAGTGTTTTTGGGTGCCTTTGTTATCACTGTGCTATGAGAACAAATATTTTTGGGTTCAGTCAGACCCACTCTGGGACTCAAAGATTTCTTTTCTATTTTAGCATCTAACTATCGCCCACCTTTACAGTACTTTACCTATACATTTGTTTCAGGCTACGGGCAGCATTTATGTACAGACAGTTACAATACTTGATATGTACCTTTGTTATCAGGTCATTACCTAGATGTTTGTCATTGCTGTGTCACATACTATACATGTACATGTCTTAAACAAGTTGAGCTACAGTGTCATGGACACTTTTATTTTGTTCCAACTTCTTCAAGCGTTTCCAAAAAGGTAAGGTTTCTAGTTATAATTTTTACTGTCCAAATAAATGGTGAAAAGTGGAAAAATAGTTCAAAACTATTCAAATAATAAAAAAAAATCACCTCTGACCCAGGTCATTTCGCCTTAATCTTGGGGGCAAAACGACCAGGGGCAAACTGGTATTAGGGCAAAACGACCCAACACCACCAGGTCGGGCACAATCACTAGTTCAGCGGTCTGAACATAGTGCTACCCCTCCACGTTCAGATCCCTCCCACTCAAATCTGTGGTAAAATTCCCCATTAGGGAGCGTGGTGGCTCAGTGGTAGACTATTGGACTTCTATGCTAGAGGTCTCAAGTTTGATCCCTGTCCGCGATGACCCGCGTTGTGTCCTTGGGCAAAGCACTTTATCCCGGTTGCCTACATGGGGGCACGATGATGCCATGTACTAAGGCCTAAAGCACATCGATGGTACACATGTCTTCAACCGATGGAACCCTGCTTCAACAGAGTTAGAATGTTGAGCTGTCAGTTAATCGTCGTTGCTCGATGGTTCTTTCTGGGTACTCCAGCTTCCTCCACCCGCAGAACTGTCGGGACACACTAAAAAGTGTAGTCCGTGTCGGAGAAAAAGTGTAGTCGGGAATTAAATTATCATTTTTAGCTTAACTTGACAGAGTCAAGATAAGCTATTGCCATCACGCCTGCGGAAGTCTGTTATTCTGTGAATCTGTGAGTCTGTTGGTCTGTGAGTCTGTTCACAATTTCCAACACCCCACAGTTCTTGTCTGATCATCACGAAATTTCATATGCAGGTTTGGGGTCAAGTCTAGATGAGAACATCCCCTTTTAGTCGCGATCGGTCAACCGTAATGGCTGCCCGAGCCCAAAACCCCCAAACCATTAGCACAGTCCACAGGTCGTATTTATGAAAGGATTTCATTGTAACTTGGTAGGATGCCTCCATATAATGCCTAGATGAGAACGTCCCCTTTTGGTCATGATCTGTGAACCGTGATGGCTGCCCAAGCCCGAAACCCAATATTTTTTATCACAGTCTGCAGGTCATGTTTAATATGGAGGGATTTCATTGTAACTTGGTAGGATGACTCTGGATGATGTCTAGATGAGAACTTCCCCATTTGGTCGTGATCTGTCAACCGTGACGACTGCCCGAGCCCAAAAAAAGAAAACCTTTAGCACAGTCTACAGGTAATATTTATGGAAGATTTCATTGTAACTTGGTAGGTTGACTTAATATAATGCCTAGAGACTAGATGAGAAAGTCCCCTTTTGGACATGATTGGGCAACTGTGACGGCTAAAGGAGCCCGAAGCCCAAAAACCTTTAGCACAGTCTACAGGTCATATTTATGAAGGGATTTTATTGTGACTTGGTAGGATGACTCTAAATAATGTCTAGATGAGAACGTCCCCTTTTGGTCGCGATCATTTAGCCTTGATAGCTGGCCGAGCCCCAAATACTTTAGCATAGTCCATTGGTCATATTTATGTAAGGATTTCATTGTAACTTGTTAGGTTGACTTGATATAATGCCTAGATGATGACATCCCCTTTTGGTCCTGATTGGTTAACTGTGATGGCTACAGGTGCCCGAAAACCTTGAGCACAGTCTACAGGTCATATTTATGAAGGTATTTCATTGTAACTTGGTAGGTTGACTTCATATAATGTCCAGATGAGAACGTCCCCTTTTGGACACGATTGGTATCCTGTGATGGCTACAGGGGCCCGAAGCCTGAAAACCTTTAGCACAGTCTACAGGTCATATTTGTGAAGGGATTTCATAGCTTGGTAGGATGACTCCAAATAGTGTCTAGGTGAGAACGTCCCCTTTTGTCGTAATCATTCAGCCTTTATGGTTGCCCGAGCCTGAAACATAGTCTATAGATCGTATTTATGGAAGAATTTTATTGTGACTTGTTAGGTTGACTCGATATAATGCCTAGATGATGACATCCCCTTTTGGTCATGATTGGTGAACTGTGACGGCTACAGGGGCCCGAAGCCCGAACACCTTGGGCACAGTCTACAGGTCACATTTATGAAGGGATTTCATTGTAACTTCATAGGATATCTCCAGATGATGCCCAGATGAGAATGTCTCCTTTTGGTTGCGACCATTCAACCATGATGGCTGCCCCAGCCCGAAGCCCGAAAACCGAAAACCTTTAGCACTGTCTATAGGTCATATATATGAAGGGATTTCATTGTAACCTGACAGGTTGACTGTTATGTCTAGATGATAACGTCCCCTTTTGGATGCGATTGGGCAACTGTGACGGCTACAGGGGCCCGAAGCCTGAAAACCTTTAGCACAGTCTACAGGTGATATTTATGAAGGGATTTTCATTGTAACTTGGTAGGATGATTCCAAATAATGAGAACGTCCCCTTTTGGACACGATTGGTCTTCTGTGATGGCTACAGGTGCCCAAAAACCTTGAGCACAGTCTACAGGTCATATTTATGAAGGGATTTCATTGTAACTTGGTACGTTAACTGTGAGGGCCACATACATTAACGGAGATCATATTAACCCACCCCTCAGCTCTTTAGTACAGTGTACACCTCATATTATTTTTATCAAAAACATAGCATACAGGGAACAGAAATTAACATATTCCCAATTATCACAGTTCTGGTTTTATTTCATAATCCTTTCATAAACATTGAACATTATCCTTTTCATCAAACACAACATACAAGTTAAGCTACAGTGTCATTGACACTTTCATCTCATTTATTTGTTGGTTGTTTTCTATGAAATTTGAAAAGTATACTCAGGGGACGATACTAAATATATATATGCCAAAAGAGAAGTTTGTACGATGTTATTTTACGATGTTAGAAGACATTTTCTATTTCAAACACACTAAAAAGTGTAGCTGTCTCGTCGCTGTGTAACAGGGCATCCAGAGAGTTCCTCTGCGTCTAGACAACCAGGCTGAAGACCTTGAATTATCCATGCCGTCGTCTATGTCTATTCCTTCGTCGATGTTGGAAACGACAATAACGTCTAATAGACCCAATTTAGACGCACTCTCGTACGCAGATCACCTTACCAGAGCGTTTTCATTACGCCTTGAGGGACAAGAATTCCAAGATGTACAAACGTCCTTAAGAATTCTGTCCAGGGCCATAGCATTCTCCACGTATAACTCCGCCCTTTCAGTGGCAAATCTGGAGTTAGCTAGACGTGACGGGGCCCTAGCTACGTCCACGCACGTGGACAGTAAGGTGAAAAACTCTCTCAAAGTCGCTCCGGTCTCCAGAGAGCTTCTCTTCGACGGCAAGCTTTCTGCAATATATGATCAGTTAACTAAGAAAGCTTCAGACTCTCTGCTATTTAAGTCCGCTTCCAAAAAGCCGGAACCAGCAGAGAAGAGTAGGCCAGTCACTTCTGGGACCAGTTCGTCCAGGGGAAGTTCCTATAGAGGTCCGTACACGTCCTCTAGGTCGTACTCTTGAGACCGTCAAGGTAGCGACTCAAATAGGGGCCGTAACGCTGGCCGAAACAACCGGTCAGACGCCCCTAGGCCGACGGGGCGAGGTGTGGGCCGTGGAGGACGTGGTTTCTCCTACCGCAAGCCTTGCAGATGCAAGAGGTGATGGTTTAAACCTCTTGTCGCGTTCCAGTGGGCGGAAGACTGTCGAGTTTCTCAAACAATTGAGAATTAATTATGGAGGACCCTTGGGTTCGAGGGGTTATATCGGAAGGTCTGAAACTGTCCTTCAAAGGAAAACCTTCATTAACTCGAAGTCCTAGATGGACTCAGCTTCCGTCAAATCTACAGAAAAGAGCCGCGCTTCTATCAGAAGTCCAGTCTCTTTTAATGAAGAACGAGATAGAGGTCATAGAAAACCAGGAATCTCCAGGTTTCTACAGTCATCTCTTTCTGGTTCCGAAACCAGACGGCTCGTTCCGTCCAGTGATAGATTTGAGCTGGATAAACAAGCTGATTGTGGCTCCAAAATTCTATATGGAGACCATTCGATCGGTCAGAGCGAGCATTCGAGTGAACGACTATGCTGCGAGCATAGATCTCAAGGATGCGTACTTTCACATCATGGTACATCCGGCGTTCAGAAAGTATCTGCGCTTCGCTGTCCTAGGAGTCGTATATCAGTTCCGAGCGATGTGCTTCGGTCTGAATCTAGCGCCCTGGGCTTTCACTCGAGTAATGAACTTGGTAATGACGCATTTCCGAGCTCATTCGTCTGCGGTAACGTCGGCCTAACTGGACGATATTCTTCAGAGGTACAGCAACGAGTTAACGCTTCAGAATCTGCTTCTATTGCTCCGACGTCTCGGTTTCACAGTAAACGAAGAGAAGTCAGATCGGGTGCCGTCCAAGTCATTCCCCCACCTGGGGATGAGCTTCGAGGTGCACAACAATCTCGTTCGTCTGCCGTTAACCAGCGCAAAGTTAGCCAGTTGTTACGCTCGCTATTGTCTTCATTCAGACAAGGTTACAGCGAGAGAATTCATGAGACTGATAGGTCTGTGCGGAGCCGCCGTGGATCTCATTCCAATGGGGCGGCTACGCACTCGTCCTCTCCAAATCTTTCTGACTCAGAATTGGAGGGCGAAGATTCATTCACTCGATACGGACATCCTCTTGTCAAACCAAGTGAAACAAGGGATTCAGACTTGGGCAGATATTCAGTGGTTAACTCAGGGAGTTCCACTGCAATTGCCGGATCTAAGTTTTACGATTATGACGGATGCCAGTCAAACAGGTTTGGGCGCGATGCTGAGCCCATCGGATTTGAAGTGCCAGGGTCTTTGGGATCCGCAGGTTTTGAGCAAACACATAAACATCAAAGAAAAATGATGTCAGTTTGGCTTGCGCTACGTCATTGGATAGACGTTATTCAGAATGCACACATGCAAATTCAATACGACGGTAGTAGCTTATATTCAGAATCAAGGAGGCACTCATTCCATTCCGTTGTTCAATCTAACGGAAAGAATCCTTCTGTTTGTACTAGAACATCAGATTCTCCTATCGGTCCGTCATATTCCGGGTCGTCTGAACGTTTTAGCAGACTCCCTTTCACAGAGGGGTCGCCTGTTGCCGTCAAAATGGACTCTCAACAAGCAGATATTCAATCAGATTTGCTACCAATGGGAGCGGCCTATTATAGACTTATTTGCGACACATCTCAGCAATCAGTTGCAGACGTATGTGTCTCCATGTCCGGATCCTCGAGCGTTTGCAGTAGATGCTCTATCGATCTCGTGGGATGGAATAATAGGATATGCGTATCCTCCAGCGCCATTGATTCAACAGATATTGCTCAAGATAAAACAATTGCTATGCAAGATTCTGTTGGTAGCATCTCTGTCTCCACAGAGACCGTGGATAAATCTACTCAGGTGTCTGTTGTGGGACATGCCACGAAAGCTTCCTCCACGGGAGGATCTTCCGTCGCAGGGGAAATCGCGCATCCTCCATCACAACCCTCAAGGTCTCAACCTTCACGTATTTCCGTTGTGCGGTCCTTGCACGGGAAGCATTTTACAGGACGAGCAGTGGATGCGATTTCTAACTGTAGGAGGACCTCCTCTTCGCTAAATTATGCGGCCAAGTGGAAGGTCTTTCGTCAGTGGTGTGGGGATCATTCGGTAGATATTTATGATCCTTCCATTCCAGCCATTGCAAATTTTCTAGTCTACTTGTTTGATGAGATCAAACTGCAGCTTGTCACCATTAAGGGTAATAGGTCTATGCTATCCGATACCTATGCACATATGATGGCTTAATGATTGGATCTGATGTCTCTTTATCTAAATTAGTTTGAAACTTTTCGATAAATAGACCTAGAACCCTTAGATTAATTCCCAAGTGGAATTTGGCTTGGGTTCTTCTTAAGCTAAAAGAAGCGCCATTTGAGCCTCTTGACACAGTGGACTTCAAATTCTTATCTTATAACACAGCTTTTCTCTTAGCCTTCTCTTCTGCTAGAAGAGTTAGTGAGCTTCATGCACTATCTGTGGATGATTCTCACTATCGTAGTGTCGGTAATACTATTACCTTTACTACCAATGTTGGATTTTTGGCTAAGAATCAGGCTCCTAATAAGTATCCGGAACCTATTGTTATTAAGGCCCTTCCGTCTTCAGATGGGCATAGGCCTTTACTCTGTCCTGTTAGAGCAACGTATTATTTACAAACGTAGGTCTGAGTTTATTAGAAAGAGACGTAAGCGTTTCTTTCTATCTTTGATGCCTAATAGAAAGGACATTATGGTCCATTCTGTTGCTAGATGGATTCAATTAACTATCCGTACTGCATATGGATAATTATCTTCTACTCAGCAGTCTGTGCTTAAGATTTCAGCTCATGAAGTAAGAGCTCTGTCACCATCTTGGGCCGATCCAAATAGTGTTGCTATTACCGATTTAATGAAGGCTGCATATTGGTCTCAGCCTTCCACATTCACAAATTTTTATCTCAGAAATATTGAGTCCATTTCTGGAGACCTCCATTGTTTAGGTCCGTTATCAGTTGCTCAGAATATCGTCCACTAAACTATAGTTATGTAGGCTCTCTGTTCCGGCAGCGACTCTGTCCTGCTGCCCTCTTCGCTCTGGGGTATTTGACCCAGGGCAAGGGGAAGGGGGGGGGGGGGGGGGGTGTTCCCTTAGGCCACCTGCTTTATAGTGAAAAGCAAGGGAATACCTCCCCTGGAGTCAGTAATTCCGAGTCAGTACCGGGATGGTTTTAAAGTGTAAAGCTGATGTTTACTCATACATGTAATATTTTTAAAGTGTAGCTCGGTGTGAAGCATTTGTATATGTCACGTGTCAAACGGGCGTTAATATACAATCCTCGGACACTTTTAATGAGTATAAAGAGTCATTTCTCTGGACTTCCTTTATTTATTGGCTTACCTTTAAAAATAATTAGTATTAAAGGGTTATACTGGATGTTAATAGAGATCATTGATGTTACTGTGCTCAGTTACAGAATGGTATTGTGTCTTTCTTCTTTGATATAAATAAGAAAGATGCATGTAAAGCCTATCTCTCCTTTTCTCCTTAGGGGATAATTCTGTTATATGTAATTGAGCCTATTGGATTTTCCTTTATGTCCTAGGCCCTCCAACCTTTTTACTATTCATCTAAGTCTGTGTCATTGGTACAGTATAAAAATGTTAAAAAATTTATAGTAATTTATATATTTTTTATACTTACCAATGACCCAGATGGGGATGGCCCTCCCAGGAGTTGGGAACTCATACCTCCTCGCTGAGTACATAACTCTTACCAGGCACTGGTTGTAAGAATGACATTTGGCGCCAATTTCGGGACATCCTTGACACTGCGCATTCGCAGAGGAGTAAAAGTATGGAGGACAATATAGGACATAGATTTTTTGGTTTTGATGCAAATTTTGGGGATTGGGGGGGGGGGGGGGGGGCAAAATTTGTGTTTGGCCCTGAATTAATAAGATTAGCACCAGCTAAGTCTGGGTCATTGGTAAGTATAAAAATATATAAATTACTATAAAATAATTCTTTTAGCATTTATGAAGGGATTTCATTGTAACTTTGTAGGATCACTCAAGATAATGCCCAGATGAGAACGTCCCCTTTGGTCACGATCATTCAACCATGATGGCTGCACAAGCCTAAAACCAAAAAAACTTGAATACAGACTACAGGTCTAAATTGTGAAGGGATTTCATTGTAATTCAGAAGATTGACTCAGTATAATATCGAGATGATGCCGTCCGCTTTTAGCTGCAATCGGTCAACTGTGATGGCTACACAGGCCTGAAGCCCGAAAACCTTTAGCACAGTCTACAGGCCGTATTTATGAAGGGATTTCAATGTAACTTGATAGGATGACTCGTTTTGGAATAATTTCACTGTAACTTGGTAACTTTTGTTGACATACGTTAACTGTGAGGGCCACTAACTGTGAGGGCCACATTAACCCACCCCTCAGTTCTTTAGTACAGTCTGAACCTCATATTATTTTTTTTTTAAAAACATAGCATACAGGGAACAGAAATTAACATATTCCCAATTATCACAATTCTTATCTTATTTCATAATCCTTTCATAAACATTGAACATTATCCTTTTCATCAAACACATCACACAGACAAGTTAAGCTACAGTGTCATTGACACTTTCATTGTTTAGGCCACAACTCCGGGTTATTATTTTAGAGCCGCTACAGGTGAAAAGCAACATGGACGACAATGAAGTGATTGTTGACGCTTCTCCTGTGTTCATATCTCGATAAATAAAGGATAACCTGTAGTTTGGATCAATTTACTCTGCACAAATGTAAGGAAATATTTGTACTATCGAATTCAGCAATGCAGTATGTTGGTTGGTTGTGCCCGACCTGAAGAAAACCAAAATAACTAAAAGTCGCCCCAACAAGTCCACTAGAAAGAATTACTGATTACGTTTTTTTCTGGTTTAGATGTTCGTGGTTATATTTTTGGCTCAACTTTGACATAGTAAAATTTGAGGTTATGCCATGGTCCGTCATCCGTCTGTCCGTCCGTCCATCAGCAATTCAATACGGCTCGGGCTAGAGGCTGTATTTATGAACTGATCTTTACGAAACTTCTTGGATGCCTTTGTTATCACCGTGGGATGAGAATGAGTGTTTTTGGGTGCAGTCCAAAATTCAAGATGGCCACCAGAAGCCATTTTGTACCGAAATTAGTGCAATCAGTTTTTTGTACAGAACTTCTGTATGAAAGTTCTGATTTGAATAAATTTTTGTTAGAATGTTTAGTAACATGGAATGCATCACATATAATACAGGTTTTTTTCTCATGAAGAAAGTATGCAAATTAGATGAACTTTGATTTATTCAGTGCTACTTTTACACAGTTAGTACACATCAATACGGCTCGGGCTAGGGGCTGTATTTATGAACTGATCTTCATGAAACTTCTTGGGTACCTTTGCTATCACCTTGGGAGGAGAACGAGTGATTTTGGGAGTGGTGTGTTATTCAAGATGGCTGCAGTCAGCACTGAAAACATAATTTTTAACACCACTGGATACATTGCAGCCATTTTGTACCGAAATTAGGTACAATCAGTTTTTTGTACAGAACTTCTATACAGCTCAGGCTAGAGGACGTATTTATGAACTGTTCTTAACGAAACTTCTTGGGTACCCTTGTTATCACCGTGGGACGAGAATAGGTGTTTTTGGGTGCGGTCCGAAATTCAAGATGGCTGCGGCAGACATTTTGTACCGAAATTAGTGCAATCAATTTTTTGTACAGAACTTCTGTATGAAAGTTCTGATTTGAATAAATTTTTGTATGAATGTTGAGTAACATGGAATACATCACATATAATACAGGTGTTTTTCTCGTGCAGAAATTATGTAAATTAGATGAACTTTGATTTATTCAGAGCTACTTATACACAGTAAGTACACATGTCAATACAACTCGGGCTAGGGGCTGTATTTATGAACCGATCTTCACGAAACTTCTTGGGTACCTTTGTTTTCACTTGGAACTAGAACGAGTGTTTTGGGGTTTGGTCTGAAATTCAAGATGGCTGACAGCAGCCATTTTGTACCAAAATTAGGTACAATCATTTTTTTGTACAGAACTTCTATATGAAGGTTCTGATTTGAATAAATTTTGTACTCAATGTTTAGTAACATGGAATACATCATATATAATACAGGTTTTTTTCTTGTGCAGAAATTATGCAAATTAGATGAACTTTGATTTATTCAGTGCTACTTATACACGGTAAGTACACATGTCAATACGACTCGGGCTAGGGGCTGTATTTATGAACCGATCTTCACGAAACTTGTTGGGTACCTTTGTCATCATCACCTTGGGACGAGAACAAGTGTTTTTGGGTGTGGTCCGAAATTCAAGATGGCTGGCCATTTGATACCAAAATTAGGTTCAATCAGTTTTTAGCTCGCCTGACTTTCAGTTGGGAGCTATAGTGATCACTCATCGTCTTATCGTCCGTCATCCGTGAACATGGTGTTTGCATCTCCTCCTCCCAAACTGCTGAACCAATTAAATTGATATTTGAGATAATAGTTTGTTATGACATCGCATTTTGATTTTGTTCAAATCAAGTTGCCTCGCCCCTCGGTAGGGTCACGCCCAAAAGGTGTGCTTAAATCTTAAAAAATCTTCTTATGAACCAGCAGTAGTAGAGACTTGATATTTGGTGTGCAGCTTCCTTTTGAGGTGTAGACTCAGATTTGTTCAAGAGACTTTCGAGGAACTATATTTGCCTCGTTATGGGAGGGGCAAGAATTTTCGCCCCGCCCAAAATTTCTATTTTCCAAACCGAGTGGCAGATTTGAACCCAATTTGACATGGGGGCTTATTGGGTCATAAGTACTTAATTTATGCCAAAAAGATTTTTCCCTTCACCCCATGGGAACTGCAGGAGCTAAAAATAGAAAAAAATTAAAACGCCCATATCTCCAAAACTACACGGCACTGAGAATTCTTATATGGTGTGAAGCTTCCTTAGGACCAACAGAATGGAATGGTCCAAAAAAATTGCTATCGGTTTTATCATGGGGTACTTTTTGGGACTTTGAAAAAGTGCTGAGTCAACATTTTTTTAACACTGTGGGTAATGGGAAAAACATTTAAGACTACTTTTCTCCCAAACCACTGCTCCAAGAGCTTTCAAATTTCACATATAACATCTTTGGAAGATTGTTTCACATATTTATGGAAACCAAATCCCTGGGTCCATATTTGGGCTCTCTATCGGAGCCCAGATGTTTAAATTAGTGCAGTATGAGGAATATTCTTTCAAAATCTTCTTCTTCAGATCTTCCAATCAGAATCTTTTGATATTTGGTATGCAGCATTGCTTAGGTGGGTGAGATTCAAGTTTGTTCAAGCCAAGTCCCTGAGTTCATATTTGGTCTCACTGTGGGAGCCCGAATTATAACTTAGTTCAAAATGAGGAATTTTCTTTAAAAATCTTCTTCTTCAGATCCAGCAGTTGGAATGTTTTGATATTTGGTATGCAGCATCCTTAGGGGGGATGAGATTCAAGTTTGTTGAAGCCAAGTCCCTGGGTTCATATTTGGGCTCCCTGTGGGAGCCCGAATTATAACTTAGTTCAATATGAGGAACTTTTCTTTAGAAATCTTCTTCTTCAGATCCAGCAGTCGGAATGTTTTGATATTTGGTATGCAGCATCCTTTGGGGTCCAGGTGGGACCGGATGGGACATAGAAAATTTTGGACCAAAATCCTGAAAATTTTTTTTTACACTGAAAATTTGAGGTCCAGGTGGGACTTAGAAAATTTTTGGACCAAAATCCTGAAATTTTTGTTTTGTTTTGTAAGCTCTAAGTTGCCTTTTTGCTAGGGCCGTTGATTGTTAGAAAAGTTTTTAGATATTTTAATTGGCACTACTGCTTCCTTGTGCATAATTATTGACTTTGTGATGTGGCAGACTGCGATGCATTTCTTGATTATGTTTTTTCCCATTACCCACTTCTCAAGTTTTGCAGAGACATTACCAATCTTTCGTCGGTCTATTTTCGTGGAATCTTTTTTGTATACTTCTTTGCAAAAAACACAATAAACCAATTCAAAACTTCCTTGCTTGTCACAGTTGTTTGCAATACAGTCTAAACTCCAACTTTCATCTGTTTGTTTTTTCATCATATTTGGCAAATAATGATAGTGTTCAATTATTTCACCACAACAACTTCATCTTCAAGGACAATAAACAACCGGAATATCCGAGAACGCGTGCGTATTCTGACTATTCATTCCTGCATGTAACGCGGTGTTGAATATACTATACATTGTAAACTCTGTATGTGACCTTACTGCACTAACACATAACATTGATGATGACATGGCATTCCTCAACGGCATTGCAATGGTAAAATGCAATTGCCATAGCTTTAACCATGGAATTGCTGATTGCCGTGGCTAATTTTGCAGGCTGATATATAGAGTACATAATGCTGTATACGATAACAATAAACTTGTATTTTCATGTTTAAATTATTATTTTATTTTGTTTTCGGTAAGTAGGCTCTTCTCAGTACAGCACCGAATGCAGGGATTAACCCTTTACCTAACGTGAAAAGCAGACGACACTTGCAAAAAAAATTCTTGAATAACTAAATTTTTTCATTTTTTGTCTCAAAAACATAGGTTATGACCCCTCGTTGGAACGAGCTCGACGAGCTCGTTCCAACGAGGGGTCATAACCTATGTTTTTGAGACAAAAAATGAAAATATTTTGAAAATTAATTGGCGATTTTTGAGAATAGCGCTGGCCGGTTTTGGCCGTTACGTTGGGTAAAGGGTTAATAAATAACCCCCCTTCACCATAGACTTGGCTGGTTTAAAATTGTTTAGTTACTAACCTTTACATAATGTACAGTACAAACATGTTCTACACACTAACAAATAAACAATAAACTTTTATTTTCATGTTTAAATATTATTTTGTTTTGTTCTCGGTAAGTAGTCTCTTCTCGGGTCGCCGCCGAATGCGGGAATTAATAAATAACTCCTTTCACCACAGACTTGGCTGGTTTAAAATTGTTTTTTCTAACTTTTACATAAATAGAGTATCTATATGCTAGCAATAAACATTTACTTTTACCTTGATATATTCCTTTTTTTGTTCTCTGTAAGTAGTCTCACCAATATTTTGGGGGTATGGTCTTGTCTACTGGACAATAAATAAGTCAGATGAGGTCCTACAGTAGTTGAGTGATCTGAATGTAGCGTCTACTCCACTATGTTCAGATTCCATCCTTTCAATTCCTCCCCAATTTTTGATAGATTTACAACTATGGCATTTGGCAGCAAAACTACATGTCAGTTGTATGCCCTGTACAGTTTTTTCGGTGACTCTGGATCACTTTGTACATTACTAGTCGCTACAGTTTTAATCAACATATTTTGTGACAAACATTTTTAGCTCAACTTGACAATGTAAAGTATGAGCTATTGGGATGGGTTGTGATCTGTCGTCCACCCGTACTTCTGTCTGTCCACAATTCTCTTACCACACCCTACAGGTCGCCGCTCTCAACCGATCAGTCCCAAATTTCATGTGTAGCTTTGGGGCAATGTCTAGATCAGAGCTATCAACTTTTTCTGAATTTCGTTAAAAAACATGGCTGCCAGTGGCCATCTTGGATTTGGCATATAAATTGTCAACAATTCCATTAGCACACTCTATAGACAGACTGCATCTCTCACCCAATCTTTTTCAAATTTCATATATAGCTTTAGTGTGATGTCTAGATGGGAGCAATTGATTTTTTTCTGAATTTTGTTGGAAAATATGCCATCTTGGATTCAGACATATATTGTCCAACAATTCCTTTAGCACACCCTACAGGCTGCGGCCCCACCTGATCAGTCCCAAATTTCATATGTGGCTTTGACGCAATGTCTAGGTGGGAGCTATCGATTTTTATGTCTACCCATACTATGTATGGTACACATAATGCCGGCATCCAGGGTGACCATCCGTTGTTCGTCCATCCTTTGTCCGTCCGTCTGTCCGTCTGGCATCCGTATCCATTTCTTTGGCATTCGATAACTTGAAAAATATTGCTTGGATTGTCAAGTTACTTTATATTTGGGTTCAGGTTACTGATGTGCCGAGCTGTATAGTTTTTGGTGTAAATGGGATAATTTGATCCTGAGATATTAACCCTTTATCCTTCAAATTGAAAATTCCTCCAATCCCTTTGGCATTCGATAACTTGAAAATTATTGCTTGGATTGTCCAGTTACTTTATATTTGTGTTCAGGTTACTGATTTGCCGAGCTGTATAGTTTTTGGTGTAAATCTGATAATTTGATCCTGAGATATTAACCCTTTATCCTTCAAATTGAAAATTTCTCCAATCCCTTTGGCATTCGATAACTTGAAAAATATTGCTTGGATTGTCAAGTTACTTTATATTTGTGTTCAGCTTACTGATGTGCCAAGCTGTATAGTTTTTGGTGTAAATCGGATAATTTGATCCTGAGATATTAACGCTTTATCCTTCAAATTGAAAATTCCTCCAATCCCTTTGGCTTTCGATAACTTGAATAATATTGCTTGGATTGTCAAGTTACTTTATATTTGTGTTCAGGTTACTGATGTGCCGAGCTGTATAGTTTTTGGTGTAAATCTGATAATTTAATCCTGAGATATTAACCCTTTATCCTTCAATTTGAAAATTCCTCCAATCCCTTTGGCATTCGATAACTTGAAAAATATTGCTTGGATCGTCAAGTTATTTTATATTTGTGTTCAGGTTACTGATGTATCGAGCTGCATAGTTTTGGGTGTAAATCTGTTATTTTAATCCTGAGATATTAACCTTTTATCCTTCAAATTGAAAATTCCTCCAGTCCCTTTGGCATTTGATAACTTGAAAGATATTGCTTGGATTGTCAAGTTACTTTATAATTGTGTTCAGGTTACCAATGTGCTGAGCTGTATAGTTTTTGGTGTTAATCTGATGATTTGATCCTGAGATATTAACCCTTTATCCTTCAAATTGAAAATTCCTCCAATCCCTTTGGCATGAGATAACTCAAAAAATATCAATCCGATTGTCATGTTACTTTATATATTTATTCAGGTTACTGATGTGCTGTGCTGTATAGTTTTTTATGTAAATCTGATAATTTGATCCGGAGATATTAACCCTTTATCCATCAAATTAGACACTCCTCCAATCCATTTCTATATGTACCCATACCTTGTATGGTGTACATAATGTCAGCATCCGTGGTGGCCCTCCATCATACAGCTTTCTACTAGTTGCGTGTATGGGTACACATCTGACGATTTCATCGGCCTATTTTTTTTTAATTTTGTTGAAAAAAATGGCTGCCAGTGGCCATCTTGGATTTGGATATAAATTGTCCAACATTTACTTTAGCACACCCAACAGGTCTCAGCTCTCACCCGATCAATCCCAAATTTCATATGTGGCTTTGGGACAATGTCTAGATGGAAGCTATCGATTATTATTCAAGTTTCGTTAAAAAACCTGTCTGCTGTGACCATCTTGGATTTGGATATAAATTGTCCAACAATTCCTTTAGCACACCCTACAGATCGCAGCTCTCATCTGATCAGTCCCAAATTTCATATTTAGCTTTGGGGCAGTCTCCAGATGGGAGCTGTTGAATTTTTCTGCTTTTTGTTAAAAAACATGGTTGCCAGTGGCCATCTTATATTTGGCATATAAATTGTCAACAATTTCATTGGCACACCCTACAGACCGCATCTCTCACCCATTCGTTTTCAGATTTCATATGTAGCTTTGGTGTGATGTCTAGATGGGAGCTATCAATATTTCTGAATTTTGTTGAAAAACATGGCCACCAGCAGCCCTCTTAGATTCTGATATAAATTGTCAGCAATTCCATTAGCACACCCTATAGGTCGCATCTCTCACACGATCTTTTGTGAATTTCATATATAGCTTTGGTGTGATGTCTAGATGAGAGCTATCAAATTTTTCTGTATTTCATTCAAAAATATGGCCTCCAGCAGCCATCTTTGATTGGCATATAAATTGTCAACATTTACATTAGCACACCCTACAGGCTGTATCTCTCACCCAATCTTTTTCAAATTTCATATGTAGTTTTGGTGTGGTATCTAGATGGGAGCTATCAAACTTTTCTGCATTCCGTTGAAAAAGATAACCGGCACTGCCCATCTTGGATTTTACATATAAATTGTCAACAATTCCATTAGTACACCCAGCAGGCCCCATCCCTCGCCAATTTTTTTTCAGATTTCATATGTAGCTCTGGTGTGATGTCTTTTCTGTAGAAACTTGATTGAATGTCCTGTCATTACTGGATCTTTCTATTTAGTTCAGTCCCTTCTTGGACAAGTTGAGCTGCGGTGTCATTGACACTTTCATTATGTTTGCAGTTAGGGCTTTGGAGGTTAACCGCAACCACAGGCTGGGATCGGTGGTGGGAGACTACCGAAAATCTCAACTGTGCTCCAATAAAAACAACCTCAAATTCGGTTTTAAAGTTTCAGTGCATTCTGACAGAAATAAAACAAATATCAAATTTCCAACATGATCACATAATTCACTTGAATACAATATATGCACATTTGCTGGCCATTGTCAATCATTTCTATGTATATGCTTGAATGGAATGAAAAAATGAGGAGCATGGTGGCTCAGTGGTAGACTGTTGGACTTCTATGCTAGAGGTCCTGAGTTCGATCCCCGCCTGGGAGGACCCGCATTGTGTCCTTGGGCAAAGCACTTTATCCTGATTGCCTACATGGGGGCACGATAACGCCCTGTACTAAGGCGTACTGCTTGTCAAGGTTGCACATGTCTTCAACCGCTTGAGCATAGCTTGAACAGAGTTAGAATGTTGAGGAGCTGATGGTTGCTCGTCGATGCTCGGTGGTTCTCTCCGGGTACTCCGGCTTCCTCCACCCGTAAAACTGTCATGGTCATGATTAACCATTGTGCATAAGTATGTGACCTTAAACACCAATAAATAAATAAATTAAAAAACAAAACTGTTGTACACAATACTTGCACCAATGACATTATTAAGACGGTAAGCCAAGATTTGGGGCTTTCAGTATCGATACACGAAACTCAACACAATTTCATTAATAATATGAATGACCTGTCAACCCTAACGGTGAAGCATTGTAAAATGTTCATCAGTTTATCAAATGTGTTTTTCTTTTTTAAAAATAGAACTTGCTACCTTCTCTGCAATTATAGTATCCAATATATATTTATTTCTGCACATAATTTTGAAAGCCTGAACTCCAAAAATCGGTCTCAAATTCACAGTTAAAGGTGGATTGAAATTTAGGGTTACAATGATCTAAATGAGTGACTTTTACTCAATAAATTTTTTGGATCGGCATAATTTTTCGAGGTCAGTTGGGTTACCCTAAACACAGTTTTGTGTTTTTTTTGGCCTGACATTTTACAACATTATAGGCATAGATATGTTATAATTATTTATTCAACCGATACAATCAACAGAAGATGCCCTGTTAGTAGAAGATGTAATTATAGGCTGATCTGATTGGTATATTCAAATGGTTTCTATATGCTCATGGACAACTGCAACCAAGGTTTTTGATTTATAAAACCAAAACTGCAACCGCAGTGTAAATCTCACAACCCCCAGCTCTATATGTGGTGCTTATTGTCATCTTAAGGTGTTATATAAGTAAGGGAAAATTGTTCATTTTGAAATTCTCTCATCTCTGTTATTCCATGAATTCACATTAAATATACACAAATTATTCATCAAAATGAAGGTTGAGATGTATAGAACACCAAAAATATATGAAATTAACTTACAGAGTTAACAGCAGGTACCAATGGTTCCTGGAAGTCTGCTACAATATTCGTACCAGAACGGATAATAATACAACTCTTGGCCAGATGTGCCTCAGATATCCAAGCTAGGCATTCAAAAACTAGGATGCAGCAGTAGTTCAGTGATCTGAACACCGTGACTACCTCCCTGCATTCAGATTCCTCCATTCAAATCCATTGTAAAATTCTCCAACCAGTTTGGTCGGGAACTAAAAACCTGAAAATAAGAACATATATCAAGCTTTCTCCCTTATTACGGGCTGCATTCGATTGTACATGCAAAAACGGAAACTTCATCGCATTCACGCAGAGGTGTTCGATTATGATCATTGCATGGGGGAATTTTCATTGCGAGTTTCCGTTCCGACATCGATGAAAGGTCTATTCCTTTTGGCGCAATTCCGGGTTATTGTTTTATATGCACACAGAAACATGGGGGTGTGGTGGTGTTGCGGTAACCGGTTCTCGTCAGATCACCAAATTTAAGCAACGTCGAGCCCGGTTAGTCCTTGGATGAGTGACCGTCTGAGCGATTGATTCGGACTCCCACGCTGTGTCCTTGGGCAAGGCACTTAACCTCCATTGTCCACATGGGGGCACGATGACGCTGTGTACTAAGGCGTACTGCACGTCGATGGTGCGCATTTCTTCAACCAATCTAACCCTGCCTATGTGGCAGTGTGGAGTTACGATGTTGAAGAGCTGGCAACTGCTGGTCGTTGCTCGGTGGTTCTCTCCGGGTACTCCGGCTTCCTCCACCCGTAAAACTGTCTCGGTCATAATTTACCATTGTGCATAAGTATGTGACCTTAAACACCAATAAATAAATATAATAATGTATACACAGAAACATGGACGATATCGAAGCGTCTCATAGAATTGGATGCAGTCAGGAAGACCTATGATAATAATCATCTGACATGGTTACCAGAGTTATGAATAATTTCATGACTTCATTCCTCTGTAGTGCTGATGAACCATGACTAACTGAATGTGACCCAAAATACTTATTTCAACCACTTTGTCAGGTGAGCGATTAAGGTCCCTTGGGAGCCTCTTGTAGCTGTAACTGAAGTGTGGTTTTTCACAGTCAAGGATGAATGGTACTTTTGAGCGCAGATTAAGCTTAATTAGTTGTTATTGAAAGATGATGTGAAAATTGTTAATAAAAGGTTGTAAGAGGAAAATCGTACACTGGAATCAAAAGTTCAGTTACTGGACATAATCTCAAGTATCAACATAAAAGCAAAAAGAAATCTGTGAGTAAAGGGTAAATGTGACTAAAATTAGACAGAAATAAAATATTTCCAAAGTAAAGAGGTATTTACCCTGGCAAATTTTGTTTACTTGCAATAGTCAGTCTGCTGCTTTCTGCATTGGGTGTGCCTGGTATACTCGACTGGTCATCTGGAAGTTCACATTTCTCATGCCAGAAGTCAACCTCTGCTTCCTCATTTACAATTTGTTCATGTGATGTCCCTTCAAAGAGAATATGTAGCTGTTTTGCAGGCTTGGCAATTTCAGGAGAGCTCTCCTTACCGCCCTCCTGAAAGAATTAAGGAGAGCGAAAAATTGCCCTCCTAAATATTTTGGTCTGGGATGATTGAGATTACATGTATTATGCTCACATTAAATTTTTGTTGTAAAGCAAAAATGTAATTTAACTTCGAAGTCACATAACATCACGTAATTTCATTTTGAAAGTGGTTTAGTGGTAAAAGGTAATGGCTGCAACCATACCCAAACACAGTTGCAATCATTTGAAGCAAAATGGGTCACAGCAATATTTTTTTTTCTGTCAGTTTCAAGTTCAACAGCTGACATCACAGTTTGAGGGGCAATTATTCAAGGAATATCGACACTATAATATACTACCATTACTACTATCCTGTCACTTGAAGCACTTGCACCAGGATGTGACTGTAGATTCAAGCAGACCTGTTGTCCAAGAAAGTCATACGCCTACCACTACCACCTTCAACCCCCTTGGGGGGTTGAAGGTGGTAGTGGTAGGCGTATGACTTTCTTGGACAACAGGTCTGGGTATACACACAGGTCTTGTCAAGTGTGTGTTCGGTTGTTGAGTGAGACATCTAGATGTCTAAGAGATTTCGCTTTACCTTAGTAAAGTTAATAAAATCACTGATGTAGTCTGTTGGTTTCAGTTTCAATGAGTTCGTTCAATTGGATACTTAAAATGCTGTGTAAAGCTAATTGCTCTCCTAAGCTGATTGAGGAGAGCGATTTTTTGCCCTCCTCCATTTTTCAGAATGCCAGGCCTGGTTTTGTATGTAGAGCTTACATATTTTGTATGAAGAGTTCTCATATTTAGATGGGTTTTATCAGTATACAACAGGGGTTCAACCATGGTGGCCTCATAGTAGGGTCCTGCAAATATTTAAGATTTGATTCGATATCATACATCTGCTTCGAAATCGATCCCGAGTCAGTCTCAAGATTTTATTTTTTCGAATCTCTCAAGCTCACTGCAATTTGTTAATTTCCAATGAAAATTCAATAAAATTGACATTAGACAATTCATTCATGTAGGTTTAATTCATATTTTTTTGAGTAATTGACAATGTTTGATTGTTTGGTTAGTTGTTTGGTCATGCACGGCGTGCAGTTAATTTCGCGGACCTATGTATCAATGAATAATGATCTTCGGTTAGGAAAGAGTTCAGAATATCCAGTCTGATGCAAATTGTGCATGTTTGTGGTGATAGAAAGACGTTAAAACTGCGAACCATAAATCCCGTCCCTGAAAATAGGCTCAAAATTAAAAGTCAGGCAGTACCATCGACCATAATCAACAGTATTAACAAAGCAGAGCATTACAAAGACTGTCATCGGACATCGCTGACTAATAGGGTGTAGGTTTTTAGCTCAACTTGACAAAGTCAAGCTGAGCTATTGCCATCACTTCTCGTCCGTCGGCGTACGTACGTACGTACGTTAGTACGTTAGTACGTACGTCCACAATTTCCTTTGGCACACCTCACAGGTCGCATTTATGATCAGATTACTTTGAAACTTCTTATGCTTGTTTGGGGTGACCTCTAGATGGGAGCTATCGATTTTCTTCAATTTCCGTCAAAAAATGTTGCCGCGGCCAACGTTCTTAGAACTTAGTTTAGTCAAACCACAATATTTCCCTTTGGCACACCCTACAGGGCACATTTATGATTTGATTGCTTTGAAACCTGATACGCTTATTTAGGGTGACCTCTAGATGGGAGCTATTGATTTTCTTCAATTTCCGGCAAAAAATGTTGCCACGGCCAACGTTCGTAGAACTTAGTTTAGTCAGACCTCAATATTTCCCTTTGGCACACCCTACAGGGTACATTTACGATCAGATTGCTTTGAAACCTGGTATGCTTGTTTGGGGAGACCTCTAGATGGGAGCTATCGATTTTCTTCAATTTCTGTCGAAAAATGTTGCCGCGGCCAACGTTCTTAGAACTTAGTTTAGTCAGAAGACTCAATATTTCCCTTTGGCACACCCTACAGGGTACATTTATGATCGGATTGCTTTGAAACCTGGCATGCTTGTTTGGGGTGACCTCTAGATGGGAGCTATCAATTTTCTTCAATTTCTGTCAAAAAATGTTGCCGCGGCCAACATTCTTAGAACTTAGTTTAGTCAAACCACAATATTTCCCTTTGGCATACCCTACAGGGCACATTTATGATTTGATTGCTTTGAAACCTGGTATGCTTATTTAGGGTGACCTCTAGATGGGAGCTATCGATTTTCTTCAATTTCCGGCAAAAAATGCTGCCACGGCCAACGTTCGTAGAACTTAGTTCAGTCAGACCTCAATATTTCCCTTTGGCACACCCTACAGGGTCCATTTATGATCAGATTGCATTGAAACCTGGTATGCTTGTTTGGGGAGACCTCTAGATGGGAGCTATCGATTTTCTTCAATTTCTGTCAAAAAATGTTGCCGCGGCCAACGTTCTTAGAACTTAGTTTAGTCAGAAGACTCAATATTTCCCTTTGGCACACCCTACAGGGTACATTTATGATCGGATTGCTTTGAAACCTGGCATGCTTGTTTGGGGTGACATCTAGATGGGAGCTATTGATTTTCTTCAATTTCCGTCAAAAAATGTTGCCGCGGCCAACATTTTTAGAACTCAGTTTAGTCAGACCACAATATTTCCCTTTGGCACACCCTACAGGGCACATTTATGATTTGATTGCTTTGAAACCTGGTATGCTTGTTTGAGGAGACCTCTAGATGGGAGCTATCAATTTTCTTCAATTTCCATCAAAAAATGTTGCCGCGGCCAACGTTCTTAGAACTTGGTTTAGTCAGAAGACTCGATATTTCCCTTTGGCACACCCTACAGGGCACATTTATGATCGGATTGCTTTGAAACCTTTCATGCTTGTTTGGGGTGACCTCTAGATGGGAGATATCGATTTTCTTCAATTTCCATCAAAAAATGTTGCCGCAGCCAACATTCTTAGAACTTAGTTTAGTCAGACCACAATATTTCCCTTTGGCTCACCCTACAGGGCTCATTTATGATTAGATTGCTTTGAAACCTGGTATGCTTATTTACGGTGACCTCTAGATGGGAGCTATCGATTTTCTTCTATTTCCGTCAAAAAATGTTGCCACGGCCAACGTTTTTAGAATTTAGTCTAGTCAGATCACAATATTTCCCTTTTGTACACCCTACAGGGCACATTTATGATCGGATTGCTTTGAAACCTGGCATGCTTGTTTGGGGAGGCCTCTAGATGGGAGCTATCGATTTTCTTCGGTTTCTGTCAAAAAATATTGCCACTGGCAAAAAAACTGACATTGGTCCCAGTGATCTTCAATTTTGCCATTTCATTTATAACTTACCAAGTTCAAGTTTGTCAAGTTGAGCTACAGTGTCATTGACACTTTCATTTTGTTCTTTTACCAGTTCATCTCCGGATCATTTTGTTCCTTTACCATTTCACACTGAGTCGCTTCGACCTTTGCACCCATACAAAGACTGGTGTAAGAGAGTAATGTGGTGACCGAATGGCTTCGTTTGCTGGTCTCTTATGCCTGAAGTCTCAGATTTGATGTCCGGCTGAGAGGGCTTTTAAGATAACCGAACATTTTCTGCCAATCTATGGCAACATCAATTGTACTATTGATGTTGCTATTCTGTACAGCCCTATCATACTATAGATACAAATACGGATGTAATGCTGCATATGATGAAGAACAGAAACAGCCATGCACAATTTAATATTATGTACATCCCCAAATGTACCCCCCTCTCCCATCTGCCTCCTCCAACACACTGTATCATCTCGGGATATTTCGCTTTTTCATGTGCCAAATCGAAGGTACAAAACTGATTGATGCTAAGGAGATGAAATTTTGCGAGTCTGTGTGGCTAACGTCCAGAGGCAGTTGTCATTGTGAATAGTAACAAGCTAAGCCTTTAAAAACTAAAAACTTTTGATAGGCCTACCTGTTTCAGCGACTGTGCTACAGAGAATATTTATTTATTGATGTTTAAGGTCACTTTCAGCATCCAAGCAAATGACTTGTCTATTAAAAATTGATTCGATTTGATATTGATATTGGAGACAAGATTCGATTCGAGATTCAATTTGCAAAAAAAAAATTGTGTTTCGCAGATCCCTGGGACACTCATAGCAGGTATGGATTCTCGCAACTATTTTCATGAGAATCCAAATGGATTCTCCCAAATTTAGGTGAAAGAAAAGCCCTTGCATCCACCCCCAGTCTAAGTAAATTTTAAGTCATTTCAATGTGAGTGCCGCTTTTTGGTCGAGTTTTTGTTAACATTCAAGACCTGTGGTTTGGCAAAGGTTGATGTGCATCCAGGTGGGTATCCGGGTGTCCTTACACTGGTGGCATAATAACTTAAACAAACATGTCTTCGATTTGATTAATATTTTCCATTTAGGTCTTTTGCAATAATATCTCAAGTGAGTTTGAAAAATGGCCTGGTCCGATTTTTTGTTACAGCGTTATGGGCCTTAAATATATAATTTTACGAATTCTGAGCTTGTTAGCATTATAACTTGAACAAAGGTTCCAGATTTGTCAACTGGGATATGATTGACAACTGGGTTTATGGACATGCAACATACTCCGATTGCCACCACAACCTGATGCCTGCATCTCCGATGCACACTTCTTGTTCTGAAATTAATTGAATCAGCACCAGATTTCTATCACTGTGTGTGAGTGGATTATCATGCAAATATTTTATTTTGTTTTATTGATCATATCAATATATCATTAACCCTTATTTAACAGTGGCCACCCTATCTTTTACCAGTATCACATTTGGATAATACTGAGTCTGCACAAATACTACTTGTATTTGGAAACTTACAAGGGTCAGATTCAAGTTTGTTCAAATCAAGTCCCTCGATTAATATTTAGGCATCCTATGGGGGCCTGAATTTTAACTTAGTGCAATATGGGGAATAATCTTTAAAAATCCTCTTCTTCAGATCCACCAGTCAGAATCTTTTAATATTTGATATACAACACCCTAAGGGAGGTCAAATCTGTCTTTGTTCCAACCAAATCCCTTGGTTAATATTTGTCTTCCCATTGGAATTTTAACTTTGATCTATGGTATACATAATCCTTAAAGGGGTCACTATCAAGTTTGTTCACATCAAGTCCATCAGTTGATAACTGGGCTCTTTTAGCTTATTGCAATTTGGAAAATAATCTTTTAAAACCTTCTTTTTCAGATCTAATACTCAGAATCTGTTGATATTGGATATACAGCATCCTTACAGGGATCAGGTTCAAGTATGTTCAAAGTAAGTCCCTCAGTTAATATTTTGGGCTCCCTATGGGGACCCAAATTTTAACTTAGTCCATTATGAGGAATAATCTTTAAAACTCTTCTTCTCCAGAACCACTAGTCAGAATCTTTTGATATATGGTATACTGAATCTGTACTGGGGTCAGATTCTAGTTTCTTCAAATCAAGTCCATCAGTTAATAATTGGGCTTTCTGTGGAAGAGCAAATTTTAACATAGTGCAATGTAGGGGGTAATCTTTAAAATCATTTTCTTCAGATTCACCAGTCAGAATCTTTTGATATATGCTTGGCAGTATCCTTACAGGGGTCAGATTCAAGTTTGTTCAAATCAAGTCCTTTGCATATTTGGGCTTCCCATTGGAGTCTGAATTTTTACTTGGTACGATACGAGGAATATTCTCTACAAAAAAATTTTTTGTCATAAACCGGGATTAAACCCTTATCAGAATCCTTGCTATCTTCCATTGGGTAGTCAGATTCAAGTTTGGAAAAATCAAGTCCCCGGCTTAATAATTGGGCTCCCTATTTAAGCCCAGATGTTAACTTAGTCCAATCAATATGAGGAGTAATCTTTAAAAAATTTCTTCTCCAGATCTACAATTCAGAATCGGGGGGGGGGGGGGGGGGGGGGGGGGGGGGGGGGGGGGGGGGTCAGCTTCAAGTGTGCCTGAATTTTTGGAACAATATAAGGAATATTATTTTAAAATTTTCTTCTCACGAACCTTCAATCAGAATCTTTGGATATATGGTATACACCACCATTAGAGGAGTCAGATTCAAGTTTGTTAAAATCAAGTACCTGGGTTAATATTTGGGCTCTCTGTTGGAGCCCAAATTTCAACTTAGTCCAATATGCAAAATAACCTTTAAAAATCTGCTTCTTGAGATACAATCAGAATCTTTTGATATTTGGTATTTGATATTTTGACCCCAGCTTCAAGTTTGCCTGAATTTTTACTTGGAACAATATAAGGAATTTTATTTTAAAATTTTCTTCTCACGAACCTTCAATCAGAATCTATTGATATATGGTATACACCACCATTAGGGGAGTCAGATTCAGGGGATTTCGAAGTTTTAGCTCACCTGACACAAAGTCAGGGGGAGCTTAAGTGATCACTTTCTGTCTGGCGTCCAGCCAGTGAACATTACATAATCGACTTCTCATAAACCACTGGGCCAAATTAAACCAAATTTGATATGCATGCTTCTTATCACATGTCAATTCAAGTTTGTTTAAATAAAGTTGCCACAGCCACAGGAGGCACTGCAAGGGGCATAACACTGATAGCACCCATAAATTGTTTTTCAAAATTAAAAACATATTCTCCATAAGAATCAGTTAAAATCTTTTGATATTCGTTATACAACATCTCTAGGGGGATCAGATTCAAGTTTGTTCAGATCGATTTGTTGGGCTAATATTTGGGCTCTCTAGTGTAGCCCAAAGTTTTACTCAGTGCAATATGAGGAAATTTATGTAAAAATTTCTTCTTCAGATCCACCAGTCAAAATGCTTTCATATTTGGTATACAACATCTCTGGGGGACTTAGTGCAATATGAGGGAATTTCTTTAAAATTCTTCTATAGATTCACCAGTCAGAATCCTTTCATATTTGGTATACAATGTCTTGGGGGGGGGGGGGGGGGCAGATTCCAGTTTGTTCAGATCTGGTCCCTGCATTATTGGGAGGTGGGGGGGGGGGGGGGGAGGTACATAGATTCAGGTTTGTTCAAATCAAATTCCTGGGTTAATATTTGGGCTCTCTAAGGGATATGAGCCCAAATGCAATATGAGGGACTTTCTTAAAAAACCTTCTTCAGATCCCCCAGTTAGAATATTTTGATATTTGGTATACAGTATCCTTACGGATAATATTTGGACTCTCTGTTGGAGCCTGAATTTTAACTTAGTCCAATATGGGGAATAATCTTTAAAAATCTGCTTCTTGAGATACAATCAGAATCTTTCGATGTTTGGTTTTCATCATCCTTTGAGGGTTCAGATTCAATTTGTTTAAATAAAGTCCCTGAGTTTATATTTGTGTTCTATAGGGGGTTGGGCAAAATTTTACATAGTGCAAATTTGGTAATATTCTCAAAATCTTCTTTTCCAGAACCACCAGTGGGAATCTTATGATATTTGGTATATAACATTCTTCCAAGTTTGTTCAAGTCAAGACCCTAGGTTGATATTTGTACTCCATAATTTTCCATTACTGGAAATCTGACCATTATTTCTGTGGTAGCATCCCAGTACTAGAAAAAAATCTTCTGACATGAACAGCAGAGTTATACATAATTAAATAACTTCATTCCTCTGTTGTGTTAACTAGCTATAGATGGTAATTAAATCCTTCTTTAAACAACTTTGGTCAGGTGAGTGCCTCGGGCCCCATGGGACCTCTTGTTTTTCAAATAAAGACCCTGGGTTAATATTTGGGCTCCCTATGGATCTCCTAATTTTAACTTGGAGCAAAAGAGGAATATTCTTTGAAATCTTCTTGAGAACCACCATTCAGAATGTTTTGATACCTGGTATACAACAGTGAAGAAGTGTATACTCTTTCAAGAGATGCATCTTAGGGCTTCATGGTATTTCAGTATTTAACCGAAAGTCGGTAATTTTTTTAATACCGAGTAAATACTGAGCTCATTTTAGTTTAGTCGGTATACTGTGTCTCACGGTATTTCGAACAATTCTGACGGTAATCTCAGTAAAAATAAATAAAAAGTTTGTACGTTTATAAAGAGTAATACTCATAATCCTTATCGATTGTGTATGTATACAGACGAAAATCTGAAGTTTCACTAAATGTAAAGCTATCAAATTATGTAGGGAGTCCTTTTGTATCTAACACAACAGGTGCACTGCACACTCGACAACAAAAAATTGGATTAACAATTCAGATAACTGAGTGGATCACAGTAAAACATTATCGAATTAATTGTCAGTAGGGTACAGCCTGTATAGTTTGTTTAACTGCTGCACACTTGGGAGAAAAATTGAATGGATCAAAGGAGGACCTCCACAATGAATGGTCACCAGGGTGGTGTGTGTGTTGAACACTTACTAACAAAAACAGCCATGCGAGTTAGGATTGTTTTGACAGCTGTTATCAAGACAACTATTCATTAATAACTATTAATCAGTTGAAAAATAACATAAAAACAAAACATACTATTTCTTTGTGTTGTTTTATTTTTTATTTTATAAAGTGACTAATGGTATACATGTATTTTAAGCATGAAATTAACCCTTAGCACCGACTGGTTCATGTATAAATTATTCATGATTGATTTTTATTATGGGCATGTTTAGCAGTACTGAAATGGTTAACCAGATAACCGGTTTGAAACCGGTTACCTACCTAACCACTTTAAAAAACATAAACCAGTTATCAGAAATATCGATAGTGATCGTCATTGCACTGTTAAAACGTAGTAAATCTGCCGCTTCTCCTTTCAGGTAGATTACACCTCGAAACAGCACTGTATGTATTGAGAAATAATGCATTTTGGCGTTCCAAACTTCGTTAATGATCGGCAGTTTCCATGGGTACTGAGTAACCGCAGAAACTATTCCGTAGTATGTATACAAAATGAATGTTGTCGAGTAGTCGACAACGTTCATTTGTCGACACACTACGGAATAGTTTCTGAGAATACTGTTTTTCAGTTCCTATAGTTTTGATCCCAGATTGGGTGGAATAATAGCTACAGATAACCGGATATTATCCGTTTTGGCTCCCGGTTAGTCGGTTGTGAAAATGAGCCCAACCATTTCAGCCCTAGTGTTTAGGGAATAATTGACAAGTGGGAGTGCATGTTGTCAAGGTTGTTGATCTATCATCTTCAGCAAAGTGAATTTGTGAAAATAAAAACAACACCATTTTGGCTTCGGAATGAATTTTATTTTAATAAAATAAAACCACTTACCACATTTTGACATATCAAGACATGCAACAAACCATTTCTTGAACGTTAGATGGAAAAGGAAATTGGCACCGGCTTTCAGGTAATGACAGCATATTGCTACTCACCTAATTTCATTTCAAATTCACCTGCGAACTGGTGGATTTTTAAAGTTTTCGAAATTGGGGGAGTGGTGTTGAACACGGAGAGGGCACCTTGTTTTAGACATGCCAAAGTTTTTTTTTTTTAAAAAAATCGTCAAATATTTGTAGGTTCCAGCGTTATTGAGTTTTCAGTCATACCAGGGTATTTGTAAAATACCGAAACTCGGTATCGAAAATTGAATACTGTGAAGGCCTAATGCATCTTATGTAAATTTGGAGAATTTGTATTAAAAAGTTTTAAATGTACATATGCTGTAGGTATGCACTTGGTATGCCCCACTCTCTTCTAAATGGTTTTCCCACAAATATCTTACTTGCATGGAAAGCATGCCTTTAAATGTTTAAAATATTTTCTTTGATTATATTTTGCAGGTTGGAACTCATGTAATTGTTTAATTGAGTATGGCTTTCTTCAAGTATTAATTCCCTGTGTGGTGTGGAAATGGATCAAGCTCACAAAGACATATTGATTACCAAGAGGGCAGAGCTGGTGGAAAACTTAAATCTTAGAAATGGATTATTTACTCAGTTGATTAGTAAAAAAGTCCTGAATCAGCGGATGGTTCGAACTATTCAGGTTTGTTTTTATCCTCTAATTCTACACCTAGAATATTGAGCTCTCTGGCCACAAGTCTAATTCTGATTGGAATTCAGTGCTGTTATTTACCCAGTTTTTTGTGGAAATTTGCAAGCAGATGACCATTTATGTAAAGTGATGTGCCTTCACTAATAAGGATATGTAGGCATTCTTTCCTGTCCCAGTTATAAACAGTAGAATCGATAAGTATTTTTAATTCCCTTTGAAAATATCAAGATACAGTGGAACCCTGTTAATTGAATATCCACTTTCCCAATGAACACTATTCAATTAACAGGAGTATTCAATTAACAGATTGTGTCACTTTCCTAGATATACACTTATCATTTATTCTATTATATCTTGTTTGACAGATCTTCATGAGCTCTATCAAACAAGATATAATAGATTAAATTCCTGTATTGGATGTTTTGAGGCCAAATAGGTCTATAAACCAAGGAAAACTGGGGCGAGTCAGGGTACTTTCTCGACATGTTACAAGATTTTTTATTCAATTAACAGGAGTTTACTCTATTACCTATATTCAATTAACAGGTCAAATTTGTACTGGAAGTATGGTAAATGGGTTTGTGTTGGGAAATTATATTCAATTAACAGGGTTATTCAGGTATGAGATGTCCAATTATGTGGGCTCCACTGTATTAACATAATTTGTGTGACTATACTTGGCATAATCATAAAACTACAGCTGTGGTGAGTCTTTTTCTCCATTTGTAGTGTCATCAAAATGCCATTCAAATCAAGTCTCGATTCAGAAACATTCCTAGCTTTGATTTCATAGAAAATGACTCTTTCTGAAATTTTTCAGATTCATTCGTCTAAAAGATATCGTTGGGAAAAGTTAACCGTATGTTCATTTCTCTGACCAAGTGAAATATTCAGGGTTCCCGCAGGCCTGGTAGAGCCTGGAATTTCAAAAATGAAATTCAAGGCCTTGAAAAGCCTTGATTTGGCTCCCTGGGCCTGGAAAAGCCTTGAAAAATGAAGCATTGCGTGCCGAGTTGAGATGAATGAAATACGTCCGAGACGGTTTGAGTGATTCAACTACGATAAGCCTGGAAAAATCTTGAATTTGACTTTCTATTAGCCTTAAAACTCCTTGAATTTGGGGTGTATATGGCCTGGAAAAGCCTGGAATTTCATGTCAGGTCAGGTGCAGGAACCCTGATATTCTAGACGAGTGAAACTTAACAGAAGCAACGACCAATTTAAGGACTAGACTTGTTCCAGGTCATAACAGCATCAAATGTCTTGTAGAATGAGACTGGTAGTCTGAGAACTTGCAAGAATATCACCTTCATTTGTTAGCCTGATGACCAGTTCACAACCGGTTGCTGAACTGACTGGTCAGTAGACCATGGAGGTTTTTTGGTTCGGTTTTTGCTGCAAACCGAAAAACCGAACCAACAGGTGACCAAAAAACAGACACACGTTTTTTTGCATACTTTGCCGTTAAACTTCAAAATTTACAACAACCCCCACGTAATCTAATTTTGAAATTGGCAGCAAACGTCGGCAGACTGAGCAAATCAAAAAGGGATTATTTCCGTATATGTCCGTGTATAAGTCGCTCCCACATATACATTCAGGGTTTCCGCTACGGGAAAATTTGTGGGTCTGGTAGCTTGTAGAAAGTGAAACTGAGACGCCGAAGGCGTCTGCCCCATGTGCCAAAGGCACATGCGTATAGAGGGGGTTCTGGTGGGGTTCTCCCCCCAGGAAAATTTTGATTTTTAGGTGCTCCCTGGTGGTCTCTGTGGGCATTCTGGTCACTAAAATGCTGAATAATTGAAGTGGAAAATATGTATTTTTTCCTCCTACAATTCTCTAAATTCCCACGGGGCACACAATACTACATCTGGTCGGAGGTTTCATAAAAATCCAAACCCAAAACAACACAAAATCCACGAATCCTGACAAAGACTGCGACGCTTGACCTCAATTTTTTTTATACAACCTGATACGTGCCAACGTAAATAATTGGAAATGCAGAGAGAACGAAACGAAATTGGTTTTAGCGTTTAAAAAGTTTTTTTTCTAAAGTTAGAGAAAAAATTTTTTTTTTTTTAAACCTAGCGTTGTTTTGTTCGGGGAATGGTCGATTGGTAACGCGGTCGAAAGGCACGATAGTCGATTCGCACCATTGGTGGTCGATTCGGACCAGTATGACCACTCCATCGTTATTGGTCAAACTGACATAGACAACGAATAGATCGTTTCGTCCCCGGGACGATTCGTCCCCTACTTAGTGAGATGTTTCGTCCCTGTGATAGGGTGGGATGTTTCGTCTCCAGCTGGGGATGAAACGTCCCACTTCAATAACCAGTTATTGAGAAAATATCAGATTGGATTGTTTTTCATCAATAAGGGAAGCCTTTGCTCATAACCAATGATAGTCACTCATATGGCATCGAGGTTGAATTATGCATAATTAGATATTACGTTAGCAGATTATAATACAGTAGAATCCTCTTAATTGAATATCCATTTTGCCAGTGAAAATTATTCAATTAACAGGAGTATACAATTAACAGGGATTTGGTCAGTTTCCTGTGTTCTGGAGGTAAACTGAGTATTTATTCTATTATATCTTGTTTGACAGAGCTCATAGAGCTCTGTCAAACAAGATATTATTAGTTACCCTGTGTCTGATCACGTGGTACAGGTTTATTAGTTACCCTGTGTCTCTGATCATGTGGTACAGGTTTTTACCTACCTGAAGCCAGCCGTATCCCATGCGGCCTTTGGCCTCATGGGATACGGCTGGCTTCGGGTAGGTAAAAACCCATACCACGTGATCAGACACGGGGTAACACATTTATCTATTGACTTTCCGTTTTAGAAGTACAATCTATTTCATGTGTGAACACACACAGCATGAGATCTTTTATCTTCCATTGTTGAGCCATACAGGTTTCTGTGGAATTTTTGTGCAAAAGCGTTTTTGTGAAAATATGCCGATATGACTAGTATAAAAAAATTATTGAATTTCTTTTTTTCTTTTTAGCTCACCTGAGCGCAGCTCAAGGTGAGCTTTACTAATCGTTTTCCGTCCGTCGTCCATCCGTCCGTCGTCGTCCGGCGTAAACTTTACAAAACCAACTTCTCCAAAGAAACCACCGGCCCAATATTTTTCAAATGTTGGTTAAATGTTTATTACCTAATGTCAATTCAGATTTGTTCAAATGAAGTTGCCCCTCCTCCTGAGTGGGGCCACGCCCCCAAGGGGCACCAAAATCTTTGAAAATCTTCTTCTCATGAACCAGCAGTAGCAGAGACTTGATATTTGGTATGCAGCTTCCTTTTGAGGTGTAGAATCAAGTTTGTTCAAGAGAAGTTTTTGGGCATTATTTGCCTTCGTTATGGGAGGGGCAAAAATTTTGGCCACACCTAAAATTTCTATTTTCTGAACCGTGAGGTCGATTTGAACCAAATTTGATATGAGATGATAATGGGTCATAAGTAGTTGATTGATGCCAAAAAAAAATTCTCATTGCCCCGTGGGAACCTCGGGAGCTAAAAATAGGAAAAACCTTAAAACTGCCATATCTCCAAAACTACACGGCACAGAGAATTCTTATTTTGTATAAAGCTTACTTTTATCCAGTAGAATAGAATGGTTAAAAAAAATCCCTATCGGTTTGATCACAAGGTACTTTTTTCAGGACTTAGAAAAAGTGCTGAGTCAGCACTTTTTAACACTGTAGGCAATGGGAAAAACATTAAAAAATCTTCTTTTCCAGATCCAGCATGCAGAATCTTTTGATATTTGGTATGCAACATTGTAGGGTGGATCTGATTCAAGTTTGTTCAAATCGGCCCCCTGGGTTCATATTTGGGCTCAGTATAGAAGCCCGATTTCGAACTTAGTGCATTTCAGGCAAATTTCTTAAAAAATCTTCTTCTCCAGATCGAGCAGGCAGAATCTTTTGATATTTGGTATGCAACATTGTGGGGTGGATCTGATTCAAGTTTGTTCAAATCGGCTCCCTAAATTCATATTTGGGCTCAGTATAGAAGCTCGAATTCGAACTTAGTGCATTTCAGGCAAATTTCTTCAAAAATCTTCTTCTCCAGATCCAGCAGGCAGAATCTTTTCATATTTGGTGTGCAACATTGTGGGGTGGATCTGATTCAAGTTTGTTCAAGTCGGCTCCCTAGATTCATATTTGGGCTCACTATAGAAGCTCGAATTCGAACTTAGTGCATTTCAGGCAAATTTCTTAAAAAATCTTCTCCAGATCCAGCAGGCAGAATCTTATGATATATGGTATGCAACATTGTGGGGTGGATCTGATTCAAGTTTGTTCAAATCGGTCCCCTGGGTTTATATTTGGGCTCAGTATAGGAGCCCAAATTTGAACTTAGTGCATTTCAGGCAGAATCTTTTGATGTTGGGTATGCACCATGCTTAGGGGGGTGAGATTCAAGTTTGTTTAAGCCAAGTCCCTGGGTTCATATTTGGACTCACTGTGGTAGCCCGAATTATAACTTAGTTCAAAATGAGGAATTTTCTTTAAAAATCTTCTTCACAATGTTTTGATATTTGGTATGCAGCATCCTTAGGGGGTGAGGTTCAAGTTTGTTCAAGCCATGTCCCTAGATCCATATTTGGACTCACCGTGGGAGCTCGAATTGTAACTTAGTTCAAAATGAGGAATTTTCTTTAAAAATTCTTCTTCTTCAGATCCAGCAGTCGGAATGTTTTGATATTTGGTGTGCAGCATCCTTGTGGGGGGGGGGGGGGGGGGGGGGGGGGGGGGGGGGGGGAAGATTCAAGTTTGTTAAAGCCAAGTCCCTGAGTTCATATATGGGCTGATTGGGCTCCCTGTGGGAGCCTGAATTATAACTTAGTTCAATATGAGGGATATTCTTTAAAAATCTTTTTTTTTTTTAGATCCACTGGTTAGAATCTTTGGATATTTGGTATAAGCTTTTCTTTGGAGGAGCAGATGCAACTTGTTGAAATCAATTCTCTGGGTTGATATTTAGGCTACCATGTCAGGTGAGTGCCCTTGGGGCCTCTTGTTTGTCTCAAAAACATAGCTTATGAACCCCACATTGGAGGGTACTAGACAAGCTCATTCCAATAAGGGGTCATGAGCTATATTTTGGAGATAAAAAAATTAAAATATAATACATGTACACTGTAAAACTGGAATGACGCGTCTTCTACGGGGTATGGACAATTTGTAGATTTTGGAACGAGGCTTCCACTGGGTATGGGACATTTGTCAGTGGCTGGGTGGACGTATCGTGGGTTTCAATGAATATGGTCTCATACCACGTATCTATCAACCAATCAAATAAAAAAATTCACTTTAGGCAATAGATAAAATAGAATAAATGTCTGTACTGGATGTAGTGAGTCCAAAAAGGTTGATGAATAAGGGGAATTTGGTGCCTGTCACAGTAATTTTTTCAACATATTACAAAAATTTATATACAATTAACAGGAGTTTACTCTACAACCCATATGCAATTAACAGATCAAATTTGTACTGAAGGTATGGTAAATGGTTTTGTGTTTGGAAATTATATTCAATTAACAGAGATAAACTATTAAGAGATATCCAGTTAAGTGGGCTCCACTCTACAAAAAAAAAAAAATTATTTATAAGAAACATATAATTCATTACCCACTTCGATGATGAATTATTGTGATGCATGATGAATTTGAATTTCATGCGCAGAGACTAAAGGCGGAGGTTCAATTAGTCTCTGCGCACGAAATTCAAATTCATCACAAAACTTCAACCCCACCTACCTTGCTCCTTTTCATGGCTGTATTGAGTTTCTTGTCCCAGTCAGCTGGAAACCGTCAGAAGAGCCAGAGTAGCCAAGCAACAGAAGGACCCAGAAATCGTCGACCAGATGACAGAACAACCCCCACTCCAGCACATCAGAAGCCTGGGTGGAAGCAGCAGCCCCCCCCCCCCCCCCCCAACAGAAGGACCCAGAAATCGTCGACCAGATGACAGAACAACCCCCACTCCAGCACAAAGCAGCAGCCCCCCCAGCCCCACAGCCAAGCACGACATCCAACAAACAAAGCCGTCCACACGTGCGAGAACCCACAACCCGATTGTGAGCTCCTGTATCGTTCGGGTTGGATATCAAATACAGTTATATGGGTATATCAATGTGACAGTGAAATATACCACTGCTAGTTATTCAAATGGGGACAAATCGTACCGGGGACGAATCGTCTCACTAATAGGGGACAAATCGTACCGGGGACGAAATGTCTTGGGAACGAATCATCCTGGGGACGAATCGACCCATTCACACCCCCCAGACAACCTCTTCAACTGGATGTGAGAATGTGTGGATGGATGTGTGTGTGTGGTAGGGGGTGAAGGGGGGGGGGGGGGGCTGCCTAGCCTAGGACTTATAAATAGAGAAGAATCAGCGACAATCAAACCATATTTATTTTTATTTTACTCTATACTCGTCACGATTGAAAACATCATTGCAGAACAAGAACATCCCACCCAAAACTTCGTAATAATTATTATTTTATTTATTTATCATTTTCTGTGCTGTGGGGGGAGGAGGCATACATGTCACCATTAGTGGAGTGAATCCATATTTGTAACCTCCATCCTTGAATAAAAATATGCTTAGTTTACAGTTGGGGCATATATATATTTGGTTGTTTTTGAAATTCAAAGACCAGTGGTAACCCCCCTCCCCCTCCCCACCCCCCCCCCCCCCCCTCGTCTAGCTTTCTCTCAAATGGGAAGAGAAGAAGAGACAGGATAGATGCTGGTTCCTGAATTTCAAAACAGAGAGAGAGGAGGGGGGCGGGGGACCTTAGAAAATATTATAAAGTAGCAGCAGTCGAGTTTTCTATTGTGTTGGCAACAATTTCAGCAGAAGGGCGGAAGAGAACAGAAGATCTCACTGAGAAGTCGGCAAGTCAATCAACTAAAGTGGGCTCCGTTGAGATTATCGTTAGGGTGTTTTCTCTGACCCTTCCAAATGTCACACACAGAAAGAGACTTTAGTTCTGTTTTTATATGTCCGTTTTGAAAAAAAGGGTCATATTATGGTATACCGCTGTCCATCTGTCCGTCCTGTCACACGTCGTACGATAACTCAAGAACGCTTTGAGAGATTTTTGTGATTTTTGGGTAGGTGGTGTATATCGATGGAGGGAAGCTCCCTTTCATTTAGTGTCACCGTTCGATTAGTCATTCCAGAGTTATGGGACTTTATTACTTAGAAAATTGTTGATATTTTTATACTGTACCAATGACCCAGACATAGCTGGTGCTAACTCTTAAAATATAGGGCCAAACACAAATTTTGCCCCCCAATCCCCAAAATTTGCATCTAAAACTAAAGAAAACATGTCCTGAAAGGCCCTCCACACCTCGCCCCCACTGCGCATGCGCAGTGTCCAGGACGTTCCGAAATTGGCGCCATTTATCATTCTAAGTTTGGCCCTTCATCAGTTAACATCTGACTGATCTTTGTGCTTTTAAATCTCAGTTTAAATGATGCCAGACACATAAATATTAGTGAAATGGTGATTCTAAGGAGGATAGAAAAGGAGGAGAGGAAAAGAATGTGTGACAGAATATTATCAGGGCTGTAACTTAAAATTTTTTAATGAAATTATGTTAAGTTACCTATTTTCAAGGCAGCAGCCATTTTGTTGTCATTCTGATTATTTAGTTACACTGTTTTTTCAAGTGTTTTTCCTCTCTCCCTGTCCTTTAAGTTCCCCCTTGCTATTCTCCCATGCTTTTGGCATAGTTTCTGTAATTATTATTACTAAAATTTCTTGGGAGTTTTAGCTTAATAACAGAATGAATTCTGTTCTTTCCCCATGTTTACGTCTTCACCTACGGGTGGTTAGGCGTTGTGTTCTGCATCTACCATCTGATGTTCTGCAGTTTCTTCCCTGGAAGTCTCTGTTTTGCATCAGATGGTGTATTTTTGGTAACTGATTTCGGGCCTGGGTGCCTGGAGTCTTATTTTAGTGTTTTTACACTCATTGTTTACATTTACAACAGCCCTCTGTGTGAGGGGGGGATTTCTAAATAATAATATCTTTATGTTATTTTAATCATAGCTAGATACATTATTATTGTTCGTAAGTGTTGAATAAATTGTTTAAAATATTTTTAAAGTTTTTGTCCACACTTAGGCTTGGGATCCATTGGGGCTCAACGTTACTTTTCAGAAACTTGGGCTGTTCTGAAAAAATATTTTTTCAAAATATTTTGATTTCAATTATTTTTTCTATATTAATGGATCATATTATTATTATGTATTTGATTGCCAGGGGTTAGTGCGAGTACCAGGACTTGTTTTCTTTTCTCATTGAAAGGATATTGATCAATTGTTTTAGGAGGAAGTCTTCCTCTGACCTTATTATCATTCTATATGTGGTCAGTGTACTCGCATTAACTCCTGTTCTGTATCGTATGATTTCGATGACAATATGGGAAGCGTATGTCACGGTATGTTGTTGGGGATTTGGACACTCCGGTCCTTTCCCCGCAGGGTCACTCTACTTTATCAATTTCTATTTCAGACGATCAAGATTAGGGTGATGTATCTGTGATGTCTTCCAACAGTGTGCCTCCGTCGTCACAATTAATGAAGGGCTAGCGGAAAAGTGCTCATGTAATACGCCAATTGCCTAAGAGGACCCTAGTAGGTTCGACGGCCTTTGACGTCCGCTAGCTCGCCCGGTGTAGCGTCCATTCACCGAATGGTTCGGCAGCCGGGTTCGTCCGTTGCGGTCTAGAAGGAATTTTGGGGTGATGCGAGCACTATAAAATTAACTTAATGCACACCCAGTGACGGCGGATCGGAGGGAGAACGGAGGAAGCCTTTTAGTCCGGTTCATAGCTCGTTCCGGTCCATCCGGACGGCAAGCGAGAGAGGCCCCTCTCTCGTTCAACAACATCTGGCCCCAGATGTTGTGGTACAAATGTGTTGTTAGCGGAGCATACGTCTGTCGCTCGGGACGCTCCGTTGTATAGGCAGTCCGCTGAGACTGCTAAGGCTTCCTCTTCTCATCAGCGCACACGACCGCACCTTGGCTGCGTGACCGCCGATATATTACCAGCTTCGCCGATCAAGGATTCTTCGGCGACCAGGTCACACCATCCGGCAGCCAGGGATTCGAGACCGATGGACTCCGGACGTTCGCATAGGAAGTATGCGGGAGCCATCTGATGCGGAGCTGCCCTCGGCGAAGCACCGATAGACTGCGCCTCCGCAGGTCTCGACGCCGGACATTCTTGTGCACATAGCACAGCTTATCGCAGCATCCCAGAAGCCGACAGAAACGGTGTCGGATCGAGAATTATCCGACAGCGCTGGGTCGGTAGCCGGGGACTCGAGGCCTGCAGACTCCGGACGTTCGCATAGGAAGTGTGCGGGAGTCAACGTACACGGAGCTTCCAGCGGCAATGCATCGTAAGTCCGCTACGGCACAGGCCTCGGGAACGGACGTGCTTTCCTTAATAGCACAGTTTATCGCAGCATCCCAGCATCAACTGAATCTGTCGCATATATTTTATCCGACGATGCTGGGTCGGGACGCTCCGCGGAAGCGGGTACGGACGTCCGAAAGTTTCATCCGGTCCGACGGGATACCGAAAGGGATTCGGTGGATTTCAAGCTTTCCCTTTCGGAACAACATATGCTGCGATGCCGGATAAGAAACTGATAGCGTCGGTGGACTTAGAAATTTTTGGTTCGGTTCAGGGACATCGTCCCTCAGTTCCGACATAATCCAATAATGTCACACAAACTTTCGAATTATTGAACGACGCTATATATATTATTATTTTATGCTTGCTATCCAAGCATTTCTGGTTTCTTGTTCGAAGAGTTATGGAGATGTCTTTCAAAAGTGTGCCTCTGTCGTCATAGCTTACGGAATGACATTCGCTAGCTCACCCGGTGTAGCATACATTCATCGAATGGTTCGGCTGCCGGGTTCGTCCGTTGCGGTCTAGGAAGGAGATTTGGGTGATGCGAGCACTTTAATTACTTTAGTACTCACCCAGTGACGGCAGATTGAGGACAGATCGGAGGAAGCCAACAACATAGGGGACTGCATGTTGTGGTTCAGATATTTTACATTCGGAGCATATGTCCATTGCTCGGGACGCTCCGTTATATTGACAGTCCGAGAGACTGTCTTTAATGCTTCCTCATCCTCACAGCAGGGCACACGACCGCACATTGGCTACGTGACCTCGAGTATCCGATCAGTTTCGGCATTCAGTGATTCCACAGCGAATAGGTCGCGCCATCCGGTAGCCAAGGGACACGACGCCTATACACTCCGTTCGCTCGCATATTGGAAGTATGCACGGGGTAACGATCTCGGAGCTTCCTGCGGCAATGCATCGTAAGACCGCTGCTCCTCAGGCCTCGGTGACGGACGTGCTATCCGAGTTAGCACAGTTGTTTCGCAGCATCCCAGCAATTGACGGTTTCTCGGTCGAATCGGGAATTATCCGACGGCGCTGGGTCGGTGCGGTCCGCGGTTGCATCAAGCTACGGACGACCGAACGCTTTATAGGGTCCGACAGGATGGCGAAAGGGATTCGAAAGATTTCGAGTTTTCCCTTTAGTAGTATCGGAAGATGCCTTTCATATCTTCTGGCATTTCTTCCAGTGATTATTTTTCGGACTTCATTGCTGCGATCTTGGATAAGAGACTTATAGCGTCATTGGACTCGGATTTTTCGATCGGTACAGGGACTTTGTCCCTGACTTACCGACGCAGTCCAATATTGTCATTACAACATGTGTTTTATTTTTCGACGCTATATATTATATATATATATACAAGCCTGCTACTAAGCATGATAGTTTAGTTTCTTGTCCGCGTGGCTCATTTCTGCCATTTTATCTTTTTTACATATAGTTTATTTTGGCAGAGCAGGGCAAACCGAGAGTTCATATGCGTCTAGACGGTGTGATTAAAGACTGCATATATTCTTTTTCGCCGTTTATGTCTTTTCCAATTTCAATATTGGGAACGACATTATGTATAGTAGACTTAACTTAGACGCTTTATTATACGTAATCCGCCTTACTGAGGCGTTATCATTACGTCTTCAAGAAAAGATTTACGGGATATTATTCTCAATGTAATTTCTTTTGAGGGCAGTATTTTGTTCACGTATAACTCCGCCCTTCAGTGGCTGATTGGAGTGTTTAGACGTGATGCAGCCCTAGCTACATCCACGCGTGGATAGTAGGTTAAGAACTCTCTCAGAGTCGCTTCGTTCTCGGAGGAGCTTCTCTTCGACGGCAACTTTCCGGCAATCCATGAATTGCTTGGTTTATACATTCTCTTGTCTATCTACTGTTACAAGAGATTCAGACTGGGGCAAACATTCGGTGGTTGACTCAGAGAGTGCCGCCGCAGTTGCCGGACCCTAGTGTGGCTGTTATGACGGTTGCCAGTCAAACAGATTGGGATATATACTGATCCCTACGGATTCGAAGTGCCAGGGTCTTTGGGTTCCGCAGTCTTTTAGCTATCAGTTTAACTTCCGCGGAATAATGTTTTTTAGGCTTGCTTTATGTCATTGCATGAACATTATTCAGAAATGCATGCCCAAATTCCTGTCCTTTAATTCGACAGTAGTGGCGTATCTCCGGAACCAGGGAGGCACTCTTTCGTTTCCGTTATTCAATTTAATGGAAAGAATCCGTCTGTTGGTTATAGTACACCAAGTTCAGTTTTGGTCCGTCATATTCGGGGTCGTCTGATTGTTTTATCGCACTCCCGTTCTCTTACGGGTCGCTTGTTGCTGTCAGAATGGACTCTCAACAAACAAGTATTTAATCAGATTTGCTATCTATGGGAGCGCCCAATGATGTTTTATTATGACACAGCTTGCTAATCAATTGCAGACGTATGTGTTGGCTTGTCCAGATCTCTGAGCTAATACTGTTAACGCTCTATTGATCTATAGGACGCAATGATAGGATACGCGTATCCTCCGGCGCTGTTGTTTTAGCAGGTATTGCTAAGATAAACAACCACAATACATTTCTGTTGATAGCATCTCTATCTTCACAGAGATCATGAGTAATTTACTCTCTTGTCTACTGTGGATCTTAACGTGAAATCTTCCTCTATGTGAGGATCTTTTTTCACTGGGTAAATCGTGTCATCTTTATCACAACCAGCAAGGTCGCAACCTTCATGTATTCCGTTGTGTGGTCCGTATTGCATTGTAAGCACTGTACTGGACGAGCTTTGGACGCGATTTCTTACTATAGGAGATCCTCTTCTTCGCTATTCTATGCGACTAAAGTGGAGGCTCTTCCGTCGTGGTGTAGGGATCATTATGTTCATATGGTTGATCCCTCCATACTACGCATTGCTAGTTTTTAGTATACTTGTTTCACAAGATCTACTGCAGCCTGTTGTTATTTAGGTTATAGGTTTATGTTACCTCATACCTATGCACTCTACGATAGTTTACAATTGAGTCTTTTGTCTCTTTATCTAAGTCAGTTAGTAACTTTTTGATAAATAGACTTAGAATCTTTAGATTAAATTCCTATACGGATTTTAACTTCGGTTCTTATTTAGCTAAGTAATCATTTGAGCCTCTGGAAACAGTAGTTTTCAAATTCTGACCTTTTAGACAGTAATTCTGTTGGTTTCTCTTTTACTGTAGAGTCAGTAAGTTTCATGCACTATCGATGGATGATTTTCACTTTCATAGTTTCGGAATCAATACTTCCGTTACTATTTAGGTTGGATTGTTGCATAAGAGTTAGGCTCCTATTATCCGGAACCTATTATTTTAAGGTCCTTCCGTCTTCGTATGGGCATAGGCCTTTACTCTTTCCGGGTACAGTTTATGTATTTATAAACAGATATCTGTTTATTACAAGGGCGTAAGCTTCTTCTGTCTTTGATGTCTAGTAGAAGGACGTTACGCTCCATTTTATTGTTAATCGATTCTATTAACTAGCGTACTGCTTATGGTATATCATTGGCTTAGCAGTTGTGCTTAAGATTTCGGCTCTTGAAGTAAGAGTTCTTCTACTTCTTGGGCTTACATTAATAGTGTTGCTATTATAGATTTTTGAAGGCTGCTCATTGCGCTCAGCCATCCATTCATGAATTTTATCTCAGAAATATCGAGTCCATTTCTGGAGGCCTCTATTGTTAGGTCTATTATCTACTGCTCAGAATGTCATTCACTTAACAGTTGCTACTATAGCTAGGTAGGCTGTCTGTTTCGGCAGTGTCTCCGTTCGGCTGCCCTCTTCGCTCTGGGCTATTTGACCCAGGGCAAGAAAAAGGGGGGGGGGGAGGGTGTTCCCTTGGGTCACCTGTTTTTACTATGAAAACAAGGGGATACCTCCTCCGGAGTTAGTAATTCTGAGCTGTTATTGGGATGGTTGTTTAGTGAGAAGTTTAAGTTTATAAAATTCATTCAAGTCTTAGTTTTTAAAGTATAGCTTTTGAATATTGCATATGTCAACGGACATGATTATGCAATTCTCACACACTTTTAGGAGTATAAGAGTCTCTATTCTCTAGACTTACTTTATTATTGGCTTACTTTAAAAATTATTAGTATAAGGATTATTGGATATTAATAGAGTACATGGATGTATGAAGCTCAATTTTTGGAAGGTGTTGTATCTTTCTAATTTATCATAAATAAGAAAGATACATGTAAGGCCTATTACTTCTTTTCCCTACAGGGGATGACTCTATTTTATTTTATTGAGCGTATTCCATTTTGCTCTATGTCCTTGGCCCTCCAGCCTTTTTACTATTCAGCTATGTCTGGGTCATTGGTACAGTATAAAAATGTTAAAAAATTTATAGTAATTTATATATTTTTTATACTTACCAATGACCCAGACGGGGATGGCCCTCCCAGGAGTTGGGAACTCTTGCCTCCCCGCTGAGTACATAGCGCTTACCAGGCACTGGTTATTAGAATGATAAATGGCGCCAATTTCGGAACGTCCTGGACACTGCGCATGCGCAGTGGGGGCGAGGTGTGGAGGGCCTTTCAGGACATGTTTTCTTTAGTTTTAGATGCAAATTTTGGGGATTGGGGGGCAAAATTTGTGTTTGGCCCTATATTTTAAGAGTTAGCACCAGCTATGTCTGGGTCATTGGTAAGTATAAAAAATATATAAATTACTATAAATTTTTTAACTTTTTACACGTCGTTTGATAACTCGAGAACGCTTTGAGAGATTTTCGTGATTTTTTGGTAGGTGGTGTATATCGATGGAGGGAAGCTCCTTTTCGTTTAGTGTCGCCGTTCGATTAGTCATTCCAGAGTTATGGGACTTTATTACTTAGAAAATTGTTGATTTTTTACACGTCGTACGATAACTCGAGAACGCTTCGAGAGATTTTCACGATTTTTTGGTAGGTGGTTTATGTTGATGGAAGGAAGCTCCCTTTCGGTTGGTGTCGCCGTTCAATTAGTCATTCCAGAGTTATGGGACTTTATTTTTCACGTCGAACAATAACTTGAAAATGCTTAGAGCAATTTTCATGATTTTTTGGTTGCAAGTATATGTTGATGAAGGAATCTCCCTTTCGATTTGTGTCGCTGTCCGATTTGTCATTCCAGAGTTATGGGACTTTATTCATCAAAATATAGGCAATTTTCCACATGTTGGACTTTGAGCAATTTTCATAATTTTTTGGTGGCAAGTATATCAGGGTCCGTACAGTCTTGAAAAGTGCTTGAATTTCAATGCCTGTCTTGAAAAGTGCTTAAATTGACTTTTCCCTTTGAATTGTGCTTGAATTACCACCACTCCCCTTGAAAAGTCCTTGAATCCTGGACCCCAACCAACTCTGCTAAAAAAATCCCCCCCAAAATGCCACGTTTTAGTGCCCAAAATAACAAAAAAATTCGGGAATTTGCTGTAGCATATTAAAGTTTAAAACACGAATAGTATAATACGCCTGTGTGCTCTGCACACTACTTTTCTTGTTCATGATAATGAGAGAAAACACAAGTACACAAATTATGATGACGTTATGGTAGGGCACTGCGAATCACAAATTTTTGTCGAATCGAATTTCGAATCGAATTTGCAAAATCGAATCAAATTTCGAATCGAATTTCGAATCAAAATGCAAATCGAATTTCGTCGTTAAGAAATACGATGTCGGGCGGAATTTTTCTCCTCGGATAACTTCCTTTTTATATGCTCGCTGTACATGTTCGAACTGATCATAGATAAAGGTCGAAGAATATAATAAAAACCATAATTCACATTCCTGTAGTAGCCTAGGATGTTTATTTTTCGTGCAATACGAGGTTATTCCCATTCGTTAACGCCTGGTGGGAATAATCCTCTGCATGTTACTCAGAAATAACCATCGTTACTAGCCTTTGCTGAAATAGCTTGTGCGTGCAACGCCGGGTGTTTCTTGAGAAGGTGGTTCCATAGGGGTGTCGTCGTGCCGGTTGAGTGTAATTTATACACAACATTGCACTCAATACACGTGTAAGTCTCTGCGAGTTTATCGTGCATAAAATATTTGTGGACTGCGGATTGAGGCTGGTTTGATGCCATATTGAAGAATGAAGTCACACAACGTTCTAAAGAGTATAATTCCACAGAACAGAATGGCGCTCGATTCAGGCTAGCAAATGATCGAATCCTTACCTAAGCATTCACATGCTTATTGGTGAACAACATAGTTCAGTGAGTTGTTGGCATCGCTTTGAAATTATCGTTTGAGTGACTTGCGCTCTTCTCTGCGTAATCTACATTGCCACAATTTATTCGCAGACCAGTGTCGGCAAAAAACCTTTGATGTATTGTAACCGCCTGTCTACTCACAAAAAAAAAACTGGAACACAGTGTTGATCGAAGTTATGCATTGATCTAGTGATTACTTGAGTGTACCAACGGGACATTTGCGACAAAATAACGTATAACATATGATGGATCCAGATCGCGTTGTTATTAATATACGCGCTTTAATTCATCAATTTCAACGGGTGATAAATATGGGAAATCTGAGGGTTTCCAAGCGAGTTTATGATAAAAGTAGGCCCATTTCAAACAATCGTCGATTCGAACACATTCGAATTACTATGTTCGAATCAAATCGAATCGAATAATGAAGTTTGAATCGAATTTCGAATCGAATTTCGAATATTTGCAGCCCCCAACGTTATGGTTTCGTTTTTGGAAGTGCGTGGATTAAAAGACGCGTTGTATTTTATCAACATTTCCAGGATTATTACTCTCAAATATCATCATGCCTTTTGGAAAATGTGTTTTTAATCATTCCTGGATTAAAACGTATCTGTGGCTCACAGCAGTTAAGGATTCAAAAACGAAAGCGAACTGTACTGTTTGCAGAAAAGACTTTGAGATTTCCGGCATGGGCGAAAGTGCTCTGAAATCCCACAGTAGAAGTGAAAAACATCGCAAACTTTTGGCTGTGACAAGCAGTGACTGTGGTTCTCTTAATTCATTTGTGACTTCTCGCAGGAACTTTCAAAGTGATCATAAGAAGGAAACTGAGATATGTGCTAAAACAAGTGCCACAGCCGCGACTACCAGTCAGAGTGGAACAGTTCTGAATTTTTTTTCTGGGACTTCCGTTTTGGAATTGGAGATTGTATGGGCCATTCATTGTATTACTACACATTCGTCATATTCTAGTAATGAAGGAATCAGTGACATATTTCAGGTACTAAGATATTTTTTTTTAATGGCAGTTACAAAGAAACATACCACTATCAACGCCTTAATGAAACAGTCATATAGTCCTTGAAAATTGCTATTGGAGTGCTTGAAAAGTGCTTAAATAGTGCTTAAATTTGGTTTTGAAAAAAGAGTGGGAACCATGTATATGTAACCTGACAAGTACACATGTATACTCATATTGTGTGGTTCCCCCTTGTAATTAATAACAGGCATATCATGCGCTCATGGCGCAGCTGTTTATTAAACAATCATAAACGAACTAGCAGTGGTAACCGCTAACAGTGTCGAAATAACTTCAACAAAAAGACTTGAGAGAAAAGAATATATTATTGGGCAGCCGGCGAGACCACGGCTATCAACTAAACTGGATGTGTAGCGCACTGTGATGACTGCTAACTAGGCCAAGAGTAGATCAAGTCAAGTCTTTCATAACTGGTATCATTGAACGACTTTCTCCATCAGATATCTAATTTTAAATAGCTCACCCCTTAACCACTCAAAGTAGTTTAAACTTTATTTGAACATCAAATTGGTAAAAGGATGATAACGAAAGTCGTCACCAGTAGGGAAGGAGTTGAAATGCTTCCTGTCCTATCCCCCATGTCAGTTGTTTTATTTGGGGGGAGGGGGGTTCTCGCAAGTTGTGGAGAGCACTGGCAATCTAGTTTCATGAGAAAAAATGAGCAAAGAGAGCTCACGTGTATTTCATATAAATATAAGATATCAAGTTCATTAACGAACTCGACATCTGCTACGTTTCAAATTTGTTGATGCCTCTCACCCCTCTCTCAGAGAGAGAGAAGGGGGGGGGGGGGGGGGATGAGCCTGAGGGGCTTCAAAAATTTGATATGTAGCAGCAGTCATGTTTGCATGTGACTTGGGAAGAACAAAGAACTGAAGGGAAGTTAGAAAACAGAATATCTCACTGAGGAATTGGTGCCAAAATTAAGAGGAAATTAAGGGGCTTATCTCTCGTTTTCAGAGAGAGAAAGAGAGAGAGTCATGACATGACCCTGGCTGTTAGAAGTTTCAACAGCCAGGGTCATATCGTGACTCTCTCTTTCTCACTCTCTCTCAGAAAACTAGAGATCATAAACCCCTTAATTCCTCCCGAATGAAAGTGACATTAAACATCAACCTCTCTCTCTTTAACTGGAATAACGTCAACAGAGACTGGAAAGAACATATCTTATTGGTTCAGTTTTTAATATGATGTATCAGTGAACGAAGTTTTCGCCTGGGTAAAGAAAACAGTCTTTGCATATGCCAAAGTTATGGTCCAGTTGCATCTTATGATCAAAAGTCAACTTTTCTTTCGGTTATGGACTGAAATTTATTGATTACAATATTCCAATCGGAATCACTGAATTTTCCCACATTAAGTTTACCTGAGATCCGCATGAGTCCTTCCAGCGTTTTCAGCTTCAGACGGGTTCTGGTGCACGATTTAATGTCATTCATTAGGCTAAACATTCGTTCAACCCGAGGGTGTCCCAGCTCGAATAATGCAAGTCATCTGCAAAAGTTTATAGCACTCTGGGTAGCTACTTGCGATGCCTTTGGAAACTAAGTCTTTTAGCAACAGATTGGGCGTATATTGCTCAGTTAATTTCAATTTATCGTCTCACACTTTTCTCTGAGTTTTAGTGGAAGAAGGCATCTCTGACACTTCCCCTCTTACCCTTTCTTTATAATGAGGTGAAGTTGTTTAGTCAGGATAAACGCCAGGAATTCTTCTTCAATTCTCTTAGCTTCAACTAATGGCGGTGCTGTTACACTATCTCCGCGGTACAGGTCCTCTCGCCGCTGGCCATAAAATGTCACAACATCTCGTAGTTTGTCTTTCCCATACCCATCTACATTATCTGGTATGTTTCTTGGATCGAGTACTCCAAAACAACTCAGAAGATTAGCCGAATCAAAAGCTTGATCTATCTCAACCTTCAAGTCCTCAACTAAAGGGATAGCTATGTTTTTTGTGAACTGGTTGAGTTGTTCATCGTGTGGTCTTTTGCGCGATACACAAGCTCCTAATCTGCGAGTCGCCGCTTCTTTAAGCAAAGTGGGTGCATCATCATAGCACAGAGTCGGCTAGCTGCCTGTAGGCGTGTGTTTGTCATCACACAGTCGAGCTAGAATCCGGTCATATTCGTCTTGTGCTGTTTCAACCAAACGCGGTATAGCCGTGAAATTAAGTTCTTGTGTTTGAAGAGTTTTATCGAGTTTTCCCGTAACAGCCAAAATGTCACACAGAAGTAACCACATTAAGACAAACTTTGAATAAGTGAGGTGATGCTTCAGTCCAAAAACTTATGCATCCGATATGTCATCGTAAATGGCGTCCAGAGCATCAATAGTTTCGGCATATCTGTGGTACACTCTGATGCACGCATCTCTGTGTGAAATCCATCTAGTTGTTGAGCATCACATTTGTGAGTATTTTTTTCTCTGCGGTATCCTGTGCTGTGAAAAACACTTGTAATTTCTTTGGAGATTTATCAAATATTTTCCACAATGTGCGAAGTGTAGAGTCAACAAACTTTATGCTATCATACTTTTTCATAAGATGGACAAATGTAAGCGCCAATCTGTGGCCACGACAGTTTATGTAGCTAGAAAACAGAGACTCATGTCTTATCATTCTCTGCAAACCACCCTTCTCCCCACACATAGTATTTGTACCGTCCAAGACAATGAATAGGATGCGCTGAAAGTCGATTTCGTTTTTGGCAAAAACCTCTTTTATTGAATAAAACAATGAAAGTGCACGGTATGTTTCAGAGGCACTAAAGCCAACAAGTGCTCAGTTACTGAACCGGAATGATCTACCCAATGCCCTAAAATAGCAAACTGCTGTGTGCCTGATATGTCTGTAGACTCGTCTGCTAAAACAGTTAAAAAACTGACAGTTCTACATTCATCCAAAGCCATTTCCTCTATATATTAATGCATCTGATCATTTCCTCATTTTACTGATGAGAGAGATATGATACATTACCAGGCAGACTCAAATCTATGCCCAGGTCTTCAACAAGAGAAACAATATCTCGGAAGGAGGTTGAATACGACCATTTTCTTTTGGTCACCAATTCCATGATTTTGAATATTCCCTTGATTTTGCATCTGTTCGCATTCTGTGCAGTGTCAGAGCTATGTTGAAGTTGTTGAACTACTGAGCCGGTGGCAACTGGTCGTTAAACAGTCTCAATGGATTGAAGAATTTTCATGCTTTTGAAATTGACGTCGCGGGTGATCACCAAGTTGAATGCCTTTGTCGACCCACCACAGGTTGGAGTCCTGTTCTCTTGGTATTTCGTCTCACCAGCGTGTACAGAGTCTGCATACCCATCCTGACTTAGCGAGGCTTAAATACGCCCACTGAAATTAATTGCCCCACCGCGTCCTACTCGACGCCAATGATAAGGTTGGGCGATTGACGTCCACATCGGGCTCCAGCTATGTCGGCCTGTCGGTTGTTTCTACACCAGCCTCCCCAGAAACTTCACTTTTGGTTTCAGTTTCAGAAATTTCAGCACTCGTTGTACTAGGAACATCGCTACTCACAGTTGCACTTGCAGTCCTTTTGAAAAATTTGTTTATTTTCCCAGACCCTTCAGCATCGCGGGTCTAAGTTTTCGATTATACAGCCTCTCTTTGTGGCTCATTTTTTAGTAAACTTTGCGTGTGTGCTTGAGCTTTGTTTACAACCGCTCGCGTTAATATTAAAAAAGAACCATGATGTTAACGTGTGACATCATGCATGTGCAATTACATCATTTATCGCTCAAAATAAAAGCCAGTGATTTGGGATCAAACACGACAATTTGAGTCCGAAATTTTATAGACGATGTTTAGGATTTGAACTTTGTTTCCCCTTCTCGTCTGGGGATTATAAAGTATCAGGTTGTCGCCAGTAATAGTAGGCATAGTATACAACATAATTATGCCTATATTACGTGGAAACAAAGGATCCTGAGTGTTGTTACGATACAGCATTGTACTCGACATTTTAACCACCAACTTTTCTGACTGATCATAGTATGATCGGTGGAGGGGAATGGGTCCGGTCGACGGACCCGCAGCTGGTCTAGCGGAAACCCTGATACATTGCACCCAATATTTTCAGCCAAATTACATCCCCTGCGACTTTTACTTTTGTATAAGTCACACCTCAAATTGAGAATAGCATCACAAAACTTCTTCGAGTGTGTTTTGGGGTGCCTTTGTTATCACTGTGCTATAAGAACAAATATTTTGGGTTCGGTCAGACCCACTCTGGGACTCAAAGATTTTTTTCTAGTTTAGCATCTGACTGTCACCCACCTTTACAATACTTTACCCATACATTTGTTACAGGCTACGGTTAGTATTTATGTACAGACTGTTACAATACTTTATATGCACCTTTGTTATCAGGTCATTACCTAGATGTTTGTCATTGCTGTGTCACATACTATACATGTACCTGTCTTAACAAGTTGAGCTACAGTGTCATTGACACTTTCATTTTGATTTAAAATCACAAGATATGGGCAAATAATTAAGTACCATGACTTTTTCTTCGAAAACAATATCCCACAATTCGTTTCTGCTGTCTTTAGATTCGTTTGTTCTGTGTTTTGATCTCCATTGTGTGGTTCTTCTTATACATGAGCTAATGTATTTTTAGTGTTAATAGATGTGCCCAGTGGCATTTTTTGTTAATTATTAGCTCACCAAAAGGAGCTTAACTTATCACTTATCGTCCGTCGGCGTCGTGAACCAAACATTATCGACTTTTCCTCACAAACTACTGGACCAAATTGAACCAAATCTGGTGTGCATGTTCCCTATCATATGTCAATTCAAGTTTGTACAAGTTTGTACAAATAAACTTGCCACACCCACAGGAGGCACCACAAGGGACTTACCTCTGATAGCACCCATACATTTTTTCAAAAATTCGAAAAAATCTTCTTCAGATCCACCAGTTCAAATCTTTTGATATTTGGTATGCAACATCTCTAGGGGGGTCAGATTCAAGTTTGTTCAAATCGAGTCCCTGGGTTAATAATTGGGCTCCCTGTAGGAGCCCAAATTTTAATTTAGTAAAATGTGAGGAAATTTCTTTAAAAATCCACCAGTCCGAATACTTTCATATTTGGTATACAACATCTCTAGGGGGGTCAGATTCAAGGTTGTTCAAATAGAGTCGCTGGGTTAATATTTGGTCTCCCTATGGGAGCCCGAATTTTAACTGTGCGATATGAGGAAATTTCTTTAAAAATCTTCTTCAGATCCACCAGTCAGAATCCTTTAGCATTTGGTATACATCATCTCTAGGGGGGAGGGGTCAGATTCAAGTTTGTTCAAATCGGGTCCCTAGGTTGAAAATTTTGGGTCTGGTTTGGAATTACAAATTTTGGACCAAAATTCCCCCCCAATTTTTTTTTCGATTTTTTAGCTCAACTTGACAAAGTCAAGCTGAGCTATTGCCATCACTTCTCGTCCATCGGCGTACATACGTACGTATGTACGTTAGTACATACGTCCATAATTTCCTTTGGCACACCTCACAGGTCGCATTTATAATCAGATCACTTTGAAACTTGGTATGCTTGTTTGGGGTGACCTCTAGATTGAAGCTGTCGATTTTCTTCAATTTCCATCAAAAAATGTTGCCGTGGCCACTGTTCTTTGAACTTAGTTTAGTCAGACCTCAATTTCCCTTTGGCAGCCCCCACATGGCACATTTATGATTGGATTGCTTTAAAACCTGGCATGTTTGTTTAGGGTGACCTCTAGATAGGAGCTATCGATTTTCTTCAATTTCCGTCAAAAAATGTTGCCGCAGCCAACGTTCTTAGAACTTAGTTTAGTCAGACCACAATATTTCCCTTTGGCACACCCTACAGGACACATTTATGATTGGATTGCTTTGAAACCTGGTATGCTTGTTTGATGTGATCTCTAGATGGGAGCTATCGATTTTCTCCCAATTCCGTCCGTCAAAAAATGTTGCTGCTGGCAATGATCTTTGAACTTAGTTTAGTCAGGTATCAATATATTCCTTTGGCATGCCCTACAGGGCACATTTATGATCAGATCAGTTTGAAACTCTGTATGCTTGTTTGGGGTTTCCTCTAGATGGGAGCTATTGATTTTCTTTGATTTACGGTCAAAAAATGTTGCCACTGGCAATGACCTTCGATGAACTTAGTGCAGTTAAGCATCAATATTTCCATTTGACACACCCTGCAGGGCACATTTAAGATTGGATCACTTGCAGACTTGGTGTGCTTGTGTGGGGTGACATCTATATGGGAGCTGTCGATTTTCTTCCATTTCTGTCAAAAAATGTTGCCGCTGATCTTTGAACTGAGTTTAGTCAGACCTAAATATTTCCCTTTAACACACCCTTCAGGGCACATTTATGATCGGATCACATTAAAACTTGGTATGTGTGTTTGGGGTGACCTCTAGATGTGAGCTATTTTTTCCTTTCCATAAAAAGTTATTGTTGTTATCACCAGCCTTTGAACTTACTGCATTTGTGCATCAACTTATCCCTTTTGCTCTCTCTGCAGGGTATATTTATGAATTTCCATAAAAAAAAAAACAAAAACAAAAAACCATTGCCACAAAGCAATGACCTTCTTCTTAGTGCATTTGTGCATTAACATCTTCCTTTGGCATGCCTCAGAGGCCACATTCATTATCAGGTTGTTTTGAAACTGTGTATGCTTATGCATGGTGACAAAGATAGGAGCTATTGATTTTCTTTTCATTTCCATCAAAAACTGTTGCTGTTAGCAACAATCTTTGTATTTATTGCATTTGTGCATCAACATTCTTTGACATGGCCTACAGGCCACATTTATCATAGGATTGTTTTTGAACCTGGTGTGCTCATTAGTCAAGAACTCTAGATAAGAGCTGTTGATTAGCATTCATTTCTGTGAAAAAAGTTGCCATTTACAATAACCTTTGAAAATACTGCATTTGTGTATCAACATTCTTCCTTTAGCCAGTCTTACAGTTTACATTTAAAAATGCATGGATTACTCTGACATTGTGCACACACAATGCTGTTATGTTGAAATTTCATCAAATAACATTGGTACCAATGATCTTCAATTTTGCCATTTCATTTATAACTTACCAAGTTCAAGTTTGTCAAGTTGAGCTACAGTGTCATTGACACTTTCATTTAAATGATGGAAACCTACGACCACCATGGTTTTATGGTGGTGCCAAGCAGGCTACGAAATTTCAAAAATTTACGGAACCCATTTTTCGTTCGCGTGTTTTGGGCCTGCGTAACCCGTTTTTTCGTTCATGTTAATTATTTTTGCGAAACCAATTGGTTACGCAAAAGGTTACGTGATTAAAACAAGATATGAGATGAAATATTCAGTGGTTGACATAAGTTGTACATGTTTACGCTTATACCAATATGGTAAAACCATTAAGAAACAAAATATTTAAAGGGATTAGTATTCATTGTAATAAATTAGAGCAATAATGAATACTGACGTAGAAGCCATTCCGCAATCAATGAATATTACATGTGACTCGAGCCTTCCTTTGCTGACATAGACAATACCAGTGGCTGGTGTTGTCAATGTCGGCAAAGGAAGGCTGGAGTCAGTATAAGATTCTTTTGCTGATAAACATCAATGGATGCAAGACTTCAGGACTGGGGCTGAGAAAATATTGACAGATCACTGCACCATTCATAAAAGATAAAACAAACACCAGTGCATGCGTGTTTACCAAAAAATTGAAGTCTGTTAGTGAAACAACCATAGGTGTTCCGGGCCCATGCCATTTCGACCCACATAAATGTTTAACTTTAGATCAAGTTTTTCCTGGAATATGTTTATGCATTTCCATATCAGCGCCACGGCAAATACTACAGTTAAAACTAGAAGTCCTGTCTCGAATAGTGCGCTTATCTAGGCTTAATTACGCGTTGGAATTGCACGCAATTGCCATATTCAATGGCATCCAAATCACGGCAGGTTCTCCTGGTTACTGATAGCAAACACATGTAATGTTTCTGCCAGTGGACCTCCGGGTTACCCGGAGGTCCATTGGCTGAAACATTGCTTGTGCACAGGCCATATGTACAGAATTTGATAGCTTTACTATGGCCATAACGCGTACATTAACACGCAGATCAACGTGCTATTTGTGCGCATTTCGTGACAGGACTTCTAGTTTTAACTGTATTTAGGTCCAAATTCTAAAATTAGTGTCTTCAATCTCAACCTCCACATCCCTTTGTTTGATCCATAAGATATGAAAAAAACTGGGGTGAATTCGCATGCAACAACAATGAGGGGGAAAACACACTGAATCTACACCAATATCAAACAGAACACATCCACGGAAAAACCCACAATGGTTGATATGTTTCATGCTTTCGTGCTGACAGTTACTATGCATACATAATTTCCATGAAAATAAATGTTGAAATGTTGTGTTTAGAATTGCACGTGTAAAATGCAGTACTATATAAGTTCAAGCAACAGGACAAACTACCACTTCTATCTCATACTCAATCATTGTATTTCTTATGTGGCGATCAGGTTACCATGGCACACTGACACATCAATGAACAACAAAAAATTTGGACTCAAAAATTTCGTTCACGTCATATTTTTTGCGTGAACGAAACATCGTTCGTGGGTTTTTGGATTTGCGTAACCATCCCGTGAACGAAACGATCGTTCACGTGAAATTTCGTGGCCTGTGCCTAGTCTCACACTGCTCAAATTTATCATTGCAGATTGCGCTTGCACTGTAGCAGTCTTAACTCTCACTTGTATGACAGTCACTTAACATCTACACCGCTCTGTCAGTGTGGCGCGTATGAGACATCTGAACATTTTTTATTGTATTGTCCAGTCTTTTCAGATATTCGAAACGACACGATCAGCCACCTCCCATTTGTAATAGATGTATTCACCTTACTTTTTGGCTCTGAATTTTTAAGCAATGCTGATAATCGCTGTATCCTTAGTGTGGTACACGATTTTATTCTATTGAGCAAGCGATTCCACTGAACGTTAAAATAACCAAATGAAGATTAAGAAATGTAATCCATAAAACGATGAGTGTTCTCCATCTCAACCGTGAGCGCCTGCCACGTACGTTGTCCCGACATAAACTCCTTCTTAAAGGCCCGGTCACACAGCCGACTACGCATGTATCACGTTAAAACATTAGTTAAAATCTGATTGTTCGTGTTTGTCAGTGGAGAATTTGACGATTTCTGTTGATATGCGTAATAAAAAATCACTGATGAATTGCACAAGAACTACGGAAATGTCACATACTATTCACTCACAAAACACGCACCTCAGCATAAATCAGAAAATTTGCAATATACATGATGAAAACCCAACGCTAATAAATCACGTGCGAACAACATATAACCACGAATAAATTACGCACACTCATGTATAATCTGCGCATATAGAACGTATGAATCACGCATGTATCACTTATGAAACACTCGTGAGCCAATAATAATGGGCGTAACTATCGCATCTGCCTCACGCATATATAAAGCTGGCACTGACAGGGCTGTGGCATTATTGTCTCAACAGTCTAGAAACGTAGAAAACTGCAACATCCAGAAAGTAGAAACCATGCCTCCCAGGAAAAGTCGTCAGAAATCCAGAACCAGGGCCCCAACTACTCCAAAAGATGTGCCTGTGCCTGTTTGCAGTAAAAGATGAAGAGACCGCCAGGTCCGAAAGTCCCACACCACCTGCCAGGTCTCCAAGCCCTCCACCACCTGCTCATGAGATACAAGTCGAGGTGCACGCTCCCCCTGCTGCTGCTGAATGTAGGACTGAAGATCCCCATCCTGAAACCTCTGCAGACAAGGGTAAGGGCAAATCGAAGAGCAAGTCCAAGGGCAAGGTAAAACCCAAGCATGACTACTCCATTGAAGCAGAGAAGGAAGAAAGTCTTCTAGAGTGGATGGCAGAGAATGAAGCAGTCTGGCGTCGTGGCCATAAAAATTACAAGAAACGCAGAGAGATCTGGGTTGCCAAAGCTGCTGAGATTGGTGTATCTGTAGAGCACATCATGGGCTGGTGGAAATCTTTGAAAGACTGGTATGTCCGGCTCAACAAAGTGAAGTCTGGTCAGGCAGTTAAGAGATACACAGACAGGGAGAAATTTGTCATTGACAAGTGCAAGTTTTACAAGACCCAGTTGCCATCTACCAAGTCAGCACCCTTGGTCAGCTTGCAGAGGACCACGTCTACCCAACCAGCCCATGTCAGTGAGTCTGGGTCAGACAGTGAGAAGGACGAAGAACAGACTACCCTCGAGGGCGACCTGGAGGTGGTGGAGAGGCAGGCTGCAGCTGAGGCAGGCCATAGTTCAAGGCTCGTGAGGAAAAGGAATAAGGCAAACCAGGAAGATGAGTGGATGAAAGAGCTGAGGGACACAATGAAAGCAAACCAACAACTGCTCGCCCAGCTGATCCATGAGAAACCTGCCCAGTCCTCAGACCGTGAAGTCTTCATAAAATATGTGTCTGACAGCCTGCGTGTGGCACCAGCAGAGCAATACCACCAGTTGAAGACCTGCATCTGTAAGCTGTTACAAACTGTTTCCCAGGACACCACTTCAGCTCCTCAGCCTCCAAGGCCTGTCCAGGTCACGTCTGCTCCACCTATCCTGTACCAGCAGCAGCCAACTCCTCAGTACCAGCAGCCAGCTCCTCAGTACCAGCAGCCAGCTCCTCAGTACCAGCAGCAAGCTCCTCAGTACCAACAGCAAGCTCCTCAGTACCAACAGCAAGCTCCTCAGTACCAACAGCAAGCTCCTCAGTACCAGCAGCAGACTCCTCAGTACCAGCAGCTTGAGATTAGTCATAGTCAGCAGCCTCAACAGAGCCAACCCTCTTCTGCAGCTTCTAGTGGGCAGCGCTTGCCGGCATCCACCTATGCAAATCTACTGCAAACAAGTCAAGATGTTTTTGATGGATCGATAAACCTCTCCGCGTTCAGTGTTGACAGCCAGCTCCTACCGGGCCCCAGCTCCAAAAGACTGAGCACACAGTCCCTGAACACACCTCCATCTCCTCATGATGAGAGTGACAACGACTTTGATTAAATAGTGGCAGCCAGCAGAAGATTACTATGTATATTTGGGAAATAAATGATATTTCAGTTTTAGCTACTATTTATTTGTTTGTGTGGAATTGAATATGAATGGAGATGGTGGAGTGAAATGTTACAAATTTTGTAATGAATAGTGTTCAAAAGAAATGGAAATACTGTAAAAATAGTACACAAGAGTATGAAAACAATTCAATGGTATCAGTCCACATACCTCCAGGTAATTTACCCCCGGTCATATACCCCGAGCCATATGCCCCCAGGACAAATAACCCAGCCATATACCCCAAGACATATACCCCTAGCCATATTACCCCTGGTCATATTCCCGTAGGCTGCAATCCCCCCAGGGCATTTACCACTTCATACCCCCTTATACAGTAATTGGTAGTTAGATTATGCAGAAAATTTTAGTTTCTATCAATAAAACAGTTTACCAAGATAAAATTCCGAAAGACTTTTCTCAACATATCAAACCTAAAGGAATGGCAAAAGTCAACCAATGCTTGTTTTTTCAGATTTTTATTTTTGTTTCCAAAACGTAGGTCATGATCTCTTATTTGAACAAGCATGACATGCTTGTTCAAATGAGGTGTCATAACCTATGTTTTGAAAGGAAAAATATAATAAAAATTCGGTTTATAATAATTATGTGTATGATTTATGAATAATTACTGAGCACTTTTAATATTCACTATGAGCAGTTCTAACATGTACTTCATGTGCTTTCATCGTATTTGATAATGAAAAAAATAAATTACAATGAAATCTCCTATTGACACCAAAGTAACCTAAATAATTTGTAGTTCTTTACTAATATTTCGTGAAAGAATTCAATGTAAAGATCAACTCCCATAACATCCCATAACATACAATCAGTATTATTAAATAAAATCAGTTTTTATTGGTAATTTTTTTCAAATAAATCCATGAGGACGGGTAATTGACCGTGAGGGTATTTAGCCTAGTGGATATATGACCTGGAGGTAAGTGAGCGGGGGTAAGTTACCATGATAAACATTAATGCACGTTATGGGGATTTAATAATGGTTCAGAACACCTTGGCAATAGACAATATGGAACAGATTAAATTTTAATTTCATTATCAAAATTTATTTTATAAAACACAACAACAGCACAATCTTTACATTTCAATTATTTCATTACAACAATAAAACAGAGCAGCTTCTTGACTCCAAGTTGTCTAGACGTCCACCATCCCGTCTTGCCAGGGGACAGCACCTGCTGAAGAGTTGCACCAATGTTTTAACAAGTTCCTTTGCCTCTTGCCTTCCTTGGATGCTCTGTTGGGTGCCTTAACAACTTTAGTGTCTTCCAAGTTTTTCCCCTCTCGCCAGGCACCAGGCTGCATATTGCCATTCAGGCCTTGTACATCAACCAGGCGATTCTGAAGCACAGGGTATCTCGTCCGCATCAGGTTGTGTAGGAGCACACAGGCCTTGACGATGAGCCTTACATTATCAGGGTCATGGTTCATGGTGCTTAGAAGAACTTGAAATCTGTTGGCAAGGATGCCAAAAGCATTTTCAACCACTCTTCTTGCCCTTGACAGCCTGTAGTTAAAAATTCTCTCTTCCCTGTCAATGTTTCTGGTACTGTAGGGCTTCATCAGGTAGGTTCTCAGGCTAAAGGCGTCATCTCCCACCAGAAAGTATGCCACATCTTGAGTGTTGTGGGGCATAGGCTCTGGCTGTGGCCATCCCGTGATGTTGTTCTGCTCCAAGCCTTCACGCAGCTCACTGTTGTTGTAGATTTGAGCATTTGAAGAGGAGCCATTACCAGACACATCTACCCACAGGAACTTGTAATCAGACGTCACCATAGCTAAGAGAATGACACTGAAGAAGCCTTTGTAGTTGTAGTACTCGGAACCGGAATCTGGGGGAGCCTTGCATGCCACGTGCTTGCCATCAATAGCGCCAATAACATGGGGAAAGTTCCATCTCTGGTACCAGTCATTTTCCAGTTGCAGCCAGCCTTCTTGAGTGGTGGGAGGTGACATCAGCTCATCCAGGTACTCCTCTACGATAGCCTCGCAGACTTCTCTGACAACATTGCTGATCGTGTTGTGGGGGACCCTCCAGGCATACTGCATGTCACGGTACTTGGCACCAGATGCTAGGTGACGAAGGGTAAGGGCAATCTTCAAACCTGGATCAAGGGGAGCTCTCCAGTTGGTTGTCTTCTTTGTAATTTTGGAGGTCAGCCTCTGAACAATCTCGTCAAACATGTGTGGAGGCATACGCATGAAGTTCTTGAAGGATCTGTGTCTTCACTGCGGAGCTCCACCATCAGTCGATCATACAAGCCCTGCTCTGGTCTTCTACAGATCCACTCTCTCACCCAGATCTTTCTAGCTGCTCTTCCCCTCCTCCTTCTCCTGACCAACATATGGACTTGCAGCAGCTGATCAATCTGATTCTGGAGCAGGAATACCAGGACATCTCTTCTCTGGGTGTTCATGGTGACGAGCAGCTGGACAATAATGGCAGGACCTTGACGAAATAGCCACTATTATACAGCACCAATCATACCTGACTTCTTAGTTATACATCAGTGCCTCATCAGTATTTCATGTGAATTGCATACGCTTATTTGCGTTTTTTGTTGGAGATATATTCGCCAATGAAGATTTTTCTGAGTGATTGTCAGTGATTTTAAGTGAAATGTATGTGTTACTGGTGTGGAACATGAGCGATCTGTCTGTTATTCTTCAGTGAAAAACCATAGATGTACGTGACAAGAGCAACATTTTCACTAACAATCACTTCAAAACTACGCATATTTCACGCATTGTCCATGTGAGAACTACGCAGCACACGCATATATAACTTAAGAAAAGCGTACAAGTGCGCAAAGTCTTGCGTGAACCGATTTTTGAACTGTTCAAAACCTCGAATCGCGCATAAAGATGTTCTGGCGTATATCCACTTACAATCACTGAGCTTTCACGTGAGAAAAAAGGATGAAACACACAAATGACAGATGAATCACGCAAGGCTGAAAATTTGTACGATTTTCATGTGTAATTCATGCGTTTCTGCAGTGTGACCGGGCCTTTACATTGTGTATGAGAGTGGCTTCTTCAACACGTGTTCAGACTGGTTTACTCACCTTCCTACCTTCACTTTGTTCTTCTCTTCTGCTATTCCGTTTTGTTCCCCATATATCTGCTTAAAGAGTTTAAACATTTGAAAATATCGTCGCCCAGGGACCGGTGCTCCTTTGGCCACCTCAGAATAACTTTCACCAGCTGCCGCACCTGTTTTGTGGTGGGTTAGTTTGAGAGGCATTCTGGTTCAGTGTTTGCGAGGGGCAATTGCTGGTGCTGTGACTTTAACTAATTCTATTAGGTTGTCTATTGGGACCTCTGTCCCTGGGTGATGCTATACAAGTTCACCTACTGCCACAAATCATATGACATAAATTTATTTTGAGCCAGGGAGACTTAAAGGCTTAAAGGTTCCCATCGAATCCCTAATCTGTCTTATTTTAAAATCGTCGACGGTAATGTTATGTGCTGTGTTTCCTGTAGAAATGTGTTTATTCTTTGTCTTATACTGTGTATTCATGTAACATGATATTCAATTCTTTCCTTTTTCATTAAGTATTGTTTAAACTAAAACTTTGTAATCACCTTAGGATGAGAACGAGTGTTTTCAAGATGGCTGTCAGTGGACATTTTGTACCGAAATTAGGTACAGTCAGTTTTTTGTACAGAACTTCTATATGAAGGCTCTGATTTGAATAAATTTTTGAATGAATGTTTAGTAACATGGAATACATCACATATAATACAGGTTTTTTTCTCGTGCAGAAATTATGCAAATTAGATGAACTTTGATTTATTCAGTGCTACTTATTCACAGTAAGTGCACATGTCAATATGGCTCAGGCTAGAGGCTGTATTTATGAACCGATCTTCACGATTTTCTTGGGTCCCTTTTTAGCTCACCGAAGGGAGCTTTTATCACTTGCCGTCCCTCGTCCCACATCGTCGTCCGTCGTGAACTTTACATTAACGACTACTCACAAACTACTGGATCAAATTGAACCAAATTTGGTGTGCATGTTCCCCATCATATGTCAATTCAAACTTGTACAAAGAAATTTGCTGTACCCACAGGGGGCACCACAAGGGGCATAACTCTGATAGCACCCATGAATTTCTTTCTAAAATTCAAAAAAATCTTCTTTTTCAGATCCAGCGGGCAGAATTCTTTCCTATTTGGTATACACCATCTCTAGGGGAGTCAGATTCAAGTTTGTTAAAATCGGCCCCCCTGGATTCATATTTGGGCTCACTATAGAAGCCCAAATTTGAACTTAGTGCATTTCAGGCAAATTTCTTCAAAAATCTTCTTCTCCAGATCCAGCAGGCAGAATCTTTTGATATTTGGTATGCAGCATTGTGGGGTGGATCTGATTCAAGTGTGTACAAATCGGCCCCCTGGGTTCATATTTGGGCTCAGTATAGGAGCCCGAATTTGAACTTAGTGCACTTCAGGCAAATTTCTTTAAAAATCTTCTTCTCAAGATCCAGCAGTCGGAATGTTTTGATATTTGGTATGCAGCATCCTTAGGGGGGTGGGATGCAAATGTGTTCAAGCCATGTCCCTAGGTCCATATTTGGGCTCACTATGGGAGCCTGAATGATAACTTAGTTCAAAATGGGGAATTTTCTTTAAAAATCTTCTTCTTCAGATCCAGCAGTCAGAATGTTTTGATATTTGGTATGCCGCATCCTTAGGGGGGTGAGATTCAAATTTGTTCAAGTCATGTCCCTAGGTCCATATTTGGGCTCACTGTGGGAGCCCGAAATATAACTTAGTTCAAAATGAGGAATTTTCTTTAAAAATCTTCTTCTTCAGATCAAGCAGTCAGAATGTTTTAATATTTGGTATACAGCATCCTTAGGGGGGTGAGATTCAAGTTTGTTCAAGCCATGTTCCCAGGTCCATATTTGGGCTCACAGTGGGAGCTTGAATTGTAACTTAGTTCAAAATGAGGAATTTTCTTAAAAAATCTTGTTCAGATCCAGCAGTCTGAATGTTTTGATGTGTGGTGTGTAGCATCCTTAGGGGGGGGGGGGGGGGTGAGATTCAAGTTTGTTAAAGCCAAGTCCCTGGGTCCATATTTGGGCTCCCTGTGGGAGCCCGAAGTATAACTTAGTTAATATGAGGAATTTTTCTTTAAAAATCTTCTTCTTCAGATTTAGCAGTCAGAATGTTTTAATATTTGGCATGCAGCATCCTTAGGGGGTGAGATTCAAGTTTGTTCAAGCCAAGTCCCTGGGTTCATATTTGGGCTCACTGTGGGAGCCCGAATGATAACTTAGTTCAAAATGAGGAATTTTCTTTAAAAATCTTCTTCTTCAGATCCAGCAGATGAATGCTTTTGTTATTTGGTATGCAGCATCCTTAGGGAGGTAAGATTCAAGTTTGTTCAAGCCATGTCCCTAGTTCCATAAAATTTGTCTCTCATGACTTCATTCCTTTGTAGTGTTGATGAACCATGTCTAACTGAATGTGACCCCAAATACTTCTTTCAACCACTTTGGCTGGTGAGCGATTAAGGCTCCTTGGGGCCTCTTGTTTATCACCTTGGGATGAGAACGATTATTTTTGGGTGCGATCTGAAATTCAAGATGGCTGCCAGTGGCCATTTTATAGCGACGAAATTAGGTGCAATCAGTTTTTTGTACAGAACTTCTAGGACTATGTTTGTTATCATCATGGGATGGTAACGAGTGCTTTTGGGATCGGCCAAAAATTCAAAATGCCTGTCGGCAGTCACATTTACAGGAATTGTGTGTATTACATTTTTTGTACAGACCCTGTAAAGAAGATTTTTGATGTCAGTAATATTTGCTATAAATTTATTGGGTGCCTTTGTTATCACTGTGGTATGAGAACAAATATTTTGGGGTTCAGTCAGACCCACTCGAGGACTCAAAAAAGGGAGATAATTAAAAAAAATTTCCAAAAATACCAGACAAAATAATGTTTATTGAATTCAGCAGCTCTAGGATGTGTATATTCAAATGTGTTGAAGCCAAGTTCCTGTGTTAATATTTGGTGTTGTTTGGGGAGGGTAAACATTATTAGCACAACCCGTTTTTCTATTTCCAATGAGAAACTAAAACCTCACCCATGGGAACCATATGAGCTGAATATAAAAAAATTCAAATACCTATATTTTAAGAAGGACTGGACAAATTTTTATTAATTAGTATGAATCAACCTTAGAAGGGTTTGAATCAAACAGGCCAAAACAATTGCTAACATTTGGCTTATGGTGCACCATTCAAGGATCTCCATTGTAACATTAACCCCAGGAAGATTTTTTTTCTAGTTTAGCATCTAACCTTCACCCACCTTTACAATACTTTACCTGTACATTTGTCACAGGCTACGGTCAGTATTTATATACAGACCTTTACAATACTTTACATGTACCTTTGTTATCAGGTCATTGCCTAAATGTGTGTCATTGCTGTGTCACATACTATACATGTGCATGTCTTACACAAGTTGATCTACAGTGTCATTGACAATTTCATTTTCATTTTTTGTCTCAAAAACATAGGTTATGACCCCTCATTGGAACATGCTCGAAAAGTAATTGACGATTTTTGTGAGTAGCACTGGCTGGTTTTGAACGTTACGTTGGGTAAAGAGTTAAACTCTTCTTTCATTTGAAGTACTTCTTTTTGTGCATTTGGATTGTTTATGTGTACATAATTGTAGTAGTCGATATCAGGATCTATAACTAAGTTCTAATTTCCACAGATTATGTAATTTGAAGTTGACATACTATCAGGATCCTTGGCTAGTTGAGTCTAAAAAGATGGGGCATCTTTCCTTGGCCCATATATTAGTTGACTAAAGCAAAAACTGTGTCGATCAACTCAATTTCTATGATTAGGATCTTGCCAGGTTGGTCTTTTTAACTGAATGTACATGCATAATGATATGTTTGTTTCTTAGCTCACCTTATCTAATCGCTCTCCATCTGCCATCCGTTTTCTGTCTGTCATCCGTCCGTCGTCCATCAACACCATGTTTTGGTCTTCTCCAAAACCACTGGGCCAATTCAAGTTGAAAGTTTGTGTGAATGATGGTCCTGAAGGGGCATTACATTTTTGTTCAACTCAACATGCCCAGCCCGATAGGGAGACGATGGGGGAAATGCTCCAAAATATTTTTAAAATCTTCTCATGAACCGTCAGGTTCAATGACTTGATATTTGTTATGGAGCTTCCTTTTGAGGTGTAGATTCAACTTTGTTCAAATGAAGTTCGTGAAGCAATATTTGGCTTTGTAATGGCAGGGGTAAGATTTCTGGCCCCGCCCAAAATATCTATTTTCAGAACTGATGGTCCGATTTGAACCAAATTTGGTATGTGATATTATTGGGTCATAAACACTTGACTTGTGCAAAAAAAGAAATTCCTGCATCCCCATGGGAGCTAACAATAAAAATATTTTCAAACGTCCATATTTCCCAAACCACACAGAACAGAGAACTGTTATTTGTTATTTGGTATGAAGCATTCTTAGGACTAGTAGAATTGAATTGGAAAAAAAATTGCCATTGGTTATGTTAGGGTGTTCTGTAGAGGGCATGGAAAAAATGTTGAGTCAGCATATTTGCAAAAAAGTTTTAAAAAACTTTTCTCCAGAACCAATGGTCGGGATCTTTTGATATTCGATATACTGCATCCATAGGGGAGGAGGGGGGGGGGGGGGTTGGGAGGGGGGTGTCAGATACAAGTTTGTAAAAATGAAGCCCATTGATTCATTTTGGGGACTAATACAGGAGCCCATATTTTTAACATAGAGCAATATGAGGAATATTCTTTAAAAATCTTCTTCAGAACCACCAGTCAGAATCTTATAATGTTTGGTATACATCATTGTTATGAGGGTCAGATTCAAGGTTGTTCAAACCAAGTCCCTAAGTTAATATTTAGGCTTCCTATGGGAGCCCAACTTTTAACTTAGTTCAATATGGGGGGGTAATTTTAAAAAATCTTCTTCTTCCAATCCACCAATCAGAATGCTTTCATATTTGGTATACAACATCTCTAGGGGGGTCAGATTCAAGTTTATTAAAATTGGGTCCCTGGGTATGTATTTGCTTTGGAAGTCCAAATTTTAACAGAGTGCAATATGAGGAAATTTCTTTAAAATTCTTCCTTCATCAGATCCACCTGTCGGAATGCTTTCATATTTGATATACAACATCTCTAGGGAGGTCAGATTCAAGTTTGTTCAATCCGAGTGCCTGGGTTAATATTTGGGCTGCATATGGGAACCTGAAATTTAACTTACTACAATATGAGGAAATTTCTTCAAAAATCTTCTTCTTAAGATTCACTTGTCAGAATCCTTTTATATTCAGCTTGCAACATCTCTAGGGGAGTCAGATTCAAGTTTGTCCAAATTGGTTCCCTTGGTTAATATTTGGGCTCCATATGGTAGCCCTAATTTTAACTTAGTGCAACATGATGAAATTTCTTTAAAACTCTTCTTCTTCAGATCCACTAGTCAGAATGCTTTCATATTTATTGTACAACATCTCTGGTGGGGTCAGATTCAAGTTTGTTCAAATCGGGTCCGTAGGTTAAAATTTGGGCTTGCTATGGTAGCCCAAATTTTAACTTAATGCAGTATAAAGAAATTTCTTTAAAAATTTTCTTCTTCAGATCCAACAGTCAAAATGCTTTCATATTCGATATACAATATCTCTAGGGAGGTCAGATTCAACTTTGTTCAAATCGAGAGCCTTGGTTTCTATTTGGGCTCCCTATGGGAGCTGAATTGGCCATGTAGCTGAAGAATTAGAAATTTTGTATTCAGTACCCTCTAGAGGTGTGAAACTAAGATTAATCCACATGCTCAGACTCCTGAGGGGCTCAAGCATTGACAATGTATCCTATGAAGGTGGATTGCTTAATGTAGACTCATTCTTGGACTCTGTTTATATCGTGTTCTGTTCAAGGTAAACGCTTCAGGCCCTGTGGTCTCTTGTTTTCAAAACGGGTCCATAGGTTAATATTTGGGCTTGCTATGGTAGCCCAAATTTTAACTTAGTACAATATGAGGAAATTGCTTTAATTAATTAATGACGGGGGAGGGGTGGGGTGGTGTCTTGGTGGGGGGGGGGGCAGATTGAACAAATATATTGGATCCCTATGGGAACCCAAATTTTCTTCTTCACATTCACTCGTCACAATCTTTTCATATTGGGTTTACAACATCTTTATGGGAGTCAGATTCAAGTTTGGTAAAATCGGATGTGATTAACCTAAATTTTAAGACATTAGAAAACAGTGTTCGGAAGCCAACAGGCGACATCAGATTTAGCATTATCAAAGTTCTTTTGATCTCTCGAGGCACAGCAAATGCTTTGAAAATGATTTGCTGCTATCAGTAAATCTTCGATTTGCACATTTTTTCTCATGGAAAATGAAAATGAGCCCTAATTTATCATGGAAAATTCTAGATTCTCTGAAATGTTCAGAAACGTGTATGAAGCCAGGCTGCACGTTGAAAATATTAATTGTTCTACCCCACAGTTTCACTTAGTAGCCATCCTACTTTATGAAATTATGATGTATCGTGTTGCTGGACCGGAAATGCAGTCTCTCATGTTGAAAGAGTTAAGTAACCTCTAGAGGACTGGTGTGAAAGTAAGATTAATCCACATAGGTTGTATCAAGGGGCTCCATAGGGGAGCTTCACTTTTAATGTTATGATCAACTGAAGAAAAGGCATGATGCTTGGACTTTTTTAGTCACTCCTGAGGAACTCAAGGATTGACAATGTATCCTATGAATATTGATTGCTTAATGTAGATTAATTCTTAGACTCTGTTTATATCGGTTCTGTTCAAGGTGAGCGCTTTAGGTCCCTTGGATCCTCTTGTTTATTATAATGAACCACATGGCTAATTTTTACGTTAACTTGACAAAGTCAGGATAAGCTATTGCAATCATGCATATGGAAGTCGGTGAGTCTGTAAGCCTTTGAGTCTGTTTACATTTTCTTTAGCACCGGCTACACCCTGTAGTTCTTGTGTGATCATCACGAAATTTCATATGCAGGTTCGAGGTCATGTCTAGATGAGTATGTTCACTTTTCGTCATGATTCGCCAACCAAGACGCCTGCACATGCCCAAAACCCGAAAACCCTTGGCACAGTCTACAGGTCATATTTATGAAGGGATTTCATTGTAACTTCGTAGGATGACTCTGTATAATGTCTAGATGAGAATGTCCTATTTTAGTCAGGTTCAGACAACCATGATGGCCGCAGGGGCACGTTATCTAGATTCCTTTAGCACAGTCTACATGTTGCATTTATGAAGGGATTCCATTGTAAATTGGTAGGATGACTCGGTATAATGTCCAGATGAGAACATCCTATTTTGGCCGTGATCTGTCAACCGTGATGGCCGCACAGGCCTGTGACTTCGATTTGTGTAGTATGGTCTACAGTTCATATTTATGAAGCCATTTCATTGTAACTTGAAAGGATAACTCAGTATGATGTCTCGAAGAGACTCCTATTTTGGTCACGATCGTCAGCTGTTACCCCCACATGGTCACATGACCTAGATTCCTTTAGCACTGTCAAAAGGTTGTTTTTAGGAAGGGATTTCATTGTAACTTGGTAGGATATCTAGATGAGACTGTCCTATTTTGGTCACGATCGGCCAACCATGACTGCCGGACTGGCACCTGACCTAGATTCCTTTATCAAAGTCTATGAGTCATATTTATGAAGGGATTTCATTGTAACTTGGTAGGATGACTTGTTTTGGAATGATATTACTGTAACTTGGTAACTTTGGTTGACATACATTAACTGGGGGGGGGGGGGGGGCACATTAACCCAGGCCCCAATTCTTTAGTACAGTCTACACCTCAAATTATTCTTGTTGAAAACATAGCATGTAGGGAACAGAAATTAACATATTCTCAATTATCTCAATTCTTGTCTTTTCATAATCCTTTCATAAACATTGAACATTATCCTTTTCATCAAACACTACACAGTCAAGTTAAGCTCCAGTGTCATTGACACTTTTTTTGTTTCCTCTCATCACTGAAGTAGTTCCTGGAATTGTAGACTGTTTTGAAAAATCTAGTTTCCTTTTCCCTTGACTCATCTCAGTCACAATTCCTGACAATACTGTATATGAAATGACAACAACAGCACATGGATTTTACAGATACAGATATTTCTTCATTATTGTAGTTATCTAAGTAGTGATCTAACTGATCTTACATATGGGTTTAGACTTCCACTGTGCACACACATGATACATTGTGGTGGTTTGTGATTGTAAAATACATTTAATGTGAAGTCCTTATTGTGCTGAATTAACATCAGAAATATTAATACAGTAAAACCCTGTTAACTGAATAGCCACTTTGCCATTGAAAATTATTCAATTAACAGGAGTATTCAATTAACGGATTGTGTCACTTTCCTGTATTCTAGAGATAAACTCGGCATTTATTCTATTATAGCTTACCTTCTACAAGTATCTGGGAATTTCATTGGTTTGCAAATGTCACATGCAAACCCCATATAAAACCATATACCGTCAGTTGCAAGTCATATGTGACTGACCGCCAGAGTATTCTCCCGTTTGTTTGTTCATCTTTCAAAATGTCGGAAAACAATAAACGGTTCGCGCAGACGACAGATGAGGAGGTAGATGCAAAACGTCTTAAGCTGAACGTGGACAATACCATTGAAGCTAATAAAAGATGTGCCAATATTTTAAGAGACTATCTCAAAGAAAAAATGACACAATTCAAAATTGCACTGCTGTAAACACAGTGCAATCAAACCCCAATGTTTATTATGGAAATGTTACAATCATCCATAACCTTACAATAAACAAGAATTAAGATTCAGTTCTTGGCAGTTTACACGATACATGTACATTCATTTCAGTGTTATCTGATTCTTCATTTGTGAACGATTTGAAATTCTGGAAGTCACAGAAATGCGTTCATTTTTGTTGGTTTTGATATATTTGTATTAATTAGAACAAAATGTGTTGAAATTAAAATTAACAAGAAGGAATTTTACCATTTATCAATCATTGTATAGTCTAATTCATTATAAAAAAAGGTAGTTGGTAAGATATATTCATTACACAGTTTGGTAGTGACCTATTATGGTATACATGCGGTCAGTTAATTCCATATTGGGCTCGAGCTTTGCTCTCGCCCAGTATGGAATTAACTGACCCTGTATATACCATATTAGGTCACTACCAAACTGTGTAACTTATAATATCCTGTTTGACAGAGCTCCATGAGCTCTGTCAAACAAGACATAATAGATTAAATGCCTGTATTGGATGTACTGAGGCCAAATAGGTCTATGAACAAAGGAAAACTGGGGAGAGTCCGGATAATTTCTCGACCGGTTACAAGATTCTTTTTTCAATTAAGAGTTTACTCTATAACCTATATTCAATTAACAGGTCAAATTTGTACTGGAGGTATGGTAAATGGTTTTGTGTTGGGAAATTATATTCAGTTAACAGGGTTATGGGTTATTTAGTTAAGAGATATCCAATTAAGTGGGCTCCACTGTAGTAGTTCAAAGTGTCATTTTGCACAACACATGATGAATTTGAGAACATTTAAGGGTGTCTCAAGAGTGGATTTGCATAGCAGATTGCTATTCTGATATTCCCAGCTGCTAACCATTTTCTGTCATGTCTTTTCTTCCCTATTTCTCATCACTTTTGGAAATCCAAGATGAATATTGCTGATCATTTTTTTTTTAAATCGGACATTCTGCATCTGAGGTCCAAAAAAAGCAACCCATAGAGTAAAAGGCAGCCTTGCAAATGAATCTGTGGGGCCTCTTTGGCAGCCTCACAGTGATTTTGAGAACACTGTCCCTGGTGTGTCACAACTGGATTGCAATCTGATCCCAGGATGGTCAGCTTTTGTCATCACAGTGCTGTATACTATGAAAAATAGAAATGAGAAAATATTGTCTTCACCACAATCTACATGTTCTTAAACTTGTCCACTTATCCATTTTTGTTTTGTAGCATGGTAAATCTCCAGATCAGCAGAATGAGGAGTTATTAGATACACTTCCTTTGAGAGGACCACAGGCATTTGATTTGTTTTGTGAAGCTTTAATTGCCGATGACCAGCAATTCATTGTTGACAAATATTTGACGATAGAAAAGAAAGTTGATAAAAATGAGAATATTGAGGAAACACTGCCAGACAATCAGTCAGTTGGTTCCTCAAAATCGGCACCATCAATGTTAGTTTCAGTTCGAGAAGATGTTGACTCTCAGTTTTTCATAAAATGTTTTGCTGAAAGCGGTGAAGAGAGGCGGAGTCAAAGCTTTACTCTTGGTGATCTGAAGGACTTTAAAAATCATGAGGCTCGATACTTGTTGAAACATTTCCTTTCCGAACCTGCAGCATCTTTCACCAACAATAATAATAATCAAAATGACAATCATTCAAAGAGACAATCATATTCTCCACCACAGTTGATCCCACAAAGACTTTCACGGGATACAGTCATTCTCAACAAACCAGAAAGTATTCATAGGGCAGATAGTTTAGGTGATTATGATAAAATTTTTTTTACACGTTAATGATCTTTGGTATATTCTTTCACTGGTAAACAAACCAGGAATGTATCTAGGAACTCTGGTTTTGACGGGTATGGGAGTCTGACCCAAATCATCAGGTTCATTTGGTCTCTGGGAAGCTGGAGGATTCTGTGTACACCTTACAGAAAAGTAGCATAATACAGTACTGTAATCACAAAAGCGAACTAAGAATTTCAATTGGATCATGACTGGGTTGAGATCTGTTAGAAATTCTCTCTCTGCTTTCTTAATGCAACAAAGAAGAATGTCACCTGTCGGAAAAAGAAAATGCATGAACATCGAATATTAAATGCTATTTTCATTTATCTTTTTTGCTGCAGGCTTGATTTTGGGGAATTTTATTTCGGATATCTCGACCTATTGGTGTAAGTGTGTCATAATAGGATCACGATCTGATCATGGAAGATACAATTTCTTCCAATCTTACCAAAGAAACACAAAGTGCCTATCCTCTTGCCTTCTCTGGGGTGAAAAGGCGGGCAAATTTTGGAGAATACCAAGGAAAACCCCTTGGGAGACTTTAAAATAGTCAAAAGACCAAATTTAAGCCAAACTGGATTGACAAGGTGCCAATAGTGTAGGGTACACTAAATCTGGTGTCCTGTATCCTGAATAGAACAGTCACCTATTGTCCAAGTCCCGCCAGTCATGCACAAAGTCAATTTCCTCTTTCATTTACAATGGAGGAATCTCTAATTTTAATTTTTTCACAAAACATGTGAATTACAGCAGTTTTGAAGGACTTTTGGATATGTTATGGTGTCTTACTGCACAGTTAGAAGTTTTAGAACAACTACTATGAAGAACACTAGATATTTATCTTAGGAAAGTACTTTTGAAAAATCTTAGTTGAAAATCACCAATGTTGTACACATGAGGTACACATGAGGTATGTGAATTGGGTTTACTTTGTTTGGTCAATAGTATTGCTTCTCAGTGTTATATATTGATTCCTATTTTATTCTAGATCAGTTATAATCATGTAATTATAGGCTTTCAGTGATTTTAATCCTCACTTCCCACAGACTGTATCTCCTGCAATGAACGCCTTCCAGATTTTCAAAGCGCCATCTGCGGCATCTCGTCCAAAAAGATGTGGTTAGAAGTCAAGTCTATTGTTGTTTCAGGTCACAGTACTGTTTCCTTGCCATCAACATTGGAATCTTCACAGGTAAACAGGTTAAATGATGGTACTAGCTCCGAGTCTAATGTCTCAAGACTTTATTCTGATGGATTCTCAAGAAGTCTCTGTCACTCACAAACATCAATCAGGTCATGAGACTTGGGAAGGTGATGATGCTATCAGATCAGAGACTGAATGGCTCTAGATCTGAGTTGCTTCTTAACTGGTAGAGTGCTAAATTTTATTTGGCCACCAAAATTTTTTCGCATGTCTTTGCCTTGTTATAATTTATAGGAGAGTGCCCACAGGCACTCTCCTATAAATTGTAACAAGGCAAATCTTAAAAGACTAAACAATATCACTTCAAAGATAATATGATGCACAGCCACTGAATTTGAAGCCTTTAAGTTGCAGTACCTGCACTTCAGAATAAAGCCCAAATATGGGCTTCCAGCACTCTACCAGTTAATATAGACTATCCAAGGATATAAAACATATCAGATCTGAGGGCAGTCTTGGAAAATGTGAATCCACCCAGTCTCGGACTGAGGTCTACAGACTTCAAGTGTGAACGTAGTGTTTGGTAAGGACACTACATATGGGGTTGTTATCTGTTCCAAAGCATTTAGAAACACCAAACCATCAGGCTCAAGCACTGAGGTAAATAGTCAAACTATCGGTGATGGCATGGTTTCTGGTTATCATCAACCTCTCTACCACGTAGGCTATACAGATTTTGAATTTAATACATGAGATATGCTTTCTACTAGATGTATTAATACACAAAGCCTATGGTGGTTGCAGGTAAGCAGTCAGGTTACACAACTCAGCTGATTTCTATGCTGCTTACCCTGCACTTTCTTTGGAATCTCGGGGGCTTGATACATCATGCACAACTAGATATGCATCTGACCCTCGCGAGGATGTTGCTCTTTATACTCAGTCATGTAGTGCCAAGACTAATCAGTATTTTGACAGTGACATCCAGCATTCTTCACTAGCTTTTGAGTATTAGCCTTTGGACTACAGGAGTACAGTTCTGGTACACAAGACAGTTCTGTAATGTTATCTCATGAAACTCCTTTGGAACGCTTTAAGTCATCGACTACACCTCATTCTGTTTCTTTTAGGTCTCCTATTTTAGAACCTACCTTGGTTAGTCCTCAATCTGTTTACTGTGATCTTACTCAAGATCTTGCTCTACCTTTGCAGAGACGTTACATTCTCAGAAGAGACTTGCTGAACGCTCTATTTCATCCTTACCTAAACAGAGTCATGGCTCTTTGCATCCCAACAATTATACAGCCGGCACTGATGTTCAGTCTTTTCTTGAAACCGATTATGTTACTATTGATGTCATCTTATTATGCAAGCTCATTAGACTTCATTTTTGACCATGTCCCTGAAGTCAAACCTGATTCTGTTCCGTTGTCATCTTGTCAAAAGTCAACTGTAGAGAGAAGGTCTGCTACTATGCTACTACTCCTATACAGTCATCTTCTCTTGCTGGACTCTTGCAATCTTCTTTAGTCATTGACACATTTTCAGCCATCAACTCATAACTTTTGGCTAAAGTGTGTAAATCTGCTTTTTTCTGTTGCACTGACACTTCACTACCACCAAAGCAGTGCTAACCTTATGATAGCTCTGGTAAGTTTTTGTCATCTTCCTTGTTACCTCTTGACGAAGATGCTTGTACTCTGAAACTTTCATTACCTAAATCAATTAGTGTACTATTGTAGACCTTGGACAGGCCAATTGGTCTATATCCAGAGAATTGTTCCAGATTTTTTCATCAGCAGATCACCTTATTGTTTTTGTGTCCAGAATCTCTCAGTTGAAGAGCTTGACGACAATGCCGCTCCATTTCATTATCTGTCATCAACATTGGAATCTTCACAGGTAAACAGGTTAAATGATGGTACTAGCTCCGAGTCTAATGTCTCAAGACTTTATTCTGATGGACTCTCAAGAAGTCTCTGTCACTCACAAACATCAATCAGGTCATGAGACTTGGGAAGGTGATGATGCTATCAGATCAGAGACTGAATGGCTCTAGATCTGAGTTGCTTCTTAATATAGACTATCCAAGGATATAAAACATATCAGATCTGAGGGCAGTCTTGGAAAATGTGAATCCACCCATGTCACAAGCCTGGAACTCCTCAGGAGAGATGCTGCTCTTATCTCCAACTCATCACTTCCTGATTCTCAGCGCAATCAACTTCGTTAGGCTTCTCTCTCAAATCCGTACGTTTGACCAAACTGTTGCAGCCGTTCAGGAAGGAGTTCTTAAATTTTTCCCAAATCTACTGTTAATGCGACTCTTGTCAGCAGACAATCACAGCTATTCTGGCCTAGATAGAGGATCTAGATGCCACAATCAACTGTTACTACTCAAGATTCTCTAACACTAGTAGGTCTCCAGATTCCTCTCAAATTTCTACATGCTCTGCAGAGCTAAAGGAAAATCTAGATGAAGTGGAGGACATTTCTCTTCCAACAGGCCTCACAAGGCCAGGAAGTGAAGGTTTTCACCTTGACTCACTTCCAGTAGATGGACAGAGTTCTCATTTTCTTCCACAATGGTCCAACATAACTTCAGATCTTTTACAGAAGTCCCTCCTCTTACTCTCAATCCGATTCTTACTACCATCCTATCAGATCTGAGAGCATCACCACTAGATTCCAAGGCAGAAATGCTCTTCCTCAAGGAAGCGATAAAGGTCGTTTACAATCAAGAGTATTTTACGGTCGACTCTTTCTTGTGGCTAGAAGAATGGTCAACTCTGACCTGTAGTCAGTTTGAGCTACCTGAACCTCTTCATATAAAAGCCGCCAAATTCATGTGGTGTCAGTACGGAGCTCCATTCACAAGAACCATTTTGCAGCAAGTGTAGATCTGAAGGATGCTTACTTTCACTTTCCGATTCATCCTTTGTCTCGCAAATATCTCTGCTTATCGTTCTTGGGCCTTGTGTATCAATTCAGAGCAATGCCTGTCGGTTTCAATTTACCTGTTAACTACGGTTTTAATAGATTTACAGGAATGCATCAGATATGAGAATCGAATGATTGTATTTAAAATATTTTTTTTTATTCTAGGTGTAGTTACAAGTGGTTTTGCATTCTAGGGGTTATTTTCTATCTTGTCTCCTTTACTAAATGCTTTTGAAGAATAGGTACTATGAAGCCTGATGTGCTTTATTGCTCAGAGAGTAATACTTCTAATTAGGGGTTTGAATAACCCATGTATTCAGTATATAATGTTCTCATCCTATGTTTTTATACGCCCATTTTTAAAAAACTATCGTATTATGGTATACCGCTGTCCGTCCGCCCGTCCGTCCGTCCATCCAGGCTTAGCAGAGGTACATTGTGGGGTCTACAATTTAGGGTCAGTAGTAGTTGTGGGGTTGGGTTAGTACAGTGGCCACTTGTGGGGTTATTTTTTGCACTGTGGGGTTAGGGTTTAACATGGGGAAAACCCCTCAAGTAAGAATGTGCAAGAATGTCCATCCATCTGTCCGTCCATCCATCCACACATCGTACAATAACTCGAAAATGTTTCCAGCAATTTTTGTGAATTTTTGATGGAAAGTATATGTTGATGGAAGGAAGCTCCCTTTCGATTTGTGTCGCTGTCCGATTTGTCATTCCAGAGTTATGGGACTTTATTCGTCAAAATATAGGCAATTTTCCACATGTCGGACAATAACTTGAAAATGCTTTGAGCAATTTTCATGATTTTTTGGTGGCAAGTATATGTTGATGGAAGGAATCTCCCATTCTATTTGTGTCGTTATTCAATATGTCATTCCAGAGTTATGAGACTTTATATTTTTATACTGTACCAATGACCCAGACATAGCTGGTGCTAACTCCTAAAATATAGGGCCAAACACAAATTTTGCCCCCCAATCCCCAAAATTTGCATCTAAAACCAAAGAAAACATGTCCTGAATGGCCCTCCACACTTCACCTCCACTGCGCATGCGCAGTGTCAAGGACGTTCCGAAATTGGCGCCATTAATCATTCTCAGTTTGGCCCTTCATCAGTTAACATCTGACTGATCTTTGTGCTTGTAAATCTCAGTTTAAATGATGCCAGACACATAAATATTACTGAAATGGTGATTCTAAGGAGGATGTAGAAGGAGGAGAGGAATAATGTGTGACAGAATATTATCAGGGCTGTAACTTAAAATTTTTTAATGAAATTATGTTAAGTTACCTATTTTCGAGGCAGCAGCCATTTTGTTGTCATTCTTGTTATTTAGTTACACTGATTTTTCAGTGTTTTCCTCTCTCCCTTTCCTTCAAGTCCCCTCTTGCTATTCTCCCATGCTTTTGGCATAGTTTCTGTAATTATTATTACTAAAATTTATTGGGAGTTTTAGCTGAATAACAGAATGAATTCTGTTCTTTTCCCCATGTTTACGTCTTCACCTATGGGTGGTTAGGCGTTGTGTTCTGCATCTCCCATCTGATGTTCTGCAGTTTCTTCCCTGGAAGTCTCTGTTTTGCATCAGATAGTGTATTTTTGGTAACTGATTTCGGGCCTGGGTGCCTGGAGTCTTATTTTAGTGTTTTTACACTCATTGTTTACATTTACAACAGCCCTCTGTGTGAGGGGGGGATTTCTTGAAAATAATATCTTGATGTTAATTTAATCATAACTAGATACATTATTATTGTTCGTAAGTGTTGCATAAATTGTTTAAAATATTTTTAAATTTTTTGTCCACACTTAGGCTTGGGATCCATTGGGGCTCAACGTTACTTTTCAGAAACTTGGGCTGTTCTGAAAAAATATTTTTTCAAAATATTTTGATTTTAATTATTTTTTCTATGTTAATGGATCATATTATTATTATGTATTTTGATTGTCAGGGGTTGGTGCGAGTACCAGGACTTTGTTTTCTTTTCACATTGAAAGGATTTTGATCAATTGTAATAAGAGGAAGTCTTCCTCTGACTTTTATAATCATTCTATATGTAGTCAGTGTACTCGCATTAACTCCTGTTCTGTATCTGATAATTTCGATGACAACATGGGAAGCGTATGTCACGGTATGTTAGTGGGGAATTGGACATTCTGGTCCTTTCCCCGCAGGGTCACTCTACTTTATCAATTTCTATTTCAGACGATCAAGATTAGGGTGATGTATCTGTGATGTCTTCCAACAGTGTGCCTCCGTCGTCACAATTAATGAAGGGCTAGCGGAAAAGTGCTCATGTAAATACGCCAATTGCCTAAGAGGACCCTAGTAGGTTCGACGGCCTTTGACGTCCGCTAGCTCGCCCGGTGTAGCGTCCATTCATCGAATGGTTCGGCAGCCGGGTTCGTCCGTTGCGGTCTAGAAGGAGTTTTGGGGTGATGCGAGTACTATAAATCAACCAAATGCACACCCAGTGACGGCGGATTAGAGGGAGAACGGAGGAAGCCTTTTAGTCCGGTTCATAGCTCGTTCTGGTCCATCCGGACGGCGAGCGAGAGAGGCCCCTCTCTCGTACAACAACATCTGGCCCCAGATGTTGTGGTACAAAATGTTTCGCATTCGGAGCATACGTCCGCCGCTCGGGACGCTCCGACATATAGTCAGTCCGGAGAGACTGTCAATAAGGCTTCCTCATTTCTCATGGTAGCGCACACGACCGCTCTTGGCTACGTGACCTCGGATATCCAGTCAGCTTCGCCAGTCAGAGAATCATCAGCGACCAGGTCACACCATCCGGTAGCCAGGGACACGAGGCCTGCAGACTCCGGACGTTCGCATAGGAAAGTGTGCGGGAGTCAACGTATACGGAGCTTCCGGCGGCAATGCATCGTAAGACTGCTACTGCACAGGCCTCGGGGACGGACGTGCTATCCTAATTAGCACAGCTTTTCGCAGCATCCCAGCAACAACTGAATCGGTCGCATAATGTTTTATCCGACGATGCTGGGTCGGTACGCTCCGCGGAAGCGGGTACGGACGTCCGAAAATTTCATCCGGTCCGACGGGATACCGAAAGGGATTCGGACGATTTCGAGCTTTCCCTTTCGGAACAACATATGCTGTTGTGTATGTCATCCGACTTGATCTTCTACAGGTTCTTTCGTCGGACCAGAATGCTGCGATGCCGGATAAGAAACTGATAGCGTCGGTGGACTTAGAAATTTTTGGTTCGGTTCAGGGACATCGTCCCTCAGTTCCGACATAGTCCAATAATGTCACACAAACTTTCGAATTATTGAATGACGCTATATATTTATTATTATATGCTTGCTATTACCAAGCATTTCTGGTTTCTTGTTCGCAAAGTTACGGAGATGTCTTTTAAAAGTGTGCCTCTGTCGTCATAGTTAATGAAGAGCTAGCGGCAATAAGTGATTTTGCCCCCCAATCCCCAAAATTTGCATCTAAAACTAAAGAAAACATGTCCTGAAAGGCCCTCCACACTTCGCCCCTACTGCGCATGCGCAGTGTCAAGGACGTTCCGAAATTGGCGCCATTAATCATTCTAAGTTTGGCCCTTCATCAGTTAACATCTGACTGATCTTTGTGCTTATAAATCTCAGTTTAAATGATGCCAGACACATAAATATTAGTGAAATGGTGATTCTAAGGAGGATAGAGAAGGAGGAGAGGAAAAGAATGTGTGACAGAATATTATCAGGGCTGTAACTTAAAATTTTTTAATGAAATTATGTTAAGTTACCTATTTTCAAGGCAGCAGCCATTTTGTTGTCATTCTGATTATTTAGTTACACTGTTTTTTTAAGTGTTTTCCTCTCTCCCTGTCCTTTAAGTTCCCCCTTGCTATTCTCCCATGCTTTTGGCATAGTTTTTGTAATTATTATTACTAAATTTTCTTGGGAGTTTTAGCTGAATAACAGAATGAATTCTGTTCTTTCCCCATGTTTACGTCTTCACCTACGGGTGGTTAGGTGTTGTGTTCTGCATCTACCATCTGATGTTCTGCAGTTTCTTCCCTGGAAGTCTCTGTTTTGCATCAGATAGTGTATTTTTGGTAACTGATTTCGGGCCTGGGTGCCTGGAGTCTTATTTTAGTGTTTTTACACTCATTGTTTACATTTACAACAGCCCTCTGTGTGAGGGGGGATTTCTAAAAAATAATATCTTGATGTTATTTTAATCATAACTAGATACATTATTATTGTTCGTAAGTGTTGAATAAATTGTTTAAAATATTTTTAAAATTTTTGTCCACACTTAGGCTTGGGATCCATTGGGGCTCAACGTTACTTTTCAGAAACTTGGGCTGTTCTGAAAAAATATTTTTTCAAAATATTTTGATTTCAATTATTTTTTCTATATTAATGGATCATATTATTATTATGTATTTTGATTGCCAGGGGTTAGTGCGAGTACCAGGACTTGTTTTCTTTTCACATTGAAAGGATATTGATCAATTGTTTTAAGAGGAAGTCTTCCTCTGACTTTATTATCATTCTATATGTGGTCAGTGTACTCGCATTAACTCCTGTTCTGTATCGTATGATTTCGATGACAATATGGGAAGCGTATGTCACGGTATGTTGTTGGAGATTTGGACACTCCGGTCCTTTCCCCGCAGGGTCACTCTACTTTATCAATTTCTATTTCAGACGATCAAGATTAGGGTGATGTATCTGTGATGTCTTCCAACAGTGTGCCTCCGTCGTCACAATTAATGAAGGGCTAGCGGAAAAGTGCTCATGTAAATACGCCAATTGCCTAAGAGGACCCTAGTAGGTTCGACGGCCTTTGACGTCCGCTAGCTCGCCCGGTGTAGCGTCCATTCACCGAATGGTTCGGCAGCCGGGTTCGTCCGTTGCGGTCTAGAAGGAATTTTGGGGTGATGCGAGCACTATAAATTAACCTAATGCACACCCAGTGACGGCGGATCGGAGGGAGAACGCAGGAAGCCTTTTAGTCCGGTTCATAGCTCGTTCCGGTCCATCCGGACGGCAAGCGAGAGAGGCCCCTCTCTTGTTCAACAACATCTGGCCCCAGATGTTGTGGTACAAAATGTGTCGTAAGCGGAGCATACATCCGTCGCTCGGGACGCTCCGTTGTATAGGCAGTCCGCTGAGACTGCTAAGGCTTCCTCTTCTTGTCAGCGCACACGACCGCACCTTGGCTGCGTGACCGCCGATATATTACCAGCTTCGCCGATCAAGGATTCTTCGGCGACCAGGTCACACCATCCGGTAGCCAGGGACACGAGGCCTGCAGACTCCGGACGTTCGCATAGGAAGTGTGCGGGAGTCAACGTACACGGAGCTTCCGGCGGCAATGCATCGTAAGACCGCTACTGCACAGGCCTCGGGAACGGACGTGCTTTCCTCAATAGCACAGTTTATCGCAGCATCCCAGCATCAACTGAATCTGTCGCATATATTTTATCCGACGATGCTGGGTCGGGACGCTCCGCGGAAGCGGGTACGGATGTCCGAAAGTTTCATCAGTTCCGACATAGTCCAATAATGTCACACAAACTTTCGAATTATTGAATGACGCTATATATATTATTATTTTATGCTTGCTAACCAAGCATTTCTGGTTTCTTGTTCGAAGAGTTATGGAGATGTCTTTCAAAAGTGTGCCTCTGTCGTCATAGTTAATGAAGAGTTAGCGGCAATAAGTGCTCATGGAATATGTCTATCGCCTACGGAGTGACATTCGCTAGCTCACCCGGTGTAGCGTACATTCATCGAATGGTTCGGCTGCCGGGTTCGTCCGTTGCGGTCTAGGAAGGAGATTTGGGTGATGCGAGCACTTTAATTACTTTAGTACTCACCCAGTGACGGCAGATTGAGGACAGATCGGAGGAAGCCTGTTAGTCCGGTTCCTGGCTTGTCCAGGTCCGTCCGGGCTGTGAGCGAGAGAGGTCCCTCTCTCGCCCAACAACATAGGCGACCGCATGTTGTGGTTCAGATATTTTACATTCGGAGCATATGTCCGTTGGTCGGGACGCTCCGTTATATTGACAGTCCGAGAGACTGTCTTTAATGCTTCCTCATCCTCACAGCAGGGCACACGACCGCACATTGGCTACGTGACCTCGAGTATCCGATCAGTTTCGGCATTCAGTGATTCCACGGCGAATAGGTCGCGCCATCCGGTAGCCAAGGGACACGAGGCCTATACACTCCGTTCGCTCGCATATTGGTAGTATGCACGGGGTAACGATCACGGAGCTTCCAGCGGCAATGCATCGTAAGACCGCTTCTCCTCAGGCCTCAGTGACGGACGTGCTATCCGAGTTAGCACAGTTGTTTCGCAGCATCCCAGCAATTGACAGTTTCTCGGTCGAATTAGGAATTATCCGACGGCGCTGGGTCGGTGCGGTCCGCGGTTGCATCAGGTACGGACAACCAAACGCTTTATAGGATCCGACAGGATGGCGAAAGGGATTCGAAAGATTTCGAGTTTTCCCTTTAGTAGTATCGGAAGATGCCTTTCATATCTTCTGGCATTATCTTCCAGTGATTATTTTTCGGACTTCATTGCTGCGATCTTGGATAAGAGACTTATAGCGTCATTGGACTCGGATTTTTCGATCGGTTCAGGGACATTGTCCCTGACTTACCGACGCAGTCCAATATTGTCATTACAACATGTGTTTTATTTTTCGACGCTATATATATATATATACAAGCCTGCTACTAAGCATGATAGTTTAGTTTCTTGTCCGCGTTGCTCATTTCTGCCATTTTATCATTTATACAAATAGTTTATTTTGGCAGAGCAGGGCATACCGAGAGTTCATATGCGTCTAGACGGTGTGATTAAAGACTGCATATATTCTTTTTCGCCGTTTATGTCTTTTCCAATTTCAATGTTGGGAACGACATTATGTATAGTAGACTTAACTTAGACGCTTTATTATACGTAATCCGCCTTACTGAGGCGTTATCATTACGACTTCAAGAAAAGATTTACGGGATATTATTCTCAATGTAATTTCTTTTGAGGGCAGTAGTTTGTTCACGTATAACTCCGCCCTTCAGTGGCTGATTGGAGTTAGTTAGACGTGACGCAGCCCTAGCTACATCCACACGCGTGGATAGTAAGGTTAAGAACTCTCTCAGAGTCGCTTCGTTCTCGGAGGAGCTTCTCTTCGACGGCAACTTTTCGGCAATCCATGAATTGCTCGATTTACACGTTCTCTTGTCTATCTAGTGTTACAAGAGATTCAGACTGGGGCAAACATTCGGTGGTTGACTCAGAGAGTGCCGCCGCAGTTGCCGGACCCGAGTGTGGCTGTTATGACGGTTGCCAGTCAAACAGATTGGGATATAATACTGATCCCTACGGATTCGAAGTGCCAGGGTCTTTGGGTTCCTCAGTCCTTTAGCAATCAGTTTTCTTCCGCGGAATAATGTTTTTTAGGCTTGCTTTATGTCATTGCATGAACATTATTCAGAAACGCATGCCCAAATTCCTGTCCTTTAATTCGACAGTAGTGGCGTATCTCCGGAACCAGGGAGGCACTCTTTCGTTTCCGTTATTCAATTTAATGGAAAGAATCTGTCTGTTGGTTATAGTACACCAAGTTCAGTTTTGGTCCGTCATATTCCGGGTCGTCTGATTGTTTTATCGGACTCCCGTTCTCTTACGGGTCGCTTGTTGCTGTCAGAATGGACTCTCAACAAACAAGTATTCAATCAGATTTGCTATCTATGGGAGCGCCCAATGATGATTTATTTATGACACAGCTTGCTAATCAATTGCAGACGTATGTGTTGGCTTGTCCAGATCTCTGAGCTAATATTGTTAACGCTCTATTGATCTATAGGACGGAATGATAGGATACGCGTATCCTCCGGCGCTGTTGTTTTAGCAGGTATTGCTAAGATAAACAACCACAATACATTTCTGTTGATAGCATCTCTATCTTCACAGAGATCATGAGTAATTTACTCTCTTGTCTACTGTGGGTCTTAACGTGAAATCTTCCTCTATGTGAGGATCTTTTTCACTGGGTAAATCGTGTCATCTTTATCACAACCAGCAAGGTCGCAACCTTCATGTATTCCGTTGTGTGGTCCGTATTGCATTGCAAGCACTGTACTGGACGAGCTTTGGACGCGATTTCTTACTATAGGAGATCCTCTTCTTCGCTATTCTATGCGGCTAAAGTGGAGGCTCTTCCGTCGTGGTGTAGGGATCATTATGTTCATATTGTTGATCCCTCCATACTACTCATTGCTATTTTTTAGTATACTTGTTTCACAAGATCTACTGCAGCCTGTTATTATTTAGGTTATAGGTTTATGTTACCTCATACCTATGCACTCTACGATAGTTTACAATTGAGTCTTTTGTCTCTTTATCTAAGTCAGTTAGTAACTTTTTGATAAATAGACTTAGAATCTTTAGATTAAATTCCTATACGGATTTTAACTTCGGTTCTTATTTAGCTAAGTAATCATTTGAGCCTCTGGAAACAGTAGTTTTCAAATTCTGACCTTTTAGACAGTAATTCTGTTGGTTTCTCTTTTACTGTAGAGTCAGTGAGTTTCATGCACTATCGATGGATGATTTTCACTTTCATAGTTTCGGAATCAATACTTCCGTTACTATTTAGGTTGGATTGTTGCATAAGAGTTAGGCTCCTATTATCCGGAACCTATTATTTTAAGGTCCTTCCGTCTTCGTATGGGCATAGGCCTTTACTCTTTCCGGGTACAGTTTATGTATTTATAAACAGATATCTGTTTATTACTATGGGCGTAAGCTTCTTCTGTCTTTGATGTCTAGTAGAAGGACGTTACGCTCCATTTTATTGTTAATGGATTCTATTAACTATCGGTACTGCTTATGGTATATCATTGACTTAGCAGTTTTGCTTAAGATTTTGGCTCATGAAGTAAGAGTTCTTCTACTTCTTGGGCTTACATTAATAGTGTCGCTATTATAGATTTTTGAAGGCCTCTCATTGCGCTCAGCCATCCACATTCATGAATTTTATCTCAGAAATATCGAGTCCATTTCTGGAGGCCTCTATTGTTAGGTCTATTATCTACTGCTCAGAATGTCATTCTCTTAACAGTTGCTACTATAGCTAGGTAGGCTGTCTGTTTAGGCAGTGTCTCCGTTCGGCTGCCCTCTTCGCTCTGGGCTATTTGAACCAGGGCAAGAAAAAGGGGGGGGGGGGGGAGGGTGTTCCCTTGGGTCACCTGTTTTACTATGAAAACAAGGGGATACCTCCTCCGGAGTTTGTAATTCTGAGCTGTTATTGGGATGGTTGTTTAGTGAGAAGTTTAGGTTTTTAAAATTCATTCAAGTCTTAGTTTTTAAAGTATAGCTTTTGAATATTGCATATGTCAACGGACATGATTATGCAATCCTCAGACACTTTTAGGAGTATAAGAGTCTCTATTCTCTAGACTTACTTTATTTATTGGCTTACTTTAAAAATTATTAGTATAAGGATTATATTGGATATTAATAGAGTACATGGATGTATGAAGCTCAATTTTGGAAGGTGTTGTATCTTTCTAATTTATCATAAATAAGAAAGATACATGTAAGGCCTATTACTTCTTTTTCCCTACAGGGGATGACTCTATTTTATTTTATTGAGCGTATTCCATTTTGCTCTATGTCCTTGGCCCTCCAGCCTTTTTACTATTCAGCTATGTCTGGGTCATTGGTACAGTATAAAAATGTTAAAAAATTTATAGTAATTTATATATTTTTTATACTTACCAATGACCCAGACGGGGATGGCCCTCCCAGGAGTTGGGAACTCTTGCCTCCCCGCTGAGTACATAGTGCTTACCAGGCACTGGTTATTAGAATGATTAATGGCGCCAATTTCGGAACGTCCTTGACACTGCGCATGCGCAGTAGGGGCGAAGTGTGGAGGGCCTTTCAGGACATGTTTTCTTTAGTTTTAGATGCAAATTTTGGGGATTGGGGGGCAAAATTTGTGTTTGGCCCTATATTTTAAGAGTTAGCACCAGCTATGTCTGGGTCATTGGTAAGTATAAAAAATATATAAATTACTATAAATTTTTTAACTTTTATACTGTACCAATGACCCAGACTTAGCTAGTGGTAACTCTAAAATATCTAGGGGCAAACACAAATTTTGCCCCCCCCCCAATCCCCAAAATTTGCATCAAAAACCGAAAAATAGATGTCCTATATGGTCCTCCATACTTTTACTCCACTGCACATGCGCAGTGTCAAGGAGGTCTCGAAATTGGCGCCAATTGTCATTTCTTTGTTTGGCCCTCAATTCAGTTGCATCTCACTGATAATTGTGCTTGTAAATCTCAGTTTAAATGATGCCAGACACATAATTATGAGAGAAATGGTGGATATAAGGAGGAAATAGAAGGAGGAGAGGAAGAAACAGTGGAAGGAAATGTTCAGGGCTGTAACTTATAATTTTTTACGAAATTATTTCATGTTGCCTATTTTCGAGGCATGGCCCTGTTGTTGTCATTCTTGCTATGAATGTTCCATTGTTTGATCAGTGTTTCCTCTCTTCCTTTCCTTTATTCCCCCCCTAGCTATTCTCCCATGCTTTTGGCTTCTTTTTGTAATGTTTATTACTAAAATTTCTTGGGAGTTTTGGCTTGATAACAGAATAATTTTTCTGTTTTCCCTCATGTTTACGTCCTCACCCTTGGGTGTTTAGGCATTTTTGTCTGCATCTACCATCTGATGTTCTACAGTTTCTTCTCTGGAAGCCTCTGTTTTGCATCAGATAGTATTTAAATTGGTAACTGATTTTGGGCCATGTTTACCAGTGCCTGGAGTCATGTTTCCGGTTTGTGGACACTTTTTGTTTATGTGGACAACGGTTACTTCTGATAGTGATTACTTGTCTTCTGCTTAGTTCAATTCATAGCAAGATACATTAATATTGTCCGTAAGTGTTACATTAATTTTTTGAAATGATTTAACAAATTTTTTCCACACTTAGACTTTTTTGGGATCCATTTGGGCCCAGGGTTCCCATTGGGAACTTGGGCTCTTCTGAGAAAATTTTTTCTTTTTAAATTATTTTTTCGTAATGTTATAATGGATTATTTTATTACGTATCTTTGTTTTCAAGGTTTAGTGCGAGTACTATGACTGTTTGTAATTTTCACAATGAAAGATTATTGTTCAAATTGTAATGGGAGGAAATCTTCCTCTGATTCTCATGAACACTGTATTAATTGTAGTCAATGTACTCGCACTAACTCTTGTTCAGTGTGTGTCAATTGGGATGACAAACATTGGAGACGTGTGTCACTGTATGTTGTTAGCGGGGAGAGGACCATGCCGGTCCTCTCTCCGCAGAGTCACTCTAGTTTTTCACTCTCTTTTTCAGAGGAATAAGAACAGGGTGATGTTTCTGTGATGTCTTCCAAGAGTGTGCTTCCGTCGTCACAATCAAATGAAGAGTTAGTGGCAAAAGTGCTCATGTAGATACGTCAATTGCCTAAGAGTTCCCTAGTAGGATCGATGGCTTGCCCGGTGTAACGACCATTCAATGAATGGCTCGTCAGCTGGGTCCGTCCGTTGCGGTCCAGGAAGGAGATTTGGGTGTTGCGAGCACTATAAACATACCACGTGCACACCCAGTGACGATGGATCAGAGGATGGTACGGAGCAAGCCTGTTAGTCCGGTTCCTAGCTCGTCCAGGTCCATCCGGGCTGCGAGCAAGAGAGGCCCCTCTCTCATACAACAACATCTGGGCCCAGATGTTGTAGTTCATAATGTTCCTCTGTCTGAGCATACGTCCACCGCCCGGGATGCTCCGGTATATAGACAGTCCGGCGAGACTGCTCATATGGCTTCCTCATCCTCATGGCAGCACACACGACTGCACCTTGGCTACGTGACCAGCGATATCCAGCCAGCATCGCCGACCAGGTTTCCACGGCGACCAGGTCACGCCATCTGGTAGCCAGGGATACAAGGCCTTCATCCTCCGGACGTTCGCATAAAAGAGGTATGCAGGAATCAACGTCCAGGGAGCTTATAGCGGCTAAATCCCGTAAGACCGCAGCTCCACAGGCCTCCGTTACGGACGTGCTAGTGCAGATCATCGCAGCATCCCAGCAACTGGCAGAAACTCTGTCGGATCAGGAATTATCAGACAAAGCTGGGTCGGTACGTTCCGCTGCAGGATCAGGCACGGACGACCGAGATTTACAAGTGGTCCGACAGGATAGCGAAAGGGATTCGGAGGAATTGGATTTTTCCCTTTCGGAACAACATAAAATTGCCGTAGAGTTCATCCGGCATTACCTTCCTGAAGTTGTTCCTACAGACCAAAATGCTGTGCAGCCGGATAGGAGGCTTATAGCGCCACTAGACACTGAATTCTTTAATCGGTTTAGGGACACCATCCGTTAGTTTCCGACACAGTCCAGAAATGTCTCACAGACATTTGAAATATTGAATGACGCTATAAGTAAACTTGCTACCAAATCGGGAAGGTCAGGCTTCCTACCGGCAGGTGCTCTTCATCTGCCTTTCATCAATTCAAGGAATAAATTTGAAATGGCAGGACAGGGCATTCAGAGAGTTCCTCTGAGTCTAGACAACCAGGCCGAAGACCTAGAATTATCCATGCCGTCATCTATGTCAATTCCTAACTCGACGTTGGAAACGACAATATCGTCTAATAGAGCTAATTTAGACGCACTTTCGTATGCAGATCACCTTACCAGAGCGTTATCATTACCCCTTGAGGGACAAGAATTCCAGGACGTACAAACCTCCTTAAGAGTTCTGTCGAGGGCCATAGCATTCTCCACGTATAACTCCGCCCTTTCAGTGGCAAATCTGGAGTTAGACATGACAGGGCCCTGGCTACATCCACGCGCGTGGATAGTAAGGTGAAAAACTCTTGCAGAGTCGCTCCGGTCTCCGGAGAGCTTCTCTTTGACCTCAAGCTTTCCGCAATTTATAATCAATTGACTAAGAAAGCTTCAGACTCTCTGCTATTTAAATGCGCTTCCAAAAAGTCAGATTCAGCGGAGAAGAGTAGGCCAGGCACTTTTGGGACAAGTACGTCCAGTGGAAGTGCCTATAGAGGTTCGTACGCGTCCTCTAGGTCTTACTCTAGAGACTGTCAAGGTAGCGACTCAAATAGGGGCCGTAACGCTGGCCAAGACAACCGGTTAGATGCCCCTAGGTCGACGGGGCAAGGTGCGGGCCGTGGAGGACGTGGTTTCTCCTTCCGCAAGCCTCGCAGGTCCAGGAGGTGATGGTTTAATCCTCTGTCGCGTTCCAGTGGGCGGAAGACTGTCAAGTTTCTCAAACAATTTGGAATTAATTACGGAGGACACTTGGGTTCGAGGGGTGATATCGGAAGGACTAAAACTGTCCTTCAAAGGAAAACCTCCGTTAACTCGAAGTCCAAGATGGACTCAGCTTCCGACAAATCAGCAGAAAAGAGCCTCGCTTCTATCAGAAGTCCAGTCTCTTTTAGTGAAGAACACGATAGAGGTCGTAGAGAACCAGGAATCTCCAGGTTTCTACAGCCTTCTTTTTCTGGTTCCGAAACAAGACAGCTCGTTCCGTCCAGTCATATATCTGAGCTGGAGAAACAAGCTTATCGTGGCTCCAAAATTCTATATGGAGACCATCCGATCGGTCAGAGCGAGCATTCGAGTGAACAACTATGCTATGATCATAGATCTCAAGGATGCGTACTTTCACGTCATGGTACATCCGGCGTTCAGAAAGTATCTTCGCTTCGCCGACCTAGGAGTCGTATATCAGTTCTGAGCAATGTGCTTCAGTCTGAATCTAGCGGCCTGGGCTTTCACTCGAAAAATGAACTCAGTAATGACTCATTTCCGAGCTCATTCGTCTGCGGTAACGTCGGCCTACCTGGACGACATTCTTCAGAGGTACGGCAACGAGTTAACGCTTCAGAATGGTGTGCAGAATCTGCTTCTATTGCTCCGACGTCTCGGTTTCATAGTAAACGAAGAGAAGTCGGATCTGGTGCCGTCCAAGTCGTTCACCCACCTGGGGATGAGCTTCGAGATGCACAACAATCTTGTTTGTCTGCCGTTAACCAGAGCGAAGTTAGTCAGTTGTTATGCGCGCTATTGTCTTCACTCAGACAAAGTTACAGCGAGGGAATTCATGAGACTGATAGGTCTGTACGGAGCTGCCGCGGATCTCATTCCAATGGGGCGGCTACGCACTCGTCCTCTCCAAATCTTTCTGACTCAGAATTGGAGGGCGAAGATTCATTCGCTCGATACGGACATCCTCTCATCAAATCAAGTGAAACAAGAGATTCAGACTTAGGCAGACATTCAGTTGTTAACTCAGGGAGTTCCATTGCAATTGCCGGATCCGAGTTTTACAATTATGACGGATGCCAGTCAAACAGGTTGGGGCACGACACTGAGCTCATTGGATTTGAAGTGCCAGGGTCTTTGGTATCCACAGTTCCTAAGCAAGCACATAAACATCAAAGAAATGATGTCAATTTGGCTTGCGCTACGTCATTGGATGGACGTTATTCAGAATGCACACGTGCAAATTCTATCCGACAATACGACAGTAGTAGCGTATATTCGGAATCAGAGAGGCACTCATTCCATTCCGTTCAAGTTAACGGAAAGAATCCTTCTGTTTGTACTAGAACATCAGGTTCTCCTATCGGTCCGTCATATTCCGGGTCGTCTGAACGTATTAGTAGACTCCCTTTCACGGAGGAGTCGCCTGTTGCCGTCAGAATGGACTCTCAGCAAACGAGTATTCAATCAGATTTGCTACCAATGGGAACGGCCAATGATAAGACTTATTTGCGACGCATCTCAACAATCAGTTGCAGACGTATGTGTCACCATGTCCGGATCCTCGAGCGTTTGCAGTAGACGCTCTATCGATCTCGTGGGATGGAATGATAGGATATGCGTATCCTCCACCGCCGTTGATTCAGCAGATATTGCTCAAGATAAAACAGTCGCAATGCAAAATTCTGTTGGTAGCAACTCTGTCTCCACAGAGACCGTGGATAAATCTACTCAAGTGTCTGTTGGACATGCCGCGGAAGGTTCCTCCACGTGAGGATCTTCTTTCGCAGGTAAATCGCGCAGAGTGCATCACAACCCACAAGGTCTCAACCTTCACATATTTCCGTTGTGCGGTCCTTCTTGCACGGCAAGCATTTTACAGGATGAGCAGTGGACGCGATTTCTAACTGTAGGAGGACATCTTACTTCGCTAAATTATGCTGCTAAGTGGAAGGTCTTAAGAAATGATGTCAATTTGGCTTGCGCTACGTCATTGGATGGACGTTATTCAGAATGCACACGTGCAAATTCTATCTGACAATACGACAGTAGTAGCGTATGTTCGGAATCAGAGAGGCACTCATTCCATTCCGTTGTTCAAGTTAACGGAAAGAATCCTTCTGTTTGTACTGGAACATCAGGTTCTCCTATCGGTCCGTCATATTCCGGGTCGTCTGAACGTATTAGTAGACTCCCTTTCACGGAGGAGTTGCCTGTTGCCGTCAGAATGGACTCTCAGCAAACGAGTATTCAATCAGATTTGCTACCAATGGGAGCAGCCAATGATAGACTTATTTGCGATGCATCTCAACAATCAGTTGCAGATGTATGTGTGTCACCATGTCCGGATCCTCAAGCGTTTGCAGTAGATGCTCTATCGATCTCGTGGGACGGAATGATAGGATATGCGTATCCTCCAGCGCCGTTGATTCAGCAGATATTGCTCAAGATAAAACAGTCGCAATGCAAAATTCTGTTGGTAGCAACTCTGTCTCCACAGAGACCGTGGATAAATCTACTGAAGTGTCTGTTGTGGGACATGCCGCGGAAGGTTCCTCCACGGGAGGATCTTCTTTCGCAGGGGAAATCGCGCAGAGTGCATCACAACCCGCAAGGTCTCAACCTTCACATATTTCTTATCAACCTACTCACAATTGTTTACTTCAGGCTTGCACTACAGTGGAAGTCCCTAACTCGGATAAAATACTCTCTATTTTTGTCTTTTCCAAGCAATTTGGGAAAGAAAAGTGGTGCAAAAGCACCAAGAAAAAATAAGCCAAAATTGGGTCGAGTGCAACCGGCGCAGACCCAGTACGGGACGCTCTCTCCCAAGTACAACTCCACGACTTCCGTTGCCAGTGTGCATATACCGTCTCTAAAGACTCATTCCTTTTATCATCCGCTTTGTGTCGAGATGTTTTTGAACGCTTATCAGTGTTTATGCAGCTCATTGTTTGATGATTCCTGATTCATAGTGCATCAGTGTATCCTTTGTATTCTTAGGAACAGTGTTTTTTTATATTTTCTTCAATATTATTTATCCATAATGTATATTTAATTATTCTCTCTCGAGTCGCGCGCGAATTTCGTGTGCCACGCAGTTCGGACTTATTATTTTTCACAATTATTGTTAATGCTTTATTTGCTAAATTTTCTAATTGTGTTAGAAATAGGTGTCAGCGGGGTACCACTCTTACAGTTTTTCTTCTTTCTTTTGAGAGTAGTCATCCTGTTGTGTGGTTCCCAGTCGACCGTCTGGGGTCTTTGTTTCTGTCACCTTTCTCTCTTCTTTGGGATTGTTCTTCTGTTTTCTGATTTCACCTTCTCTGCTCCTCTCACCTCTATCATGCCCAGGACTATTCCTTGTGGGCAATGTCTGCTGTCAAAGCATGTGGACGATTTACATTCGTCTCGTTCCTCCTGTAATGGGTGTTCGGCCGAGCGGCCATGTGGTGTCTGTGGATCATGGTCATCCTCTTTCTGGGCGTCAGTTAACCGTGTCGTTCGTTCTCGTGGCCGTGCCTCCCGCTCCCACGGGAAAGGAGAACGTGGTCGTTTGGGGGTTCCCGAGCCGACCTTGTCTGGTGAGAGTTATTCCTCCTCCGTGGGGGATGTGCAGTCTTTTCCTGTGGTGGATACTGCGGGAGCCGTTGAGTGTTCTGGTGAAGAGGTGCCTGGTTCCGGGACTACGGTCCCCCTCAAGTCAACATCTGAGGCTGTCACTAGGGTTGTGACTCCTCCTTCGGAACCGAGCAGGTGTGTTCTCTCCACTATTTCACCAGCCTCAATGACTCCCGACGTATCTACTACTGCTGCTGGTCCGTCTGCTTCGTCGTCAGTTTCAGCCGGCCTCGGCTTTTCGCTGCAGGGGACTGCAGGAATGTCCGGTACTGTAGACGTGGGATATCAGCCTCAGCCTTCCCTGACTTCAACTCGGCGAAGTCGGAAGGGGCTGCCGGCCGAACCCATCTCTGTGGTCTCTTCGCCGTCGAGCACCACAGTTGTGTCTTTGGATTCGGAAGTTCTTAGTGGAGACACTATGAACTCCGTGGCGTTTCCGTCCACTCATTCTGGCCTCACGACCAGTTTTCGGGGACCAATGCCTTTTGTGCAGCCTGGACCTTCTGCCCCGCAGAGGTCCGCGGTGACTCTCATGAGTTCTCGCCATATTGATCCTCGGGGTGCCTCATACCCCTATACACGTCTGCCTTCAGATGTTTCGGCTGCCGTCCGTCGTCCCGCGTTGGATGTTTTGGAGGATCGTGACCCTTCGCTGGTTAAGAGGGTCAGAGGTGAAGCCACTTTGCCGGTTCACTCCCCTGTCGAACCGGCCGGTACGGGCAGTGAGCTTAGGTAGGCCCTCTCCTTACTCACTCAGGTTCTTTCTAAGAGCCTTCCTGTTGCTTCCAGCGAGGCAATGAGTGGTTTCCAGGCGCCTCCTATGGCGCCGCCTCCCGGGATTGGAAACAGGCCGGTTTCTGATTCCCCTGGTGTCCCGACACCATGGGAGGCGTCGACTGGTTTGCCCACGATGGGCTATGTGTCTTCTGTCTCTGGGGAGGAGTCTGACATGCTTGAGTCGAGGGCCAGCAGTCTTCGGACTTGGGGGCAGCTCTTGACTTTGTGTTTGGGTTTCTGCCTGATCTCAAACCTACTAACCAGCCGACAGTGTCAGCCTGGCCGCAATCATCGGTCACGCGCCTACAGCCTATGGAGCAACCTGCTTCTGGGCACCTTCGACCGTGCCAGTCGGTACAGGTGGTTGAAGCTTTTTCAGCATTGGACTCCATGCTGAAATCCAAGGCTCTGAAGACTTTGTTCTTCACCAGGGTTGACACCTTTTTGCCTCCTGTGCATTATCGTTCCTACGATTCCGCCAATCCGTCGGTCTGCCAGACTTTGACGGTTCTGGATCAGGACTCCACTTCCCTCTGGCTTTCCAAGCCCAAGTCTGCCGTCATTCCAATGATGACTCTGGAGTCCACGTTGGACTTATCTAGAGAGATGCTTGGCATGCTTTCTCTCTCAGATCACGTCGTCTCAGCTTTGGCTGCTTATCTGCCTCCAGATAAGTTTGACGAGGTACAGGCTCCTTTGCGTGTGCTGTCCAAGGCGCTTATGCATCTTACTCACACGCATGCCTGTAACAGGGCTAATCTGGAATTAGTTCAAAGGGACGCTGTGCTGGACACAGGACGATCCCTTCCCGAGGAGCAGCGTGCTGCTCTTTGATCTGCTTCTTTGGCAGGTTCGCAACTTTTCCATGGTTCCGTGTCGACGGTCCGGGATGACGTCCTATGTCATTCCAAAGATCAGCTGCAGTTTCGTCAGCTTGATCAGCCTTCTAGGGGAGGCAAGGGCCATTCCAAGCCTAACAAGTACCCTTCTGCTTCCTCTGTGAAGCAAAAGGCTGGTCCTTCTGCCGCCGCCTCTACTTCTTACTCAAGGGGTAAGGGTAAAGGTCGGCAGAATCGAGGGAAGTCTCAGGATTCTTCATTTAGTAGAGGAGGTGGTTTCTCTTCTCGTGGGCCTCGTCGGGGCTCGAAATGAAGGTCCTCACCTCGACTCGTCCCAGGTTGGAGGAAGGATAGCAGAGTTCGCAGACCATTGGGCCACCATCACATCCGATCCGTGGGTGTTAGATGTTGTTCGGTCCGGGCTGCGAATATCCTTCCGACGGCACCCCACTCTGTCAAGGGTGCCTCTTCCAACCACAGTTCCTTCAGACGTTTTACGTCAGGAACTTTTGTCCACGGAGATTGGCAATCTCCTGACAAAGGGGGCGATCGAGGTCGTCAAGAGCATTCAGTCAGTGGGTTTTTATTCCCGCCTGTTCTTGGTGCCGAAGAAGGACGGCCGACTGCGACCGGTTATCAATCTGAGTATCCTGAACCAGTCTATCATTGCTCCCAAGTTCAGCATGGAGACTTTCAGGTCGGTCCGCCAATCAGTTCACCAGGGAGATTTCGCTGCCAGCATCGACCTGCGAGACGCTTACTTCCACGTTCCGATGCATCGGGCGTCACGGAAGTATCTCAGGTTCGCTTTTCTGGGGCAAGTTTACCAGTTCAAGGCCATGCCTTTCGGCCTCAACCTGGCTCCTTGGGCCTTCACCAGACTGATGTCGCATGTGATAGCGTTCCATCGCACACAGTTTTCTCCGGCTGATCGGTCTCTGCGGTTCGGTGACGGATCTCATTCCTCTAGGTCGGCTGCATGTCAGACCTCTCCAACACTTTCTGCTCAGTCGTTGGAGGCCGAATGTAGATTCTCTGGATCAGGTGCTTCCGTTTCCGGAATCTCTGTATCCTCACCTTCTTCCCTGGACAGATGTTCAGTGGATTACGCAGGGTGTTCCGTTGGACTTACCCACGTCTGATCGCGTTCTGACGGCAGATGCCAGCGATCTCAGATGGGGTGCGACGTTGGATCCTCTCGGTCTTTCCCTACACGGGATGTGGGACCAGGATCAAGCAGCTCTACACATCAACCAGAAGGAGCTTCTTGCTCTTCTGAGTGTCAGGCAGTGGATCCCTCACCTGTCGAATCGCCAGGTCCTTCTGCTATCCGACAATTCGACAGTGGTTGCTTACATTCGGAACCAGGGCGGCTCGCACTCGGTTCCGATGTACGAATTAGCTCGGGATATTCTACTGCTCGCTCAGGATGTTCATGCCGGAGTGGTTGTTCGTCACATTCCCGGTCGTCTGAACGTCCTAGCCGACTCCCTGTCCCGACAGGGCAGGGTTATTTCCACCGAGTGGATGCTCCACAGGGCAGTGTTCCAGTCGCTTTGCGATCTCTGGGGACGTCCCCACATCGACCTCTTTGCGACTCGTTGGAACCATCAGGTGGACACTTTCGCGTCCCCATGTCCAGATCCTCTGGCTTTTGCCGTGGACGCTCTGTCACTCGATTGGAACGGTCTAGTCGGCTACGCCTTCCCACCGGTTCCGATTCTTCCTCAGGTTCTAGCCAAAATTCGAACCTGCAGTTGTCGAATCATTCTGATCGCTCCCCTGTCGCCTCAGCGGGTGTGGATCAATCAGCTCCGCTCACTGATGGCGGCGGTTCCGGCACGTCTCCCGCTATGACGCGACCTTCTTTGTCAAGGTCGCCCGAGGAGGTTTCACGTCGACCCGACTTCATTGTGCCTTCACGCATATCTTTTGTCAGGTCCTGTCTCCTCCGTAGAGGTTTTTCGAGACGAACAGTGGAGTGCATTTCTTCTTCAAGGAGGCACTCCACTGGTTTAGCTTATGCAGCTAAATGGAAGGTCTTCTGTCGATGGTGTGCTGATCACTCTGTTGATTATGCCAATCCTTCGATTTCACAGATTGCGGAGTTTCTGGTATATCTGTTTGATTCTCGGGGGCTTTTCTGATGGCATTTGCTTCGGCCAGACGGGTTAGTGAACTTCACTCTCGGTTGACCCGGCCTTTTTTAGGAGCTCTCCCAACAGTGTTACTTTTACCACTGATTGCTCTTTTTTGGCCAAGAATCAGTTACCAGATACTACTCCTCCTCCTATCTGTATCAGGGCTCTTCCTTCTGTTGAGGGTAATCGCCCTTTGCTCTGTCCGGTCCGTGCGATTCGCATTTATCTTGATCGGACACGTTTCATACGGAAAGGCAGGAAACGGTTTTTTCTGTCTCTTATTCCGGGTCGACAGAAGATCTCTCCTCAGTCCATTTCTCGATGGATTTGTCTTGCTATTCGTACGGCTTATGGTCGTTTAGCAGCTGGCGATTGTATTACCAATCGTATTTCTGCCCATGAGGTGCGGGCACTATCCACCTCTTGGGCTTATTCTAACTCCGTCAAGTTGTCGGATGTTATGCAGGTAGCCTACTGGAGAAATGCTTCTACTTTCTCCACCTTTTATCTGCGCCAGTTGCAGGAGCAGTCGGAGGGCCTTTTTGCCCTGGGTCCTCTTTCTTCTGCTCAGGCTGTTGTCTGCCATAGCCATTAGGCTTCTTGAAGGTCAGTTTCAGCCTTGTGCTGTTACCGCCCTTTTTCTGTCTGTGTGTCACACAGGCCCATATGTCTCCTTTCATTGTCCTTTACCAATGATTGCGACGTTATGGTTGATAAGCCTCAGGACCTCTTCCTTCTGCTTCACGGTTCCAGTGCACTGGGGTTATGTGTGGGTTGGTTATGCGATTCCCTCCAGCCTGTTGTCTATTCAGCCTGAAGTAAACAATTGTGAGTAGGTTGATAAGAAATCTAAATTTTATAGTAAATTTCCTTTCTTATTATACCTACCACAATTGCTTACATGGAGGCCCTCCCGTCTTCTTTACGGGTAAAGAATCTTTCCTCCCCGCTGATCACATAACTCTAACGTTGACGGATTCAAAAAGAATGAGTCTTTAGAGACGGTATATGCGCACTGGCAACGGAAGTCGTGGAGTTGTACTTGGGAGAGAGCATCCCGTACTGGGTCTGCGCTGGTTGCACTCGACCCAGTTTTGGCTTATTTTTTCTTGGTGCTTTTGCACCACTTTTCTTTCCCAAATTGCTTGGGAAAGACAAAAATAGAGAGTATTTTATCCGAGTTAGGAACTTCCACTGTAGTGCAAGCCTGAAGTAAACAATTGTGGTAGGTATAATAAGAAACAAAATTTACTATAAAATTTAGATTTCCGTTGTGCGGTACCTCTTGAACGGCAAGCATTTTACAGGACGAGCAGTGGACGCGATTTCTAAATGTAGGAGGACCTCCTCTTCACTAAATTATACTGCTAAGTGGAAGGTCTTTTGTCGGTGGTGTAGGGATCATTCTGTAGATATTTATGATCCCTCCATTCCAGACATTGCAAATTTTCTAGTCTACTTGTTTGATGAGATCAAACTGCAGCCTGTTACCATTAAGGGTTATAGGTCTATGCTATCCAATACCTATGCACACCATGATAGCTTAATGATTGGATCTAATGTCTCTTTATCTAAGTTAGTTAAATAAATAGACCTAGAACCCTTAGATTAATTCCTAAGTGGAATTTAGCTTGGGTTCTTCTTAAGCTAAAAGATGCGCCATTTGAGCCTCTTGACACGGTGAACTTCAAATTCTTATCTTATAAGACAGCTTTTCTCTTAGCCTTCTCTTCTGCTAGAAGAGTTAGTGAGCTTCATGCACTATCTGTGGGTGATTCTCACTATTGTAGCGTCGGTAATACTATTACCTTCACTACTAATGTTGGATTTTTGGCTAAGAATCAGGCTCCTAATAAGTATCTGGAACCTATTGTTATTAAGGACCTTCCGCCTTCAGACGGGCATAGGCCTTTACACTGTCCTGTTAGAGCTATACGTATTTACAAACGTAGATCTGAGTTCATCAGAAAGGGACGTAAGCATTTCTTTCTGTCTCTGATGTCTAATAGAAAGGACATTATGGTCCATTCTATTGCTAGGTGGATTCAATTAACTATCCATACTGCTTATGAAAAATTATCTTCAACTCAGCAGTCTGCCTTAAGATTTCAGCTCATGAAGTAAGAGCTCTGTCAACATCTTGGGCTTACGCTAATAGTGTTGCTATTACAGATCTAATGAAGGCTGCATATTGGTCTCAGCCTTCCACTTTCACAAATTTTATCTTAGAAATATAGAGTCCATTTCTGGAGATCTGCATTATTTAGGTCTGTTATCTGCTGCTCAGAATGTCGTCCACTAAACAGTTGCAACTATAGTTATGTAGGCTTTCTGTTCCGGCAGTGACTCTGTCCTGCTGCCCTCTTCACTCTGGAGTATTTGATCCAGGGCAAGGGGAAGGGGGGGGGGGGTGGCAGGTGTTCCCTTAGGTCACCTGCTTTATAGTGAAAAGCAAGGGACTACCTGCCCTGGAGTAATTCCGAGTCGGTACCGGGATGGTTTTAAAGTGTAAAGCTAATGTTTACTCATCCATGTAATATTTTAAAGTGTAGCTCAGTGTGAAGCATTTGTATATGTCACGTGTCAAACGGGCGTTAATATACAATCCTCAGACACTTTTAATGAGTATAAAGAGTCTCATTTCTCTGGACTTACTTTATTTATTGGCTTACCTTTAAAAATATTAGTATAAAGGGTTATACTGGATGTTAATAGAGATCATTGATGTTATTGTGCTCAATTACAGAATGGTGTTGTGTCTTTCTTTTTTGATACAAATAAGAAAGATACATGTAAAGCCTATCTCTCCTTTTCTCCTTGAGGGGATAATTCTGTTATATATAATTGAGCCCATTGGATTTTCCTTTATGTCCTAGGCCCTCCAACCTTTTTACTATTCAGTTAAGTCTGGGTCATTGGTACAGTATAAAAATGTTAAAAAATTTATAGTAATTTATATATTTTTTATACTTACCAATGACCCAGATGGGGATGTCCCACCCATGAGTTGGGAACTCATACCTCCCCGCTGAGTACATAGCCCTGACCAGGCACTGCCAGTAAGAATGATGATTGGCGCCAATTTCGGAACGTCCTTGACACTGCGCATGCACAGTGAGGGCAAAGTATGGAGGTCCTATAGGACATGATTTCTTTTGGTTTTAGATGCAAATTTTGGGGATTGGGGGGCAAAATTTGAGTTTGGCCTTAGATATTTTAGAGTTAGCACCAGCTAAGTCTGGGTCATTGGTAAGTATAAAAAATATATAAATTACTATAAATTTTTTAACTTTCAAAATATTTTGCCAAAACTTTCAAAATTTTAATATTTTTCGAAAGTCTCAAAATTGTTTATAGTTATTTAGCTCAAATTTTCCACACATTTAGAGTATAATATAATACACCACAAACATCACTCAAATCTTTCAACATTAACCCCCAAAGGGCAAAAATGACATGAATATAGATTTTTTCTTCAAAATTGACCAACTTCAAGGGCAAATTTCTCTAATTACAAGGTTTTTGTAACAGTTATTTTGGTATGGATAGATGCAACAATGATTGTGGAAGAAAGTTACTGTTTACTTTTCAATCTCAGATTTAACCCTCAAGCACATTGAGGGCAAGAATAAGAGTACCGGGGGCACGGTGGCTCAGTTGGTAGAGGTGCAGGCTGCAAGCCGAGGGGTCCTTGGTTCGAATCCCACCTGCGGCAACCGCGTTGTGACCTTGGGCAAGACACTTCACCCCGATTGCCTACATGGGGGCACGATGACGCTGTGTACTGAGGCGTACTGCATGTCAATGGTGCGCATGTCTTCAACCAATCTAACCCTGTCTGTGCTGCGGTGCAGAGTTCAGAGTTACGATGTTGGAGAGCTGACAGCTGCTCATCGTTGCTCGGTGGTTCTCTCCGGGTACTCCGGCTTCCTCCACCCGTAAAACTGCCACGGTCACGATTAGCCATTGTGCATAAGTATGTGACCTTAAACACCAATAAATAAATATATATTAATAAGAGTACCATTTGAAAATGCCAAAATTAGCCAACTTTGGTTGCTTTTTCTATCATTTTGGAAAGGGTTAATTTCAAACATTTTTCTTGTACATATTCACAATTGACTACCGAGCATACTTGTTGTAAGTTTGGTTGTAAAGTTTAACCCTATCCCATTCTGATTACATAAACAGAGGTACTGTCCAAAAAAAATCCCAATTTTTTCAGAATTTGGTAAGTTTAGGTAATGATTTACTCCATTTAAATTGATTGAGCTTTGAATGTTTTCTATAGCTACATGCAGCAGTCAAAGTAAGTCAAATTTTGTTCTATATGTTATTATTAAAAGTTTAACCCTGGCAGATCTGAGACTTCCTATAAGGGTACTGCCAGAATAATTGTTATTTTCGCCAAAATTTACATGCAGTTTCTCAGCACTGGAGCCATATTTTCTCAAAACATTTCCCATGAGAAAATAGGGCATTCATCCAAGAACAATTTTGCTGTTATATGTTTTATTCAAAGTTTTAGCCCTCACCCAGTTGGTGTGCTTTGACTTTGAGTACCCTCAACTTGTACATGTTCATTCAAATACCAAGATTCAAGATTCCGCCATGTCTCTTATCAGACACTCAGTCTGTGATTGATGTTCACACATTTAGAGCATAATATGATACACTAAAATCACCACACAAATGTTTTAAAATTAACCCGTGTTGGCAACTAATGATATGAACAAAGCATTTTATCTTTTGGATTGACTAACTTCAAGTGCTAATTTCTCTAATTGCAATGTTGTTGTAACAATTATTTTTGTATGCATAGATGCAACAATGCTTGCAGAAGAAAGTTACTGTTTAGCTTTTTAATTTTTACCAAAATTACGGCCCCATAGACTTTGAAAAGTTCATCAAAATTACAGTTTTCCGGGCTTTTTCTCTGCTTGAATTCTTTCAATACCGTTGAAACTACAGAACACTGTTTTCTGCAGTATTCCTAGAATCTATGTTTATTTTTAAAAAATGATTAGAGCTTGAAATATCGGGGTGCGTGGGGTTTGTGAGCGTGCTCACTAAGGTTCTATATTTGTTTTCCAATCGAATTCAAGATGGCCGAATGGTGTCCATATTGGATTTTTTTTCTTACTTAGAAAAATTGAATGCCCCTTTTCAGTCACCCACACTAGGCTGTATGCCCCGGGGTGTGTATACCGAGCGACAGACCATCTCTAGTTGATGTGGCCCCATGTGGTACTAGTAGTGCCACTTTTGCCATTAGAGAATGTGAATTGATTTGTGACCATTGTGATGTCATACTGAAAATGCAGGGATACACCTTAGTGTGCTTTGTACACAAATGACACTGTTCTAGTATTGGTATTGTTAGAAAATCGGTTTCCATTGAAAGGCCCCTAGGATATCAGTAGCATCTGTAGTTGTCCATAAAGGTTTCAGAATTTGACGTATTTCATATGTTCTAGTAGGGTATCTAGATGTGCATAAAGATTTCAAATTTTTAATTTGACCCCATGTCACGCCCTCAGCAGCACTTATGTCGTTAGAGAATGCTTTCTGTTAGAAGGCTCCCAGGGGATTTAATTTGAAACATTGAAAGGATGTTCATATGTTCCAGTAGGGTCTCAAGATGTGTATAAAGGTTTCAGATTTTTTATTTGGCCCTGTGTGGCAACTGTAGAACCACTTTCGTTGTTAGAGAATTGGTTTCTGGTAAAAGCTCCTAGGGGTTTTAATTCAAAACGTTGAAAGTGTGTTCATATGTCCCGGTTGGGTGTTTAGATGTGCATGACGGTTTCGGATTTTTGATTCGATCCTGTGTTGCACCCGTAGCGCCACTTTTGTCCTTAGAGAATCGGTTTCCGGCCAAAGGCGCCTAGGGGTTTTAATTCGGAATGTTGAAAATGTCTTCATACATTCCAAAAGGATGTCTAGATGTGCATAAAGGTTTTGAATTTTCAATTTGGCCCCGTGTAGTCCCGTAGTGCCACCTTTATCATTAGAGAATCGGTTTTCGGCAAAAGCTCATATGTTGTTCATATGTTCTGGTAAGGTGTCCAGATGTGCATGGAGGTTTCAGATTTTTGATTCAGTCCCATGTGGCTCCCGTGGCACCAATTTTGTGATTAGAGAATCAGTTTCCGGCAAAAGGCTCCTGGGATTTTAAATCGCAACACTTAAAGCTAAAAGAGTGTTCATATGTTCAGGTAGGGTCTCTAGGAGAGCATAAAGGTTTTTAATTTTTGATCCTGCCACATGTGGCTCCCATTGTGCCACTTTTGTCGTTAGACAATTGGTTTGCGGCAAAAGGCTCCTAAGAGTTTTAATTCGAAATGTGAAAAGTGTGTTCATATGTTCTGATAGGGTCTCTAGATGTGCATAAAGGTTTCGGATATTTGATTCAGAGCCATGTGGCACCAGTAGTGACACATTTGTCATTAGAAATCAGTTTCCTGCGAAAAGCTCCTAGGGGGTTTTAATTCAAAACAATGTAAGTGTGTTCATATGTTCAGGTAGGGTCTCTAGATGCGCATAAGTCTGTCAGATTTTATATAATACCTTTTCATTTCTGTCTGTATCAAGAATTAACTAATAATCAAGAATGCAAATGTGGGGATATACTAGAGTATGCTTTGCACACAAATGACACCATCTAGTTTTTAATTGGTAGAGTGCTGAATTATATTTGGTTGGCAAAATTTGCTCACTTGTCTTTGAATTGTTACAATTTATGGGAGAGTGCCTAGAGACACTCTCCGATTAATTGTATCAGGGCAAATCCACACAGACTAAATAATTTCACATCAGAGATAAAATGAAGCACATCCACAACATGAAGCCTTTAAGTTGTGGCAACTTCATTTCAGAATAAGGACCAATTATGGTCTTCCAGCACTCGAAGAGGTAATGAACTCAAAAATATAATGTCAGTCTTCAGCACTGTTCTGCTTATCTACCACAAGTACATTGTGATGTTTCCACCACCTACTTCTTTAATGTCTAAGTATATAACTGGTAAGGTATATAACTTGTGTCTTCAAAATACACCAGATGAAACCATAACCCCTCAAATAGAGTAACCCCTTCTCAGAGTAATCTCCGTCTACTGACAAAGAATAAATATTATGCCAAAACCCCATAAAAAACAAAAAGAAAAATAACGATTGGCAGCCGGAAAGGGTTTATGATAGATTTGAAATGAGAGTTTGAACCCAGTGATATTTGAGGAGCAAGAAAAGATTATCCTAGATTATTTTGGATAACCTTTGGAGGAACACAGGATTATCCAATTTGTACATCCTTGTGACCACCTTTCTATGTTCTCTGATAATCTATATATACTACTTAAAATTTGTGAAGGGTCGCCGTTCTCATTGACTTATTTGCACATAATACAATTATTTTATCAAATCAATGAGGGAGGGAGACGGTTATTTTTATTTGTTATATTTATGCACCTTTGTTCAAAAAAGTAAATACAGTCAGTGTTATATTTGAGTTATTTTCTGCAGAACAGAGCAAACTGTATGTTTACAAAACAAATATAAATAAACACTGTAGTTTAATCATGCTCTATTGCAAAGACATACAAATAATATACACTGATCAAAAAAGGTAATTTGTTTTAAAATCTCCTGATCTCACAGTAATTTTGTAATTTTGCAAACCAATAAAAAATAAAAACGTTGTAGGAGTGGGGGGGAGGTTAGTTGCTGTGATGGATTGCCAATGAAACCAAAACCCTACTATATTTTTATACTGTACCAATGACCCAGACATAGCTGGTGCTAACTCTTAAAATCTAGGGCCAAACACAAATTTTGCCCCCCAATCCCCAAAATTTGCATCTAAAACCAAAAGAAATCATGTCCTGAAGGACCTCCATACTTTGCCCCCACTGCGTATGCGCACTGTCAAGGACGTTCCGAAATTGGCGCCAATCACCATTCTTTGTTTGGCCCTTCATCAGTCAACATCTCACTGATCTTTGTGCTTGTAAATCTCAGTTCAAAGGATGCCAGACACATAATTATTGGAGAAATGGTGGTTCTAAGGAGGATATAGAAGGAGGAGAGGAAAAAGGAGTGACAGAAAATAATCAGGGCTGTAACTTAAAATTTTTTTTAATGAAATTATGTTAAGTTGCCTATTTTCGAGGCATGGGCCTGTTGTTGTCATTCTTGCTTTAAAGTTGCACTGCTTATTCAGTGTTTCCTCTCCCCTGGTCTTCTAAGTCCCCCCTTGCTATTCTCCCATGCTTTTGGCATATTTTTGAGAAAGATCATTTCTAAATTCTCTTGGGAGAATTAGCTTGGTTACAGAATGTTTTCTGTTATTTTCCCCATGTTTACGTTTTCACCCATGGGTGTTTAAACTTTGTGTTAGGCATCTACCATCTGATGTTCTGCAGATTCTCCCCTGGGAGTCTCTGTTTTGCATCAGATAGTGTGTAATTTTGATGACTGATTTCGGGCCAGTTTTCTCAGTGCCTGGAGTCATGTTTTCTGGTGTTTTTACACTGTTTGTTTACATTGGCAACAGTCTCTTTTGAGGGGGGCTGTTTGCCTTTGGAGTAGTTTATCTCACTATAAGATACATTATTATTATCCGTAAGTGTTGCATTAATTATTTAATATAATTTTAAAATTTTTGACCACACTTAACCTTGGGATCCATTGGGGCTCAACGTTACTTTTCAGAAACTTGGGCTTCGCTGAAAAAATATTTTTCAAAAATTATTTTGATTTTCAATTGTTTTTTCATTATTAATGGATCATGTTATTATGTATCTTTGTGTTTAGGGGTTTGTGCGAGTACTAAGACTTGTTGTTGACTTTTCACAATGAAAGGATATTGTTCAAATTGTAATAGGAAGAAATCTTCCTCTGACTTTCATGATCATTGTATTAATTGTAGTCAGTGTACTCGCACTAACTCCTGTTAAATATGTCAATATTGGGATGACAAACATTGGAAACGTGTGTCACGGTATGTTGTTAGTGGAGAGAGGGCTATGCCGGCCCTTTCTCCGCAGGGTCACTCTACTCTATCAGTTTCTATTTCAGAGGAACAAGAACAGGGTGATGTTTCCATGTTATCTTCCGCAAGTGCGCTTCCGTCGTCACAATTGAATGCAGATCTAGCGGCAAAAGTGCTCATGGAGATACGACAGTTGCCTAAGAGGTCCCTAGTAGGATCGACGGCGCTGTCGTCCGCTAGCTTGCCCGGTGTAGCGTCCATTCACCGAATGGTTCGGCAGCCGGGTTCGTCCGATGCGGTCCAGGAGGAAATGTTGGGTGATGCGAGCACTATAAACATTCAAGGTGCACACCCAGTGACGACGGATAGTAGGAGAGATCGGAGGAAGCCTTCTAGTCCGGTTCCTAGCTCGTCCAGGTCCATCCGGACTGTGAGCGAGAGAGGCCCCTCTCTCGTACAACAACATCTGGGACCAGATGTTGTGGTACAAAATGTGTCGTTAGCGGAGCACACGTCCGTCGCTCGGGACGCTCCGTTGTATAGGCAGTCCGCTGAGACTGCTCAGGCTTCTCCTTCCTCTCACCAGCGCACACGACTGCACCTTGGCTACATGACCGCCGATATTCTTCCAGCTTCGCCGATCAGGGATTCTTCGGCGACCAGGTCACACCATCCGGTAGCCAGGGACACGAGGCCGGTTGACTCCGGACGTTCGCATAGGAAGAGTATGCGGGAGTCACTAGATGCGGAGCTGCCCTTGGCGAAACAGCGAAAGACTGCGCCTCCGCAGGCCTCGATGTCGGACGTGCTTGCTCAAATAGCACAACTTATCGCAGCATCCCAGCAACCAAAAGAAACGGTGTCGGATCGGGAATTATCCGACAGCGCTGGGTTGGTACGCTCCGCCAAAGCATCGGGTGCGGACGACCGGGAGCATTATGAGGTCCGACCGGATGGTGAAAGGGATACGGATGACTTGGAGTTATCCCTTTCGGAACAACATAAAGCTGCCGTGGACTTCATCCGGCACTTTCTTCCTCAGGTTGTTCCGTCGGGCCAGACTGCTGCGGTACCGGACAAGAGAATTATAGCGTCATTGGACACTGATTTCTTCGAGCGGTTCAAGGACATTGCTCCTGAGTTTCCGTCTCAGTCCAATAATGTCAAAAGGACATTTGAATTATTGAACGACGCTATATTCAAGCTTGCTTCCAAAACTGGAAAAGCAGGTTTCTTGTCCGCCAATGCTCTTAACCTGCCTTTCATTAATGCAAGGAATAAATTCGATACGGCAGGACAGGGTATCCCGAGAGTTCCTTTGCGTATGGACGACGAGGCGGAAGACTTAGAATTATCATTACCGTCGTCTACGTCTATCCCAACCGCAGTGTTGGATACAACTATTTCGTCTAACAGAGCCAGTTCAGATGCTTTATCTTACGCAGACCACCTTACAAAGGCGTTATCACTGCGTCTTCAAGGGAAAGAATTCCAGGATGTTCAATCCTCATTAAGACTTCTTTCAAGGGCAGTAGCTTATTCCACGTGTAACTCCGCCCTTTCAGTGGCAAATCTGGAGTTGGTTAGACGTGACGCAGCCCTAGCTACATCCACACTCGTGGATAGTAAGGTGAAGAACTCTCTCAGAGTCGCTTCGGTCTCCGGGGAACTTCTCTTCGACGGCAAGCTTTCTGCAATTTACGATAAAATTACTAAGAAAGCTTCGGATTCTCTGCTCTTTAAATCTGCTTCCAAGAAGACGGACACGGCAGATAAGAGTAAGACAGGCACTTCTGGGTCTAATGCGCCCAAGAGAGGTTCCTATAGAGGTTCCGGTGCGTCCTCTTGGTCTTATTCAAGAGACCGTCAAGGCAGCAACTCACGTGTGGGACGTCCTTCGGGCCGGGACAATCGGTCGGACGCCCCGAGGTCGACGGGATGAGGTGCGGGTCGTGGAGGACGTGGTTTCTCCTCCCGAAGGCCTCGCAGGTCCGGGAGGTGATGGCTTCAGCCTCTATCGCGTTCCGGTTGGCGGAAGGTTGTCGAGTTTTTCAGAAGAGTGGGCGTCGATTTCGGACGACCCTTGGGTGAGAGGGGTGATTTCGGAAGGTCTAAGAATATCCTTCAAACGAAAGCATCCATTAACTCGAAGTCCAAAATGGACTCAACTTCCGTCAAATCCACAGAAAAGAGACGCACTGTTATCAGAGGTGCAGTCTCTTTTAATGAAGAATGCGGTAGAGGTCGTAGAAAACCAGGAAACACCAGGATTCTACAGCCATCTGTTTCTGGTTCCGAAACCAGACGGCTCGTTCCGTCCAGTCATAGATTTGAGCTGGATAAACAAGCTGATCGTCGCTCCGAAGTTTTATATGGAGACGATTCGATCGGTCAGAGCGAGTATTCGGGTGAACGATTATGCTACAAGCATAGATCTCAAAGATGCATACTTTCACGTCATGGTACATCCGACATTCAGAAAGTATCTACGCTTCGCAGTCCTAGGAGTGGTGTATCAATTCCGGGCGATGTGCTTCGGATTGAACCTAGCACCCTGGGCTTTCACTCGGGTAATGAACTCGGTAATGATGTATTTCCGAGCTCATTCGTCTGCGGTAACGTCAGCCTACCTGGACGACATTCTTCAGAGGTACGGCAACGAATTAATGCTTCAGAACGATGTGCAGAATCTGCTTCTATTGCTCCGACGTCTCGGTTTTATAATAAACGAGGAGAAGTCGGATCTGGTGCCGTCCAAGTCATTCACACATCTGGGAATGAGCTTCGAGACGCACAACAATCTCGTTCGTCTGCCGTTAACCAGAGCGAAATTAGTCAGTTGTTACGCTCGCTATTGTCTTCACGCGGACAAAGTCACAGCGAGGGAGTTCATGAGACTGATAGGTCTGTGCGGAGCCGCTGCGGATCTCATTCCGATGGGGCGGTTACGCACACGTCCTCTCCAAATTTTCTTGACTCTGAATTGGAGTGTGAAAATTCATTCGCTCGACATAGACGTTCTATTGTCAGATCAAGTGAAACGAGAGATTCAGACTTGGGCAAACATTCAGTGGTTAACTCAGGGAGTTCCGCTGCAGTTGCCGGATCCGAGTTTTACGATTATGACGGACGCCAGTCAAACAGGTTGGGGTGCGTCATTGATCCCAACGGATTCGAGATGCCAGGGTCTTTGGGATCCGCAATTCCTACGCAAGCACATAAACATCAAGGAAATGATGTCAATTTGGCTTGCGTTACGTCATTGGATGGACATTATTCACAATGCTCATGTCCAAATCCTGTCTGACAATATGACAGTCGTGGCGTATATACGGAACCAGGGAGGCACTCATTCAGTTCCGTTATTCAATCTAACGGAAAGAATCCTTCTGTTTGCTCTAGAACATCAAGTTCTACTTTCGGTCCGTCATATACCGGGTCGTCTGAATGTACTAGCAGACTCCCTTTCACGAAAGGGTCTCTTGTTGCCGTCGGAGTGGACTCTCAACAAACAAGTATTCAATCAGATTTGCTACCAATGGGAACGGCCAATGATAGACTTATTTGCGACACATCTCAACAATCAGTTGCAGACGTATGTGTCTACGTGTCCGGATCCAAGAGCATTTGCAGTAGACGCTCTGTCGATCCCTTGGGACGGAATGATAGGATATGCGTATCCTCCAATGCCGTTGATTCAGCAAATATTGCTAAAAATAAAACAATCTCAATGCAAGATTCTGTTGGTAGCATCTCTGACTCCACAGAGACCATGGATAAATCTACTCAGGTGTCTGTTGTGGGACCTACCGCAAAAGCTTCCTCCACGAGAGGATCTTCTTTCGCAGGGGAAACCGCGTCAATTTCATCACAACCCGCAAGGTCTCAACCTTCACGTTTTTCCGTTGTGCGGTCCTTCTTGCATGGCAAGCACTTTACAGGACGAGCAGTGGACGCGATTTCTAACTGTAGGAGGACCTCCTCTTCGCTAAACTATGCGGTTGAGAGGAAGGTCTTTTGTCGTTGGTGTAGGGATCATTCTGTTGATATTTTCGATCCCTCCATACCAGACATTGCAAACTTTCTAGTATACTTGTTTGACGAAATCAAACTGCAGCCTGTTACTATTAAGGGTTATAGGTCTATGTTATCTGATACCTATGCACATCATGATAGTTTACAAATTGGATCTAATGTCTCTTTATCTAAGTTAGTTAGAAACTTCTCGATAAATAGACCCAGAACTCTTAGGTTAATTCCTAAGTGGAATTTAGCTTGGGTTCTTCTTAAACTGAAGGAAAAGCCATTTGAACCTCTTGGGACAGTAGATTTCAAATTCTTGTCTTATAAGACAGCTTTTCTCTTAGCTTTCTCTTCTGCTAGAAGAGTCAGTGAGCTTCATGCACTGTCGGTGGATGATTCTCACTATCGTAGTGTCGGGAACACTATCACCTTCACTACTAATGTGGGTTTTTTTAGCTAAGAATCAGGCTCCTAATAAATATCCGGAACCTATTGTTATTAAGGCCCTTCTGTCTTCAGACGGGCGTAGGCCTTTACTCTGTCCTGTTAGAGCGTTACGTATTTATAAACAGAGATCTCAGTTTATCAGAAAGGGACGAAAACGTTTCTTTCTGTCTCTTGATGCCTAATAGAAAGGATATTTCGGTCCATTCTATTGCTAGATGGATTCAATTAACTATCCGTACTGCTTATGAAAATTTATCTTCTTCTCAGCAGTCTGTGCTTAAGATTTCGGCCCATGAAGTAAGAGCTCTTTCTACATCTTGGGCTTACGCAAATAGTATTGCTATTACAGATTTAATGAGGGCTGCTTATTGGTCTCAGCCATCCACATTCACGAATTTTTATCTCAGAAATATTGAGTCCATTTCTGGAGACCTGCATTGTTTAGGTCCGTTATCTGTTGCTCAGAATGTCGTCCACTAAACAGTTGCAACTATTGTTATGCAGGCTTTCTGTTCCGGCAGTGACTCCGTCCGGCTGCCCTCTTCGCTCTGGGCTATTTGACCCAGGGCAAGGGGAAGGGGGTGGGGGGGGGGGGGGGGGTGTTCCCTTAGGTCACCTGCTTTATAGTGAAAAGCAAGGGAATTCCTCCTCCGAAGTCAGTATTTCTGAGTCGTTTCCGGGATGGTTTTAAAGTGTAATATTAATGTTAAAAATCCATTCATGTCATGTTTTTAAAGTGTAGCTCGGTGTGAAGCATTTGTATATGTCAAGTGTCAAACGGGCGTTAATATACAATCCTCGGACACTTTTAAAGAATATAAAGAGTCTCAATTCTCTGGACTAACTTTATTTATTGGCTTACTTTAAAAATAATTAGTATAAAGGGTTATACTGGATGTTAATAGAGAACATGAATGTTATTGTGCTCAATTATGAAGGGTATTGTATCTTTCTAATTTATCATAAATAAGAAAGATACATGTAAAGCCTAATACCCCTTTTCTCCTTGAGGGGTTGACTCTATATTATATAGTTGAGCTTATTGGATTTTCCTCCATGTCCTAGGCCCTCCAGCCTTTTTACTATTCAGCTATGTCTGGGTCATTGGTACAGTATAAAAATGTTAAAAAATTTATAGTAATTTATATATTTTTTATACTTACCAATGACCCAGACGGGGATGGCCCTCCCAGGAGTTGGGAACTCATACCTCCCCGCTGAGTACATAGCGCTGACCAGGCACTGCTTGCAAGAATGGTGATTGGCGCCAATTTCGGAATGTCCTTGACACTGCGCATGCGCAGTGGGGGCAAAGTATGGAGGTCCTTCAGGACATGATTTCTTTTGGTTTTAGATGCAAATTTTGGGGATTGGGGGGCAAAATTTGTGTTTGGCCCTAGATTTTAAGAGTTAGCACCAGCTATGTCTGGGTCATTGGTAAGTATAAAAAATATATAAATTACTATAAATTTTTTAACTTTTCACCAAAATATTACAATTTTTATGAACAAATATTAATGACAGTTGTGGAAATCTAAGCAGATTTCTGAAAAAAATTAACACAAGTGGGGCCTGAAATCTAGTCCTTTTTGATAGATTCTCATTATTTAACTCTTCATCTAACAAATGCATCCTCCAACATAATTTACAAAATGGGGAGTTGAAAAAAACAATTTTTTCAAATGTTTCAACAAAGCCATATCATGTGAAGACTCGTCGAAACGAGCTCACGGATATGGTTTTGTTGAAATTTTTTGAAAAATCTGAGAAAAGTGTAATTATAATAACAAATTTAGAAATTGTCTGTATTTGGTAACTGGTTAAAGTACATGGTTTATGGGTTACCACAAAATAACCAATGGGGTGGATTTTTCACCCATAAAATAATTCTCATTTTGTAAAAATAAAAAATAAAAAAGAAGAAAAATGTTAGATACACAAGCCAAGGTTTCTGCTAAGGGATCTAACCTGGAGGGCCATTGCAGAAATTTTTCTTGTCCTTTTTAATGATTTGCCTACCACAGAGCATGTGTTGTTTGGTTTGACATGCCTTTCCTTGTGTTTTTTCACTGATAATCAGTCCTTTGAATTTGAAAAACCCGGGTGTGCATTAGGTTGGTGGCTGCTTTTGAGATTTCAGCATGCATTGGTGGGGGTGCACACTATATCAGGAAATGGACATGTAGCCTGTAAGTCAGCATTGATTTCCCGATATAATATTATGCATTGATTTTATCCCATAAATAAAACTTTCCTCGACATTTTGTTTCTTGTTTCATTTGCCAAATTTACTAAAAAACTTTTTGTGTATTTTCACTCGGATTTCACTTATTCAGAAAAACTGTGCACATAAACAATATTTTCAGTTTCAAATAGATTTTGAACATGTATTTTTCCGGCAAATTATGAAATCAACACAATCTATTTTAACCTGTGTACACACAACTGATCTTTGCATGAGAAAATTCCAGAATCAAAACCGAAATTCATTGACAGTTGATGATGCTACTCTATTGATTTACTGACATGTCTTTGAGGCTTTGTTATGCCCCGACTTGAAAAGTTGAAGGGGCATCTAGTGGAAACCTTTGCTCGTCCATCCATTCATTCGTCCATCCATCCATACCAACATTTTCCCTTGTATCTCATCCACTGCTACTCCAATTTGAATGGTACTTGGTGTTGTGATAGAGCATCATGGGGGAACGAGCGTAAGTTTTTTCCACTCATATTTTCCAGAGTTATGGCCCTTTTTTTCTCTTTAGACTTAATATTTTGTGCATCGGGGGCATTGGCACACGCTTTGCATTACCCTTTCTTGTTTCACTCATTATGTAACAGATTTCACAACTCAACTCAAACTGACAACAGTCCATCACCGCTCTTACACACTTTAAGAGCTGACTGGCGGACTAAACTTAAATTGTTTATTGAATCAAATTGATGAAAAACACCATCAAACATCTTGCCTTCAGCATCATGTATTGTGTTACTTAATTATAATTTATTTAAATTAATATTGTTGAAATATGATCATATCAAATTACTATTCGGATTAAACTAATGATCAACATGAGGTAATGACCAGTTTGCAGTAATACATTGTAACAAATAAATGTTAGTTAAATGAATCTGGTGCAGAAGAAAAATGAAATCAGCATTCCATTTCTTCCCACATGTTACCTGTACTGTTGTACTGTAAGCATGTGCTACATGTACATTGACACCCTCTTCAAAGCTGACAAGGGGTTAGTGATGCTTTGATGTTTTTGCATCAATGTACACAGCGTGGAATTAATTGTCTCTCGGCAGATTTGTTAAGTGTTGACATAACCATTTTATGCATTTTGGAATGAAATTAACACACTGACTTTAGATTTTTGAGGTGCACTCTTGATTGCTCACTGGTTTTGAAATCTCTGCTTGTGCCATGCTGTGCAAGCACCATGGCATGCCTCAAAATCAAAGGACTCGATAATTGGCTCATTGAACTGTATGGACAGAGAAAAAAGACAGTTTTTCGAACTCATTTGTGAAACTCAATTCTATGAAAGTTGTTACACATTCATGTCTGACTTTATGTCTATTTCTTCCTTTCTATCTAGCCAGATGGCATACATGTTTTAATTATTTTCGTTTTTGTTGCATTTAGATACATTGAACAAACCACTGTTTGTACAAGTGCCAAAAGAGACCGCAGATTTGGAACCACCAGGTAATTCATTGTGCTAATAATAAACATTATGTGCTGTTCTCATCCCCCCCACCCCCACCCCCCTTCATTGACAATGAGCTCACTTCTGTTTTTGAGTCTAAAAAATGACATTTTTTGTTACGGTTCTCATATGAATTATTTTTTTGCAAGTGTCATCTTCTAGTCATGTTAGTTAAAGAGGATTTATTTTGCTTTGGTTTCTGTACAAGTATTTCCCCGTGGGAACCCCGGGAAGTAAGCAGCACTTGTTTACTGTGGTAAACCAGTTCCGCTTTCCTAGTAAAATAGGACCCAGTCACCAGTGCTTGGGGTGAAAGTCCTCTAAAATGGGCAACATGTTGATCAACGATTGACTAAACTTGACTTTATCTCCATGTTGTGTCACGATTAGCCATGGTGCATAAATGTGTGACGTTAACCACCAACAAACAAACAAACTGTACAAGTATTACTTATTAGCATTTTCTTGTGGACATTTTCTCCAATAAACTTGTCCATTTTTTCACACATGAACATGGCAAAAATAATTTGGTGGGGGAGGGGGAGATTCAATGTATATCATATGAGATGAGGAGTCATAAGCCATGGTCTGAAAGAAAGTAAAAAAAGTTGGAATTGAGTGAAATTGTCATCTGTAGATTGTGTTAACCCTCAAACCCCCAATAGACTGGAGAATGTTAAAACATTTATGCTACTCCACCACAGTCTACACTCTGTAACTTTGCTGTTGTTTCTAGGCAAACTTTGGCTGTCTATAAAGGCAACCAAGATTTTCCTCAAAACAACTGCCAATGTAATTAGAATGTACTTGTAAATTTACTCAGAGACTGGATGTTGGACTGAGCAAATTTGGCTGGTGTGTGTGTTTGTGTGTGGTCAAGCATTTATGATATAGTTAATCCATTGCATACTGATGTAGACTTATCAAACTTTCGAGCTGCACATTTTTCCCAAAATGCAATTGGGAATTCAATCTTGTTGGACAGAGGCTTTTGTGCTTTGTCAATCCAGACTTAATTGGTTGAATTCCTAATTGCATATGTGAAAAATTGCTGCTTGAAATTTTGATATTTTTACACCAGTGTGTAGTGGATTAAACAGTATTTAACTGTTTGTATACAGATCGTATACACATCTGCATCTTTCTGTTGTTTCTTTGTAGTTAAAAAGAAGAGACGGGTGCTTCCAGGGAACTTGATAATTGACGATACTGGAATTGATTTAACTGATGGACCTGTTGATGTCATGGTTGAAATGTCTACCAGGCAGTGTTATATGACCCATTACAGTAAGGTATCAAGATTAAGTTCTGAGTAATTATGTGTGACTGACTGATATATAAACAGAACTGCACAAGTGTTTGAATGGGTTAATGTTTATCGTACTTGTTTTGTTGGGCGCAAGAATATTGCAAGAGGAAAAGCCTTGAGTGGTATTCTTCACCAAAACAAATAAGCATGATCAACATCAGACATGTTAACTCTCCCGGAATGCCCGGGAAAATCCCAAAATTTCAGTGTAGTTCCAGGCCTTTCGGACGGGAATCAGTTTTGGACCAAAAATCTCAGAAAACAACAGTCAAATATTTCTTTCCCATTGTAACTTATGTAAAACGTTCGGAGTCAAATCACATGCATTTCAAACTCTGGTAAAAACTCACGAAGCAGTAAAATATGGATTTAAGTGTTAAATTTATTTAAGAAAAGGGTATTTTTTGTTCATGTTTAATTGTTTTTTTACTTCGTAATCGGAGTTTTGTGATCAGTGTGCGAGTGTTTTGAAAATAGGTGACTTACTTTAAAAAAATTGAAAACTTCACCTTCATTTAAATGCAGTTTTTTGGTAAATAAAATATATGAAAAGGAATTAAATAATAAATATTTATTTATTCATAGAATAGCTTTAATTATCATCCCTTTTCCAAATCAAATCGTAAACAACATCTTGACCTCAACTATTTAACACAGTTTAAAAATAGGTTAAAGTCATTAAGGATGCCAAAAAATTATGACTGCATATTTATACACAATGGACTTATTTTCTAACACTACATTTATTCCGTTGTGCTGACTACAGAATTGTTAACTGTTAGCCGTCTGTACCCAGAAAATTTCGAATGGAATTAAAAAAAAAAAATTTAAAAATGCTTCAATGATGAAAAGAAAAGTTTTCTGCAGGGCACAGACATCCACACATGCATGAAGGATTTTAATAAAAGATACTTTCCAAGTACTAATCTTCTTGAAGTTACTGAACATTAGGACATCTTTTCCAGGTGGTACTCTGTGGGTGGGGGATCATGAAGAAAAGGATGGCGGAGGGGGGGGGGGGAGGGGGTCAAATCAACAATTATTTTATGATTTTTAGCTCAACTTTGGCGAAGCCAAATTTGAGCTTATGCCATGGCCAGTCATCCGTCAACAATTCAATACGGCTCGGGTTAGAGGCGGTATTTATGAACCAATCTTTACGAAACTTCTTGGGTACCTTTGTTATGACGTGGGATGAGAACGAGTGTTTTGGGGTCCGATCCGAAATTCAAGTTGGCCGCTGGCAGCCATTTTGTACAAAATTAGGTGTAATCAGATTTTTGTGCAGAACTTCCATATGAAAGCGCTGATTTGAATAATTTTTTGTATGAATGTTTAGTACCATGGGATACATCACATATAATACGGGTTTTTTTCTTGTGCGTAAATTATGCAAATTAGACTAACTTTGATGTCTTTTGGTGTTACTTTCAGCACTGTAAGTGCAAATGCCAATACGGCTCGGGCTAGAGGCTGTATTTATGAACCGATCTTTACGAAACTTCTTGGGTACCTGTGGTATCACCGTGGGACGAGAACGAGTGTTTTGGGGTCAGTCCGAAATTCAAGATGGCCGATGGCAGCCATTTTGTACAAAATTAGGTGCAATCAGATTTTTGCACAGAACTTCCATATGAAAGCGCTGATTTGAATAATTTTTTGTGTGAATGTTTAGTACCATGGGATACATCACATATAATATGAGGTTTTTTCTCGTGCAGAAATTATGCAAATTAGATGAACTTTGATTTTTTCAGTGCCACTTACACACAGTAAGTACATATGACAATACAGCTCGGGCTAGAATCTGTATTTATGAACCGATCTTCACGAAACGTCTTGGGTACCTTTGTTATCACCTTGGGACGAGAACAAGTGTTTCTGGGTGCGGTCTAAAATTCAAGATGGCTGCCAGTGGCCATTTTGTACCGAAATTAGGTCTAATCAGTTTTTTGTACGCAACTTCTATACGGCTCAGGCTAGAGGCCGTATTTGTGAATTGATCTTTACGAAACTTCTTGGGTACCTTTGTTATCACCGTGGGATGAGAACGAGTGTTTTTGGGTGTGGTCCAAAATTCAAGATGGCCACCAGCAGCCATTTTGTACCAAAATTAGTGCAATCAGTCTTTCGTACACAACTTCTGTATGAAAGTTCTGATTTGAATAAATTTTTGTATGAATGTTTAGTAACATGGAATACATCACATATAGTACAGGTTTTTTTCTCGTGCAGAAATTATGCAAATTAGATGAACTTTGATTTATTCAGTGCTACTTATACACTGTAAGTGCACATGTCAATATGGCTCGGTCTAGAGGCTGTATTTATGAACCGATCTTCACAAAACTTCTTGGGTACCTTTGTTATCACCTTGGGATGAGAACAAGTGTTTCTGGGTGCGGTCCAAAATTCAAGATGGCTGCCAGTGGCCATTTTGTACCAAAATTAGGTCCAATCAGTTTTTTGTCACAACTTCTATACAGCTCGTATTTATGAACTGATCTTCACGAAACTTCTTGGGTACCTTTGTTTTCACCTTGGGACAGGAACAAGTGTGTTTTGGGGTGCCTTTGTTATCACTGTGCTATGAGAACAAATATTTTGGGGTTCAGTCAGACCCACTCTGGGACTCAAAGATTTCTTTTCTTGTTTAGCATCTGACTGTCACCCACCTTTACAATACTTTACCTATACATTTGTTACAGGCTATGGTCAGTATTTATGTACATACCGTTACAATACTTTGTATGTACCTTTGTTATCAGGTGGTTACTTTGATGTTTGTCATTGCAGTGTCACATACTATACATGTACATGTCTTAACAAGTTGAGCTACAGTGTCATTGACACTTTCATTTAACATAGCATAAATGCATCAGCATAATTGACAACTAGATCTGGATATAACCTGGTGTTAATGGTGGTCCATGAGCTGAAAATTTGCAAGTTTTTTCTTTTGTTTTGCCTCGGTGCATTCTTTTCCCTGAAATCCATCCCATTTCCCTGAAAATCATCCTCTGGTTCCCTGAAAAATTATTCTGGAGGTTAACATTTCTGTGAACATTAACCGATTCAAATGCTTGTGCGGTTCTGTATTTATTTACACATGTTTGAAAATTTCTTTAATGGATCATTTTCTATAATACACAGTAAGAATTAACCAGTCCTTCGCAGATGCAAAGGAAACGAGAAAAATCCTGAATAATCTTCACATCTTATTGTTATTTCCTATACTGTTTCAATTTTATTCGTAATTTCAATTTTTAATGTGTTACCTCTTCGATCCATGAAACACTTGTGAAACTGATATACAGTTTACAATCTTTTTATGCCTCACCTTTATAGGATGAATTGTGAGTGGTTAATGTGATCCCAACCAAACAGTTACCACACTTTCAAAAAACAAACAACTGATCTAAATTTGGAAAAATACTTCAATTAAAAATAATAAATACTCACATGATTAGCTGACTTCTATGCCATTCTCATTTCTCTACTGATTGAAAGATTAAGATTTTAGTCAGAATTACAGCTGTCATTGTCGAATCATTCCAAGTAAATTAAATTTATATCCTTATTATCCAAGAGAAATAATTGTATTATTCACAAAACCCCCTCATAATTTATTAAAGTCTGTGTTAAAAAGTTTAACAGAGGTACAGAAACAATATGAATACCCATTGGATTCTTGCAAGATTCTTAAAGTGTCCTTAACCCTTTACCCAACGTAATGGACAAAACTGACCAGCGCTATTCTCAAAAATCGCCAATTAATTTTCATTAACGAGCTCGTTCCAATGAGGGATCATAACCTATGTTTTTGAGACAAAAAATGAAAAAAATTAGTTATTCAAGAATTTTTTTTGCAAGTGTCGTCTGCTTTTCATGTTAGGTAAAGAGTTAAAGGACTGGAGAATTCTTTATCTTTTCCTCTCTCATAATAGGGTAACACTGTTCCTTAGCAGTGTGTCTTGTGAGGTCTTGGCTTCCTATGGGGCAGCCAAGACTCTGACTTCATTATAAAGCAGGGCTAAGGTGCGGTAACTTCCTCCAGCAAGAGCACCAAAATCCTGTATGTGGGAACATATGTTCTGCTTGTACATATAAGACAATAAACCTAATGTGGAAGTAGACCCTTAAGTGTTTAAACTTTAGCAAATATATAAATTTGAGGGTTGATTTTAAGTATGGGGAATGTACTGGTTGCACTCACAATGCTATAAGAGTATTCTCATATTTTAAAATATTTAAGAACTGAAAAATTGATTCTCATGACAGGAGTTTGCGAGAATCAAAATCAATTCTCACAAATCGAGTCGGATTTTAACCCATTGATACTTTTGTACGTCTTATGATGTATGACGTCAGACAATGCATTGATACTTTGGTACATCTTTTCACACACTTGCTATGTTCTCTATGTTAGTTGTTGTTGCTTCGATGGTTCAACATGTCTTAAGTCCCTGAACTGCAGTTATAAGCTAGCATTTGCATATTTTTTTTTTATAAAATACCAGTAGGAACAGTATAATTTCATTCTATAAGAGCAAAACAGTGGGAAAATACACCAATATTTACAACAGTTTGGGACAGCATTCAATTTGCAGTGAAAATGAAATTATTTTTACATATGTAAACAGTGAGTTTTCCTGGTGATTGTATAAACAATGAAATATCCGACAATGATGATTCTCATAACATACCCCTCAGTCGTATGCATAGAAGATCTAGTGATGATAAACTTAGTGGGGATGGTGAATATTCTGAGTCTTCTGACAATGAGATCCTATTTGACAACGGTGCTGATAAACCTTTGTATTTTTTCAGAGTCGGTAACAAGGAAGTAAATTTTGATTCTGACGATTCCGATGATACCATTGAATTCCCCCATCTGTGTGGCTGTTGCTGAATGATATAAAAATCTGGCCAGCATTTATTTCATCAGTAAACTTTTCTGTTCATTTAATCATTACTGGTTGTTTGAAGATGAATAAATGTGTAGTTGTTTGTTAGAATATATTCTTTTTGCAAAATTGGTCATTTGTTTTGTTACTATTCTTTGATTTTGTAAAGTTTTAACATCAATTCCTATTTTCTACTGAGTAGTGCACAGTGAAACCCAATGAGCTTAATGTTATTGCAGCTTTAAAATGATTACAATCCTTCTGGCAAGACTTCTTAATCACTAATGTGAATTATATCTCGTTATTTGTACTTTTCAATGGTTTATGTCGCATTTTGAAAAACGTTGAAGAAAGTGAATTCCCAGTGACTTTTGAACGTCAGGATAATGAAAGTCTCAAAGGGTTATGGTCTGAAGAGATATATAATTTCTTGATGATTTCTCAGCCTGTTCATTATAATGTGTTGTCATGTGTTTCATTATTACATTTTTCAGTCATATTCCATGAAGAAAATACCAAGGGGATTAGCTTTGATTATCAATGTTAATGAAGTGTCTGGTAAATCGGCACGTAGAGGAACAGACATTGATAGAGATAACTTGCACAATCTATTTTGTCAGCTGCATTTTGATGTGATAGTCTACAATGACAGAGATGGGTTGAATGCAAAGGTAAGCTTGTGGATAATATTTCAAACCCAGAAACGATTTCAATTATCCAATGTTTGCAAAAGATCATACTACTAAATAATATATATTATTATTGTAATATACTACTGAAATATACCGTATTTCATCTAAATTTTCGGACGCCAAAAAATAATTAAATTTTCCAATGTCCGAAAACTTCGAAAATGGCCAAAATACACGTGGACAGCAAATGTGGGTGAAAATTTTGAAAAACACACTGCACCGGTTAATAAATTTATTGTACACGAATGGTGGGGGTACCTCGGAAATGGGAAAGAAGAAATAGCTGTTCAATATGGTGACTTTAATCATCAGTATAAATGAATAAAATAACATACCGAATGAATGAAATGAAAAGTTTCCGATTGTTTATTCTGTTTTTATTTACTTTCCCAATAAATCCCTGAGAAGAAATCACTTTTCATCTACCGGTACTTGAAAAGTTTTGATGTTTCCACAAATTATGTTGAACAGTAATCAAGCCATGTGCTTGTGTTGTTACTGTTAGATAAAAAAACCTGAGCTGGCTTTAGTGTTTTCAAAACGGACCAATGTAGCCATTCAAAGGCAATGAAATGCAAACAATTTTTGAGTGGTTTGTATATTGGCTCCAAGCCTGTACGGCCCACCCCCAAACCAGTTGCTATTATTTAGAAGGAAGAATACGAATTATTTACATACAAGTTTAAATTATTGATTTAGAAATGTCCCTCTCGGGCTCCCCCACCAGATGTGCAACGCAAAATGCTACATTTGATAAAAGCGAATACGAAAAAATAATGACTGGTATTAGCTCCACAGTTCCTCTCGTATTTTCTATTTTTGTTTTTTGAAGCATGCCCTCCCCACATACACTGCTGATGTTTATCGAAAAATAATATCGAAAACCGGTATGCTCTGACAGTGTTTGGGTTCATGTGTTAATTTTTGTGAAACCCTGCAGCAGCACGTGTTGACCTCATTGTCGTTTGTTCTATTTTTAATATTGGAAAATTTTGTTGATGTTCAGTGCACTGAATATGTTTATTCGAAGCAATAATTACAGTTCTGTTGCTGGTGCATGGTTTATACTGCATTATATGGATTTATTTATCAGACCCTTTCATTACTGTCGTCATTTAAGGTCAGTTCAACATAACATTTGTAGGTTTTTCTCTTTCCAAATCTCCGAGTCTAATGAAAGCACACGTATTGAAAACAAAAATTTGATTGGTCAGTTCGTCAGACATGTCAGTTTGAGAAGGAAAACAATACTTACCTGTCAATAAATAAAGAACAAGTTTGCAAATAATGTTGTTTTAATAATTCTATTTCCATTGTACAATATATTGTGCATACAATACATGTTTTTAACATGAAACAAAGATGAAATATTCAACTGAAAAGAAAATCATTGTCATTTTGGATTTATGTTTCACTGGGATTTTCCCACCACACCAGTCCGAGACGATCTTTGAGTGGGTGTCCGAAAATTTCGAGGCTTAAAAAAAATTATTTTTTGATGAAATAATGGTGTCCGAAAACAAAAAGTGTCCGAAAATTTAGATGAAATACGGTATAGTGAAAAAATTTTTTCTTTCTTTTGTATTGTGGGTTCCCAATTGCTTCTTCTACAGTAGATGGTATTCTACCTTCTGTTATCGAAAACACATTAGGCCTAAAAAAGTTGAAAATCTGTTTCTCGGGCCAAATCGAATGATCCTTTTGGCTGTCGCATACTCTCTTTTTTATAACCAGTACAAACATAAAAAAATAAAAATTAAATGGTTTATGTCTGATAATTTACCCAAGTTAATAAAGTAGATAAATTTGTCCCTTGAGTGCAACAAGGGACGAAATATACCGCCACCCATGTTATTCTGTAGATTATGAGCCCCAAAACATAAAACAAACCAAGAACACAAACTTTTGATGGCAAAGAAATAATTACAAAAATGAAAAAAAAAATAAAAAACCACCTGCCCACATGCAGTTTTACAAAAACGAAACAGAAGATCTGCTTTGTGGGACCTTAGTTCATTTCTTTTAACAAGCATGAATAGCAGTCAACAATTTCAAAAATGTTTTCTTGAAGCACAAAAATGTTTAATTTTTGCCTCAAAAACATAGCTTATGAACCCCATAGCATCAAACTTGTTGAGCTCACTCCATTCAAGGGTCACCAGCTGGGTTTTTTTGGCAAAAATTGAAAAAATAAAATTTGAAAAGCTCACCTGAGCAAAGCTCAAGGGGAGCTTTACTAATGACTTTCTGTCCGTCGTCCGATAACACCCATAAAATACAAAAGAAATCTTCTTCAGATCGACCAGTCAGAATCTTTTCATATTTGGTACACAACATCTCGGGGGGTCAGATTCAAGTTTGTTTAAATCAAGTCGCTGGGTTAATATTGGGCTCCCTATGGGAGCCTGAATTTTAGCTTAGTGCAATATGAGGAAATTTCTTTAAAAATCTTGTTTTTCAGATCCGCCACTCAGAATCCTTTCATATTGATATACAACATCTCCAGGGGGGCCAGATTCAAGTTTGTTCAAATCGAGTTCCTCAGTTAATATTTGGACTCCTTATAGGAGCCCAAATTTTAACTTAGTGCAATATCAGGAAATTTCTCTAAAAGTCTTCTTCAGATCCACCAATCAGAATCCTTTAACATCTGGTATACATCATCTTTGGGGAGAGGGCTGGGGGAGGGGCGGGGGGTCAGATTCAAGTTTAGTCAAATCGGGTCCCTGGGTTGAAAATTTTGGGTCTGGTTCTTAGAAATTTTGGACCAAAATTCAAAAATTTTCGATTTCTTATGTATTTTGTTTGAAAAAAAAAAAATGTTTGGTCTGGTTCCGACTCCGAAATTTTGGACCAAAATTCGGAAAATTTTTTTTTTTGGGGGGGTGGGGGGGGGATTTTTTATGTGCTTTGGTAAATTTTGAGGAAAATTAATTTTTTTATAGTCCGAAAATTTTGTGTCCGGTTCTGACTTGGGAAATTTTGGACCAAAATTGGGAAATTTTCTTTTCTGTTCTCTTCAAAAACGAGTTCCTAGATGTTTTTATGCGAAAATGTCCTCCACTCCCTTCCTTGGAGGGAGGGGGGGGGGGGGGGGGGGTGAGGGCAGTTAGATGTAACAAAATGTTTGGCTGCAAAATATATTTTGAAAGATTTAGAGTGATAAACTGCCCAGCCCTACTGTATTTTAACTTAACAATATGAGGGAATTTCTTTTAAAATCTTCTTCAGATCCACCAATCAGAATCCTTTCATATTTGGTGTACAACATCTCTAGTTGGGTCAGTTTCAAGTTTGTTCAAAGCAGGCTCCCTATTTGAGCCCAAAGTTTAACAACTTAGTGCAATGTGAGGGCATTTCTTTAAAAACCTTCTTCATATCCACCAGTCAGAATTCTTTCATATTTGGTATATAACATCTCAAGGGGGATCAGATTCAGGTTTGTTCAATTTGAGTTCCTGGCTTAACAGTTGGGCTCTCTATTGGTGTGGTGGAGGGGGGGGGGGAGGGGGGGGGGGGGGGCTCTCCGTCCGTCAACACCATTGGGCCAATTCAAGTGAAGGTTTGTGTGAGTGATGGTCCTGAAGGGGCATTGCACTTTTGTTCAATTCAACATGACCAGCTGCATAGGGAGGGGGTGGGGAAAAATGCTCCAAAATATTTTTAGTCGAGTTGTGACAAAGTGAAACTTGACTTTTAGTTCGATGAATGGCAGTTGGGTGGGTGGGCGGGCGGGCGGGCGTAAACAATTGGTTTCTGGATGATAACTTGATAATGGTTCAACCCATGTTCATGAAACTTCATAAGTAGGTTGGTATCGGTGAGGGGAAGAACCCTATTAATTTTGGACTTGCTTGGTCAAAGGTCAAGGTCACGGTGACCTTGAACATAGTAAATTGTAAACAATTGGTTTCCGGATGATAACTTGACTACAGTTCAACCCACGTTCATGAAACTTCATATGTAGGTTGGCCTTCCTGAGAGGAAAAATCCTATTTATTTTGGACTCACTAGGTCAAAGGTCAAGGTCACAGTGACCCTGAACATAGTAAATCAAAACAATTGGTTTCCAGATGATAACTTGATAATGGTTTGACCCATGTTCATGAAACTTCAAAGTTAGATTGGCAACAGTGAGAGGAAGAACCCCATTTATTTTGGACTCGCTAGGTGAAAGGTCAAGGTCACAGTGACCTTCAACATAGTAAATCATAAACAATTGGTTTCCAGATGATAACTTGATAATGTTTCGACCCACATTCATGAAACTTCATAGGTAGGTTGGCATCAGTGTGAGGAAAAACCCTATTTATTTTGGACTTGCTAGGTGAAAGGTCAAGGTCACAGAGACCTTTAACATAGTAAATCATAAATAATTGGTTTCCGGATGATAACTTGATAATGATTTGACCCACATTCATGAAACTTCACAGGTAGGTTGGCCTATGTGAGTGGAAGACCCCCATTTATTTTGGACTCACTAGGTCAAAGGCCAAGGTCACATTGACCTTGAACATAATAAATCGTAAACAAATGGTTTCCAGATGATAATTACACAATGGTTCCACCTATGTTGGCATTGGTGCAAGAAAGAGTCCTATTTATTTTGGAATAACTAGGTCAAAGGTCAAGGTCACAGTGACCCTTCACATAGTAAATTGTAAACAGTTGGTTTCCGGACTATAAGTTGATAATGATTAAACCCACTTTTGTGCTATCACAACTCGGTGATCCTATCGGCATTTTGAAAATCTTCTTCTCATGAACTAGTGGGTACAATGACTTGATATTTATTGTGATGCTTCCTTTTTAGATGTAGAATCAAGTGTGTTCAAACGAAGTTTGTGAAGCAATATTTGATTTTGTAATGGGAGGGTTAAGATTTTTGACCCCACCCCAAATTTTTATTTTCTGAACCGATGGTCCGATTTGAACCAAATTTGGGATGTGGTATTATTGGGTCATAAGTACTTGAATCATGCAAAAAAAAAATTATTCTGCATCCCCATGGGAACCCCAGGAACTTAAAATATAAATATTTTCAAACGCCCATATTTCCAAAACCACACAGAACAGAGAGTTGTTATTTGGTATGAAGCATCCTTATGACCAGTAGAACTGAATGGTAAAAAATTGCCATCGGTTATGTTAGGGTGTTCTGTAGAGGACATCGAAAATACGCTGAGTCTGCATATTTGCAAAAATTAAAAAGAATCTTTTCTCCAGAACCAGTGGTCAAAATCTTTTTATATTCGGTATACAGCATTCATAGGGGGTCAGATACAAATTTGTTAAAATAAAGTCCATTGGTTCATATTTGGGCTCGATACAGCAATATGGGGAATATTCTTTAAAAATCTTCTTCAGAACCACCAGTTAGAATCTTTTAATGTTTGATATACATCATTGTTATGAGTATCAGATTCACGATTGTTTAAACCAAGTCCCTAGGTTAATATTTGGGCTATCTATGGAAGCCCAAATTTTAACTTAGTTTAATATGGGGGATAATTTAAAAAATCTTCTTCTTCAGATCCATTAGTCAGAATACTTTCATATTTGGTATACAACATCTCTGGGGGGGGGGGGGGGGGGGGGGGTGGGGGGGGGGCAGATTCCAGTTTGTTCAAATCGGGTCACTGGGTATATATTTAGGCTCGCTATGGTAGCCCAAATTTTAACTTAGTGCAATATGAGGAAATTTCTTAAAAAATCTTCTTCAGATCCACCAGTCAGAATGCTTTCATATTTGGTATACAACATCTCTAGGGTGGGGGGTCAAGCTTGTTCAATTTGTGTGCCTGGGTTAATATTTGGGCTCCATATGGGAACTTGAAATTTAACTTAGTACAATATGAGGGAATTTCTTATCAGCCAACCTTACATTTGTTTTCAGCAGGCTTACACTACAGTGGAAGTCCCTAACTCGGAAAAATGCTATCTATTCTGTTCTTTCTCAAGCAATTTGTGAAAGAAAAGTGGTGCAAAAGCACAAAAGAAAAAAAAAGCCCAAACTGGGTCAAGTGCGACCGGCGCACACCCAGTAAGGGACACTCTTTTCCTTGTACTAATCCACGGCTTCCAGAACCAGTGCACAGACGTATATAACCAAGGTGTCATTCGTTTTTCTTCCGTCATTTTGTCAAGATGAAGATCTGTTTGCTCATCAACAGCAGACATGTTAACTCCCGGAATGCCTGGGAAAATCCCGAAATTTCAGTGAAGTTCCTGGCCTCTCAGATGGGAATAAGTTTTGGACTAAAAATGCCGGAAAATTATTTCTTATTTCTTTCCTGTTGTAACTTATGTAAAACGATGAAAAGAAAAGTTTTGTCCAGGGCAGAAACGTCCACATATGCATGAAGGATTTTGATAAAGATACTTTCTAAGTACTAATCTTCTTGAAGTTACTGAACATTAGCACATCTTTTCCTGGTATTGCTCTGTGGGTGGGGGTCATGAAGGAAAGGGTGGTGGGGGGGAGGGGTGTCAAATCAACAATCAGCATAATTGACAACTAGATCTAGATATAACCTGGTGTTAATGGTGTTCCATGAGCTGAAAATTCGCAAGTTTTTTCTTTTGTCCCTGCGGGAACTTTTCCTTGAAATCCATCCCATTTCCCTGAAAATCACCCTCAGGTTCCCTGAAAAATTATTCTGAAGGTTAACATGTCTGATCAACAGTGATACATTTTGGCTCGATGTTGACGATGTTCCTGTTCTGAATTGTGGACTCCTAGCTGTTTCTTCACTATCCAGATATACAGGGCTGTGTTTTTATATATTCTCTCGATTATTCACTGTATTTTTTTTTATAAATCTCTATACCGATTTCATGCGCGATTTTCGCATACTGTGCTGTTTCTGTCTATTGTTCATTTATGCTAACCCTTTAGGTTCTGCTTTTATCTGAGTTAGGTGTCAGCCGGGGGCTGTTGTGGCAGCTTTTCTCCCCTCTGTTGAGGGTAGAATTTCTGCCAGTTCCTATTTTGGTTGTTGAGGTGCTTTTCTGTTCCCGTCGGGCCTTTGTTTCCTACCACCTTACTCTGGTAGCTGGGGGTGTCCTGATTTATTTTTTCTTTGGGTTCACCTTCCCATCTACATTGCTCTCACCAGATGTGCCTAGGACAATACCTTGCGGGCGATTTTTGTTGTCTTCATGTTGAAGCTTCCCATTATTCATGCTCCACTTTATTTGGGTGTTCTGTTGAAAGATCCTGTGGGCAGTGTGGTCTTCCACCTTTTGGGCTTCAGTCTAGCATGTAGTTCGGGCACGTGCCGTTTCCTCCCACACCCATGGAAAGGGGAACGCATTCTGGAGAGAGTTCTACCTCCTAGGTGGGAGTTTTGCAGTCTTTTTGTGGCGTGGATACCGTGGTAGCTGCTGACTTTCTGGCAAAGAGATGCCTGGTTCCGGAACTACAGTCCTCCTCCAGTCGACACCTGAGGCTGTCACTAGAGTTGTGACTCCTCATTTGGTGCCAAGCTCGGTTGCTCTCTCTGCTTTTCCGCCTTTGTCAACAGCTATTGATGTATCCGCTCCTGCTGCTGCTCCATCGGTGATGTCATCTGTCTCGTTTCAGCCGACCACGGCTTATCCCTGCAGGGGTCAGCAGGGATTTCTGCTTCTTTGGACATGGGATATCGGCCTCAACCTTCCCTGGCTTCAACTCGGCGAAGACGGAAGTGGTTGCCGGCGGATTCCTCTGCTGCGGTCTCTCAGCTGTCGAGCCCAGCAGGTTTTGCTTTGGTTTCAGATGCCCATGGTGGGGTCACTGTGGACTCGTTTTGCACTTCCGTCTACGCACTCTGGTCCTTCGGCCAGTTTTGCGGGACCAGCGCATTTTGTGCAGCCTTGACCTTCTGTCCCTCAGAGGTCTGCAGCAACTCTCCTTAGTTACCGCACTTCAGATCTTCGGGGTATTTCATACCTCTATAAGCATCTGTATTGAGATGTTTTGGCTGCCATCGTCACCCCTCGCCGGGTGTTCTAGAGGATCGTGACCCTTCGTTGGTTAAGAGGGTCAGATGCGCAGGCCACTTTGCGAGGCCATTCCGATGTCGAATCGGCAGATATGGGTTGAGAGCTTAGAGAGCCCTCTACTTGCTCATGCAGGTTCTTTCCAAGAGCCTTCCAGGCGCCCTCCACAGGCTGCTTTCTGATCCCCCTGATCTTTCAACACCATGGGAGGCATCGGCTGGTTTTATATGTGTCTTCCAACTCAGGCGATGGGTCAGACACACCTGACGTCGAGAGCCATCAGTCTTCTGACTTGGGGGTGGGGGGACTCTTGACTTTGTGTTTGAGTTCCTTCCGGAACTCAAACCGTCAGACCAGCCAGAGGTTTCAGCCAGGCTGCGATCATAGGTTGCTCACCTACAGCCTATGGAGCAACCTGTTTCTGGGTGCCTTTGACCGTACCAGTCAGTACAAGTGGGCGAAGCTTTTGCAGCATTGGACTCAAAGCTGAGTTCCAAGGCTATGAAGACTTCATTATTCACTAGGGCTGATACCTTTTTGTTCCCTGTGCATTATCATTACTGCGATTCAGTCAATACGTCGGTCTGCCAGACTTTGGCGGTTTTGGTTCAGGACTCCTCCCTCGGGCTTTCCAAGCCCAAGTCGGCCGTTATTCCTATGGCGACTTTGGAGTTCCTGTTGAGCTTAACCAGAGAGATGCTAAGCATGCTTTCTCTCTCGGATCATGTCGTCTCTGCCTTAGCTGCTTATCTGCCTCCAGATAAGTTTGACGACATACATGCTCCTTGCATTTGATCACTAAGGTGCTCATGCATCTTACTCACACGCATGCCTGTAGCATGGCTAATTTGGAATTAGTTCGCCGGAACGCTGTGTTGGACACAAGCCACTCCCTTTGTGAAGGGCAGCGCGCTGCTCTTCGATACGCTTCTTTGGTGTGTCTGCGACTATTCCATGATTCTGTGGCGATGGTCTGGGATGACATCCTGTGTCATTCCAAAGATCAGCTGCTGCTTTGCCAGCTTGATCTGCCTTCTCTTAGAGGCTGGGGCTGTTCCAAGCCTAACAAACTCCCTTCTGCTTCCTCTGTGAAGTCAAGGGCTGATCCATCTGCTTCCGTTTCTTCCTCTTACGTGGTAAGGGTAAGCGTTGGCAGTCCAGAGGGAGGTCTCTGGATCCTTCATCTAGCAGAGGAGGTGATTTCTCCTCTCACGGGCCTCACCGGCACTCGAAAAGAAGGTCCTCACCTCAATTCCATCTCAAGTTCCTTCAGACGGTTCACATCGGAAACATTTGATTACGGAAATCGACAATCTCCTGTCAAAAGGGGCGATCAAGCTCGTCAAGAAGATTCATGTTGTGGGATTTTATTCCTGTCTGTTCTTGGTGTCGAAGAAGTATGGCAGACTCTGACCAGTTATCGATCTGAGTATCCTGAACCAGTCTATCATTGCTCCCTAGTTCAGCATGGAGACTTTCAGGTCAGTTCACCTCTGCATTCACCAGGGAGTTTTCGCTTCCATCGTCGACCTGCAAAATGCTTACTTTCGTGTTCCATTTCATCGGACATTGCGAAAGTATCTCAGGTTTGCCTTTCTGGGATGAGTTTTCCAGTTCAAGGCCATGTCTTTCCTCCTTAAACCTGGCTCCTTGAGCCTTCACCCGACTGATGTCGCATGTGATAGCCTTCCATCACACACAGTCCAGGGTGACTACTTGTGTATCTGGATGATATCCTCCAGAGGCACTCCAATGCTGCTTTTCTAGAGTCTGATGTCTACCAACTGTTGAGCCTGCTCACATCTCTAGGGTTCAGAGTCAACGAGGAGAAGTCGGACCTGGTCCCTTCTCAGTCGTTTTGTCATCTAGGGACTTCCATATTCTGCTGAATACGGTAGCGGTTCCCCGGGAGAGAGCAGTGAGGAAGAAAAGGCATGATGCTTGGACTATTTTTGTAACTCCTGAGAGGCTCAAGGATTAAAGATGTATCCTATGGAGATGGATTGCTTAATGTGAACTCATTCTTGGACTCTGTTTATATCGTCTTCTGTTCAAGGTGAGCACTTCAGGCCCCCTGGGGCCTCTTGTTCAAGTAACAGTGAATGGTTGTACATGTGAATGAAATTGGCATTTTCCAGTTAGGAATTGTAACTTTGACTAGAGAACAAAATTGAACATATAGTTCAGGCGCAATATGGTTTGACCTGGAAAAAAATTTGGGATAAGCTGATTTTGGTGTCATTCGATGCAAAATTTATCTGGGAACAACATATCCAAAATCCGCAAAAATCTGCTTTGGGGGCAATTTTTCATGCAAGACGGCCGCAAGGAGGGATTTTCATACAAAAAAAAAATCTTTACTGGTATCAATTTCTTAATAGTCTTGATATTTTGTGTGAGATCTGGAGAAGTTTTGTGCGTCATTCATACTTTAAGCACGAATGCCAATCCTATAAAGTGGAAAAATGAATGAGAAAGTTCACAATTGTTAGGGAAATGGCCCCAAAAATACCATTTTCTTCAATTTTCACACCCATACGAAGTTGAGTCTGAATAGAACAGAAAAAACGAGCTATAATTCTGCTGCAGATGTTTTTCACAACTCCCGAGATGGCGAAGAATGATATCGATCAACTTTCTTCGCAATGATTAAATCCTGAGATGAGATTTGACCGAAATCATGCCAGTGTTCCTCAAGGCACTCTGCTGTCGCAAGTTTCGTCTCCAATCTCAACTGGCTCGGAGTTCAGGCAATTCTCCCTTCGACAGTCTCCACAAGCAGAGACACATTTGGTTGCGTTCTTTCTACAAGAGCATATATTCGTTCCACAGGGGTGTTTGGAGGTCATTTTGCATTTGCAATGTATAAATTTCAGGAGAGCTTCAGGCGCTGCATCCAGGTCAATCATCACGGGTATCAACTCATTTTCGAGAATTTCCCAGCCCCATTTCTGAGGATCTTGGATATCAATATGCAATTGCTTCCATTCCACTGTTTGTGGGTGGACTCGCAGGCTGTGAAAGTATGTTGCGCGTTCAGTTGGAGGTAGTTTCTGAGGTTCGATTCCTGTCTCACTGGAAGTGACCATTGTCATGAACTTTGAGTATCTCAAGCCATTCAATGTGTCTGACTGCTTGCCAGAGTATAGCCTTACAAACAGTTCAGTGCCGATTCTTCCAATTTCTGCTTGAGATACAGCGCTGTCGTGCATTGTTGCTGATATCATCTGAATCTCCCTCGACTTTTCTAACCTCTTGAGAAGCTGTGTTTTCCGGGCCAAATGTTGCCGAAGTAACATCACACCCACTCCATGCATGTGTATACAGGAGGTGTCGCCTAGTTGTATCTCCGATCTTCGCTATTATATCTGCGATCTTCCATGCCTCCCCACCCTTATGTGACTTCCGTGCTTCTGATTGGAAATAAACATCAGCCAAAGTATGATTTCATTGGTGAACAGATAGCACTAGTACATCAGTATCATCTGCGGCAATGACAACTGAATTCCCTTGAAATGAAAGTTTGATGGCACTTTCAACAATCAGGGTATCAGCATCGCCCAAACTGCAGTTAACAGTATGTCCACCCGCTCTCAGTAATGTGGACAGCAATCTTATGAACTGCATTTTGTTATTCTCGTTCGACAAGCACCGTTCCTGGTTCTTGTGTGCAGTCATGGTGTCTGTCAAACAGATATCGGCACACATGCTGACAGCTCTTCTGTGCTCATGACTCTTTGTGTTTGGTCGCTGTCCATAAAGATCGAAGACGACCCAGCAATTCTGCCCATATTAGTTGGCCACATATCCAACATGCTGATAGGCTACTTCCGAGTAGGTAGCCTTCACCTACCATTTGACTCTGTGGAGGAGAGCCCCTCCGTCAAGCACGTACCCGGAATCAGATGGCGGCTTCGAAAGTGCTACTCGATCTGTTATTGCAGCTGCTAGGTCTGCCTTGTTTGCTTTTCTGAGAAAGAAGTCTTTGAAGAGGGCTGTTGGCATCACAGTCACTTCGTACTCGAACTGTGCCATGTCGCGCTCCCTCTGAGCAATAGCTATCAATTGAGTGAACAGAGCTGATCTGTCTATTGATACCCTCTGGTTATCCAACTTCACCCCGGGTTTCAAATGGTCAAAAGTGCGAATTTGATCACTTCTTTCGATGGAGACATCAGAAATAACAACATTGTCTAGTTTAGAGTGTATCTCCGCCCCTACCGACTTGGTGTTGTCGCAGTTAATACCATCACCGAAGGAAGCTGACAATTCGGAGGACAGGGAGCGCAATCTTTCATTCTCATTAAAAGGATTGTACAAGTCAAACCACTCAAGTATTTTCATCATGTCGGTGTTGTCTCGTTTACGACGAGAAGTGCCCATGTCTACATGTTGTTCACTGGTACTGAGTTTCATGTCAGTCAGCATTGTCATATCTTCGTGTATTTCAGTGCGTTTATGCATGGTGTAGATCCACTTCTGACGCACTGATTCGGTCACCCCACGACCTCGCATTAGTCCACCTCGACTGTTAATTGAGCGCATGAGGACTTGTTCAATCACAAGGTCACTTGAAAGGCCTGTCCAAACCCTGGAACTCCGGCATATCTAGCAAGTGGCGTAACGGAAAATCTTGTAACATCACACCCACTCCATGCATGTTAATTGGGCGCATGAGGACTTGTTCAATCACAAGTTCACTTGAAAGGCCTGTCCAAACCCTGGAACTCCGGCGTATCTAGCAAGCGGCATAATGGAAAATCTTGTGCCTCCCCCCCCCCGTGAGATAGAGAAGGGGGCCCTTTGTAGATTTTTTCATTACATGAGTTAAGTTTCACCCCCCACCATCCAATGATACACACAAGCACACCCAACATGTGTGACTTGAGAGGCACCATGTATGTACATTGTTCATTTATCACCCCTATCAGTTACAATGATGTAGCGTTCACTTAAAAGAAGAATAATACATAGACTACAAAGAGTACATTGTGTGGAAGTGAGAGTTTGAAATTATGTGTATTTGGTACACTGTGGACTGTGCAGCAGTCACACAGGTAAACATATCAATACATACACAACCTGGCACGTATAACAGATAACCAAAAGTGCTACGCCAACATAGCCAATACTGAATTTAGTTCATAAAATTAACATTTATGACACTCGTGATATTTACCAGTTATTAAATGTTGAATAGAACCAAATCAGGATTGACTATGTCTTTGTTAAGACATATACTTACTGACATTACAGGCCTAGTACAGCACTTCACAGTAACGAGTCTCTACTACTAGAGTGTCTTGTCTCACAAAATTCTGCACATTACACAGTACACAGAAATGAATAGATTCTAAGAATAAGAATGATGCAAGTGGATGCGAAACTGAAACTAAAACACTGAAACTCAAACTAGTCACGGCGTAAGCTTTTTTTTGCCAGCGAGTTGAGTCTGTGTGTAGCAGTCGCCACATTGCATTCACTTTGAAATGAGACAACAATACACTTTGCTCCTTCTGTTTTTTTCTTTCTGTCAACCCCAATCCTCCTATCTATTTGTTTATTTCATTCTATCTGTCATCATTTCCTGCTATCGTTTATTTATCTCTCTTCCTCTACCCTTTTTTACTATCTCTCTCTCTCTCTCTCCCTTCCCCTCTTTCTTCCAGCTTTGGGACGTCCTTCAAGACGGGACACCCCCCTTCTAGCCGGGGCCCCCTGCAACGTGGGCCCATCCCCTACGCCATTGCATGCAGCATGGAAACCATCAAAGAAGAACCTGTCATACAACCACAGATGTTTCTCGGAGAGCTCAAGCAACATTTGCAGATACAACCTGCAACTCTTAGCGTAGTGTACATGTCCCTTGGCAGCGAAGAGGATCAACATATTACTGACAACATTAAGGTGGAGATTCCAATCGCCAAGGCATTCACCTCTGATGAACATTTTCGGTGTCTTGACATATTCGAGATATTGTATCCATAGCTTAGCAGTGCGCGATTGTTCAGCCAGTTTGGCTTTGTACTTATGAGAGCTGCAGAGTTTGCAACATCGGAAAGAGTTATCGAGCTGTCCAGCACATTATCATACAACTCCTTGACGCTATCTAAATCTTCCCTGTTGATAGATTTCTGTCCACTCCCGATGCTACATGAACTCCTCGGAGTGGCATCAGGTTCAGCCATTTCTGAGCTAGTAAGGGATGTGCATCGGTGTTATGGGCTGTGATGATACACTCTGTATAGCCTGTGTGTTAGTGAGTAGAAATAAACTGGATTCACACAAATCCATGTCCTCACATTCGCAATCGTTGGAATGCTGGTTTCGGAAAATTGATCGAAAATTCGCTCTTACACCACCGTTAGTATAAATGTTATAAAAATATTTTCCCCAAAGTGGATTTTGGATAAGTTCTTCGGGAGACTTTCCTCTTCAAAATGACACAAAAATCAGATTGTCCCAAATTTTTTCCGAGTATGTCCACTTTACTTGGTTCAACGCTTGTACTAATCAGGGATGGGGTATTCGTATTCAGTATTCGTATTCAGTCGTATCCAAATACAGTTTATCAAGTATTCACATGTATTCAGTATTCACTGAATGTTCTGAATACATGTATTCGTATTCGTATTCAAATACATTAAAATTAGAGCAGTATTCATGAATACTTTTTGAATACTTTCTATATTTTGGAATTAAAGAACCATGTTCTGAATAAAAGGTTTTCACAGATCAAGCCCTTGGACTCCAGACAACAAATTCACACCTCATTTCAATATTAAAGACTTAAGAATGAAATGTTTTTTGCGCACCGAAGGCACGCAGGGACGATTTGGGGAGCAAGCCCCTTTCGACCCTCATTGGCTGTTTGTTTTTGTAGGACGTCGAGGCGTGGTAGAGGAGGAAAAGGAAGGAGGGAGGAGGCCTACCCCCTCTTGGGCTTTTTGCGGCTCTTTTTCTTAGGTGGCGGTTGGCTTGGTGATATGGCTGGCGGTGGTGCAGAGTTTAGTGGCTGGATTGTGTCTAGTGTCTTTTTTGAATTTTCCCTGGACTCGCGTCTTTCGGCGACGGCTTGTTTCCCCAACTCAAGTTCTCGTTGGGCCAGCTCTAATGCTCTCCTTATCATTGGGTCTTTGATGGTGACTGCAGACTGAGGTGGCTGTATTCCTGTGATTGGCTCACCCGGGCTGTTCGGTTGAGAAGGAAGAGGGGAGTGAGGGGTGGGAGGCGGTGAAAAAGCAACTTCCAGTTCCTCCTCAGTCTCCACTGGACATTCCTCATCCAACTGTACCGGCTCAGGAGCCGGCAGTTGATTGGGTGTACCAGTGGGACTAGGAGGGGAACTGGCGGCTGCCTCCAGAGCCTCCACCCCCTCACTCAGCTCTTTCTTAAAGACTTAATAATCCCTTATATTATTTATATACCACCAAACACCTTGTCTGAAATTTATGCAATGAAAGCAGACAATAGACTTAATTATCAATTAACTTGTCACAATACAACCTATTTATGTAACAATGGCCACATATCCCCATGGCTTTTAAATTGTTGAAAACAAGGACAATAAAAATAAAACAAAAAAACTTGCGTTTATATTGGACACAACTCAGTTATTCAATGATATTATATTCTAAAATTTTTGGATTTATATAAAGTTTTTCTACTTATCCATTATTTCACAGTGAAAACACATTTATTTATTTATTCCTATTTAAGGTTTCCTTTGTACAGCTCAGTATGTCTAATTATAATCGGTGAAAGCAAGTAAATATTATAAAGAAAATACTACTGCTGTTAGCAAACTTTCGGGTCCAGGACATTTTCCCCCCGGACGTTTTCCCCTAGGACATTTCCCACTGGGACATTATCCCCTAGGACATTTTCCCCCAGGACTTTTTCCCCTAATTATTCATCCCCCGGACTTTTTCCCCTAGACTGATTAATCCTACATTTTTCACCCAGGACATGTTCTCATAGATTTTTTTAGCTCAACTTGACAAAGTCAAGCTGAGCTATTGCCATCACTTCTCGTCCGTCGGCGTACGTACGTTAGTATGTTAGTACGTTAGTACGTACGTCCACAATTTCCTTTGGCACACCTCACAGGTCGCATTTATGATCAGATTACTTTGAAACTTCTTATGCTTGTTTGGGGTGACCTCTAGATGGGAGCTATCGATTTTCTTCAATTTCCGTCAAAAAATGTTGCCGCGGCCAACGTTCTTAGAACTTAGTTTAGTCAAACCACAATATTTTCCTTTGGCACACCCTACAGGGCGCATTTATGACTTGATTGCTTTGAAACCTGATACGCTTATTTAGGGTGACCTCTAGATGGGAGCTATCGATTTTCTTCAATTTCCGGCAAAAAATGTTGCCACGGCCACGTTCGTAGAACTTAGTTTAGTCAGACCTCAATATTTCCCTTTGGCACACCCTACAGGGTACATTTACGATCAGATTGCTTTGAAACCTGGTATGCTTGTTTGGGGAGACCTCTAGATGGGAGCTATCAATTTTCTTCAATTTCATTAAAAAAATGTTGCCGTGGCCAACATTCTTAGAACTTAATTTAGTCAGAAGACTGAATATTTCCCTTTGGCACACCCTACAGGGTACATTTATGATCAGATTGCTTTGAAACCTGGCATGCTTGTTTGGGGTGACCTCTAGATGGGAGCTATCGATTTTCTTCAATTTCTGTCAAAAAATGTTGCCGCGGCCAACGTTCTTAGAACTTAGTTTAGTCAAACCACAATATTTCCCTTTGGCACACCCTACAGGGCACATTTATGACTTGATTGCTTTGAAACCTGGTATGCGTATTTAGGGTGACCTCTAGATGGGAGCTATCGATTTTCTTCAATTTCCGGCAAAAAATGTTGCCACGGCCAACGTTCCTAGAACTTAGTTCAGTCAGACCTCAATATTTTCCTTTGGCACACCCTACAGGGCCCATTTATGATCAGATTGCTTTGAAACCTGGTATGCTTGTTTGGGGAGACCTCTAGATGGGAGCTATCGATTTTCTTCAATTTCTCTCAAAAAATGTTGCCGCGGCCAACGTTTTTAGAACTTAGTTTAGTCAGAAGACTCAATATTTCCCTTTGGCACACCCTACAGGGTACATTTATGATCGGATTGCTTTGAAACCTGGCATGCTTCTTTGGGGTGACATCTAGATGGGAGCTATCGATTTTCTTCAATTTCTGCCAAAAAATGTTGCCGCGGCCAACGTTTTTAGAACTCAGTTTAGTCAGACCACAATATTTCCCTTTGGCACACCCTACAGGGCACATTTATGATTTGATTGCTTTGAAACCTGGTATGCTTGTTTGGGGAGACCTCTAGATGGGAGCTATCGATTTTCTTCAATTTCCATCAAAAAATGTTGCTGCGGCCAACGTTCTTAGAACTTGGTTTAGTCAGAAGACTCGATATTTCCCTTTGGCACACCCTACAGGGCACATTTATGATCGGATTGCTTTGAAACCTTTCATGCTTGTTTGGGGTGACCTCTAGATGGGAGCTATTGATTTTCTTCAATTTCCATCAAAAAATGTTGCCACAGCCAACGTTCTTAGAATTTAGTGTAATCAGACCACAATATTTCCCTTTTGTACACCCTACAGGGCACATTTATGATCGGATTGCTTTGAAACCTGGCATGCTTATTTGGGGAGGCTTCTAGATGGGAGCTATCGATTTTCTTTGGTTTCTGTCAAAAAATGTTGCCACTGGCAAAAAAACTGACATTGGTCCCAATGATCTTCAATTTTGCCATTTCATTTATAACTTACCAAGTTCAAGTTTGTCAAGTTGAGCTACAGTGTCATTGACACTTTCATTTAAATTTCTCATGGAATAAAATAGAAAAAAAATTGAAAGAATAAAAATAAAAATGTAATTGAGGTTTAATGTAATAGTTTATTCTTTTTTAAAATAGCAAGCACAAGATAATAATATACATGTAGCAAGTAGCACAAATAAAACTATGATAAATCAAACAACGATAATACAGCTAAGAATAAATTTACAAGACGACTCTAGATGAGAACACCCTTGGTACAAACCCATAAAATTATATTATGAGTTGCATCCATATATTATCATTGTGCCCCACCCCTCTCTGTTTCTCCCATCCCTCTGTGTTTCTTCACCTTGGTGCAAGTACTTGTTGCCCAACCGATTAGCACTAAACCCAAGTAGCACAAATAAAACTATGATAAATCAAACAACGATAATACAGCTAGGAATAAATTTACAAGACGACTTAGATGAGAACACCCTTGGTGCAAGTCTGTAATATAATTTTATGGATTTGTACAGCCTCCATGCATGAAGGATGTACAAACCCATAAAATTATATTACGAGTTGCATCCATATATTATCATTGTGCCCCCCCCCTCTGTTTCTCCCACCCCTCTGTGTTTCTTCATCTTGGAGCAAGTACTTGTTGCCCAACCAATCATCCAGCTTACTGTTTATACAGCAAAACAACTTGATATTGTTATGCCATACAGCACACTGTGTGTGACAGATTGACTAGCTTACTGTTTATACAGTAATTCAACCTATTTTATTTTTATTTAGTACTTTGAAAATAATGTGACATTAAATGGAACAAATTCTTTCTTTTTCTTGTAACAAAATCTTGAAATTAAATTTTTTTTAGTTTGGGGAAAATGTCTTCTCTTTTTTTCCTAACTAGGGGAAAATGTCCACCCTCCCATTTGAAATTAGGGGAAAATGTCCTAGGTGACACTTTTTTTTAGGGGAAAATGTCCTAGGGGAAAATGTCCGGAACCCCAAACTTTCAGCCAACAGACCTCCAGGTTTAACCATGAAGTGCATTGGCTAAAAATTTGCTAGTCCTTCTTACATTGTATGTGGTGTTATTGCAGTTGATACTTAACGTTCAGGAGGAAATGCCAGTCTGTGATTTTTTAGAGGCAATCCACTCACATTTTCTGATGTGTTGTCCATGGGGTATACGGAAAAAAAAACCATAGAAAAAAAAACCTAGGAAAAATACCCCAGAGAAAAAAAAACCCATAGAAAAAAAAACCCATTGAAAAAATGATGATGACTGAGAAAAAAACCCCAAGAAGAAAAAAAAACACAACCTAATTCATTCATTTGTCATATTTTATTTGTTGATCGTTGGATATTAATAAAAAATGTTTGGGGCAATTAATGATGAGCTTGTATTTGTTTTGCAATCAAAACAATCTTCTTGAAGTTGCATTTTTATTCAATTTCATTTGTCTTGTAAGTGGCTTATGTTGCTTATTTCATGTGCTGTTGCAAAATAAACGTAAATGCAGCAAAGTTCATACAATGAAGTGTTTAGAACTGTTCTGGAAAAAGCAGAGGAGTTAGGCTTTTGTTTAGATCCAACATTGATTGTGACTGATTTTGAGCAGGCAGTGTTTAATTCCATCAGATATACGTTTGTTGAACATGTTAAAACACAGGGGTGCTACTACCACCTCACACCTCACACAGGCCACTTGGTGCAAAGTTCAGGAGATGGGGCTCTGTGAGGTCTATAGGGAGAACAATGAGGTTAAAGATTGGTGTGGAATAACTGATGCATTAGCATTTTTACCGGTGAGTGATGTGAAGGATGGCATGTCATGGGTTAAAGACAACTTTCCAGATGTATTGGGTGACTTGGTGGCATATTTTGACTCAACTTATGTATCAGGAGATTATAGAACAGTCACCAATTCTAATTCAAAATTAGAATAGTCACCAATTCTAATTCAACGGATAACTTTCGTCGTCTGCCACCTCTCTTTCCCATCAACATCTGGAATATACATGAGGCAACACTCAGTGATGAACCGAGGACAAACAATATTTGTGAGGGGTGGAACAACAATTTTCAGCAATTGATAAGAGACAAAAATCCCTCCATTTGGAAGGTAATACTGGCTTTAAAGGCAAGACAATTCCAATGCAAGGGATGCACTTCACCAATGTTTCCTAGCATATAAAAATGGACAGAAAACTATTCCAGATTTTCTAAAGGGTATAGGTTACAACATTAGGTTCTAAAGATCATAGCTACATATTTCCAATACGTTTTAGTGCTGCAAATAGGGATAAGCCTGATATGTACTTTCATATAAGCATATATAGAATATACACAAATTGGTAGTCATGGTATAAATATAAAATAAAAAATGCATTGGTTTGATATTAACTTATTTTATTTTCCTATTACCATTATCTGCAAATTTTGTTGCCAAAACCAACTAGGAAATTAGCACTATGAAAGCCTACACAATCTCGAATATCTTGGCACTTTCTCATGAAAACCATAGAAATATGGGTATCATTGGAACCATATCATTAAACTGATTCCAATGATATGCAAATTTCTATGTTTCTTTGAATTTAGTTTATTAATACTCATAAATGTTTTGCTGACTTTAACACCAGTTGGGTTTTTTTCTCGGGCTTTTTTCCTATGGGTTTTTTTCTATTGTTTTTTTTTCTCAGGGGCTTTTTTCCTAGGGGTGTTTTTCTATGGTGGGGTGGGGGGGAGGGTTCTATGGTTTTTTTTTCCTGCCTTTGTCCATGGAGAGTAGTCTAATTACTATGACACCTATAGAGTGAATTGCCCGCAAGGTAATTACTTTAGTTTTTCAACAAAGCATGGTAAGCACAATTAAAGCTTCAGCTAAAGGACCATCAGTTTAAAAATGACTTTTAACCCAACAAACAAAAAACTTAAAGGCCTTGCTATAAATACTTCTTATTTAAAAAGTATTCAAAAATGTATTCATATACATTGTAATGTATTTGTATTCATATTCAAATACATTTGAAAATTTGTGTTCATGAAATTTCAAAGTATTCGTATTCGTATTCGAATACATTTACAAAGTATTTGCCCCAAGCCTGGTACTAATAGAGCATCAGTACATGAAGTGCACTATTCTGGTCAGAATTGAACAGTTCATCAAAACACTGGGGAAAACTTGGGTATATATGACATTAGAGTGCAGAGGGTTAATTCAATTGATCTGCAGTTTGATGAAAAAGCATGTATTTTTATACTGTACCAATGACCCAGACTTAGCTGGTGCTAACTCTAACAAAACCAGGGCCAAACACAAATTTTGCCCCCCAATCCCCAAAATTTGCATCCAAAACAAAAAGAAATCATGTCCTAAAGGACCTCCATACTACGCCTCTACTGCGCATGCGCAGTGACGCAGTCGTCCCGAAATTGGCGCCAATTATCATTCTCTGTTTGGCCCTTCATCAGTCAACATCTCACTGATCTTTGTGCTTGTAAATCTCAGTTTAAAGGATGCCAGACACGTAATTTTTGGAGAAAATGTGATTCTAAGGAGGATAGAAGGAGGAGAGGAAAAAGAAGTGGCAAAAAATAATCAGGGCTGTACTTAAAATTTTTTGATGAAATTATGTTAAGTTGCCTATTTTCGAGGCATGGGCCTCTTGTTGTCATTCTTGCTAATTGTTGCACTGCTTATTCAGTGTTTCCTCTCCCCTAGCCTTCTAAAGTCCCCCCTGGCAATTCTCCCATGCTTTTGGCATATTTTTGAGAAATTTCATTTCTAAAATTTCCTGGGAGAGTTGCTTGGTTACAGAATGTTTTCTGTTATTTTCCCCATAGTTACGTTTTCACCCATGGGTGTATAACGTTTGTGTTCTGCATCTTCCATCTGATGTTCTACAGATTCTCCCCTGGGAGTCTCTGTTTTGCATCAGATAGAGTGTAATTGGTGACTGATTCCGGGCCAGTTTTTTCAGTGCCTGGAGTCATGTTTTCTAGTGTGTTTACACTGTTTGTTTTCATTGGCAACAGCCTTTTTTGAGGGGGGCTGTTTGCCTTTGTGGTAGTTTATCTCATTATAAGATACATTTATATTATCCGAAAGTGTCTCATTAATTATTTTATATAAATTTAAAATTTTTGACCACACTTTGCCATCGGATTCATCAGGGCTCAACGTTACTTTTCAGCAACTTGGGCTTCGCTGAAAAAATATTTTTTCAAAATTATTTTGTTTTGCAATTGTTTTTTCTTTTATTAATGGATCATGTTATTATGTATCTTTGTGTCAGGGGTTTTTGCGAGTAACTAGGACTTATTGTTGTTCTTTCACAATGAAGGGACGTTGTTCAAATTGTAATAGGAAGAAATCTTCCTCTGACTTTCATGATCATTGTATTAATTGTAGTCAGTGTTCTCGCATTAATCCCTGTCCTATATGTGAACATTGGGATGAGAAACATTGGAAACGTGTGTCACGATATGTTGTTTCTGGAGAAAGAGCGATGCCGGCTCTTTCTCCGCAAGGTCACTCTACTCTCTCAGTTTCTATTTCAGAGGAACCAGAACAGGGTGATGTTTCCATGTTATCTTCTTCAAGTGTGCGTCCGTCGTCACAAATGAATTCAGAGCTAGCGGCAAAAGTGCTCATGGAGATTAGACAAATGTCGTCCGCTAGCTCGCCCGGTGTAGCGTCCATTCACCGAATGGTTCGGCAGCCGGGTTCGTCCGATGCGGTCCAAGAGGAAATTTTGGGTGATGCGAGCACTATAAACATAATAGATGCACACCCAGTGACGGCGGATAGTAAGCGAGAACGGAGGAAGCCTTTTAGTCCGGTTCCTAGCTCGTCCAGGTCCAGCCGGGCCGCGAGCGAGAGAGGTCCCTCTCTCGTACAACAACATCTGGGACCAGATGTTGTGGTACAAAATGTGTCTTTAGCGGAGCATACGTCCGTCGCTCGGGACGCTCCGTTGTATAAGCAGTCCGCAGAGACTGTTAAGGCTTCCTCTTCTCGTCAGCGCACACGACCGCACCTTGGCTGCGTGACCGCCGATATATTACCAGCTTCGCCGATGAAGGATTCTTCAGCGACCAGGTCACACCATCCGGCAGCCAGAGATTCGAGACCGATGGACTCTGGACGTTCACATAGGAAAAGTATGCGGGAGCCATCTGATGCGGAGCTGCCCTCGGCGAAGCAGCGAAAGACTGCGCCTCCGCAGGTCTCGACGCCGGACATTCTTGTGCAGATAGCACAGCTTATCGCAACATCCCAGCAGCCGACAGAAACGGTGTCGGATCGAGAATTATCCGACGGCGCTGGGTCGGTACGCTCCGCCGAAGCATCGGGGGCGGACGACCGGGAACATCGTGAGGTCCGACCGGATGGTGAAAGGGATACGGATGACTTGGAGCTATCCCTTTCGGAACAACATAAAGCTGCCGTGGACTTCATCCGGCACTTTCTCCCTCAAGTTGTTCCGTCGGGCCAGACTGCTGCGCTTCCGGACAAGAGAATTATAGCGTCATTGGACTCTGAATTTTTTGAGCGGTTCAGGGACATCGCTCCCGAGTTTCCGTCGCAGTCCAATAATGTTGCTAGAACATTTGAATTATTGAACGACGCTATATTTAAACTTGCTTCCAGGACGGGGAAAGCAGGTTTCTTGTCCGCTAATACTCTCAACCTGCCTTTCATTAATGCAAGGAATAAATTCGATACGGCAGGACAGGGTATACCGAGAGTTCCTCTGCGTATGGACGACGAGGCGGAAGACTTAGAGCTATCATTACCGTCGTCAGCTTCTATTCCAACCGCGGTGTTGGAAACAGCTATTGCGTCTAACAGAGCCAATTTAGATGCCTTATCTTACGCAGATCACCTTACTAAGGCGTTATCACTGCGCCTTCAAGGGGAAGAGTTTCAGGATATACAATCCTCTTTAAGACTTCTTTCAAGGGCAGTAGCTTATTCCACGTGTAACTCCGCCCTTTCAGTGGCAAATCTGGAGTTGGTTAGACGTGACGCAGCCCTAGCTACATCCACACTAGTGGATTCTAAGGTGAAGAACTCTCTTAGAGTCGCTTCGGTCTCAGGAGAACTTCTCTTTGACGGCAAGCTTTCCGCTATTTATGATAAAATTAAAAAGAAAGCTAATGATTCTCTGTTGTTCAGATCGGCTCCTAAGAAGTCTGATACAGCAGACACGAATAAGACAGGCACTTCTGGGTCTAATGCGCCCAAGAGAGGTTCCTATAGAGGTTCCGGTGCGTCCTCTTGGTCTTATTCGAGAGACCGTCAGGATAGCGACTCTCGTTCGGGACGTCCTTCAGGCCGGGACAATCGGTCGGACGCCCCGAGGTCGACGAGGCGAGGTGCGGGTCGTGGAAGACGTGGTTTCTCCTACCGCAGGCTTCGCAGGTTCAGGAGGTGATGGCTTAAACCTCTATCGCGTTCCGGTTGGCGGAAGGTTGTCGAGTTTTTCACAAGAGTGGGCGTCGATTACGGACGACCCTTGGGTGAGAGGAGTGACTTCGGAAGGTCTGAAGATATCCTTCAAACGAAAGCCTCCATTAACTCGAAGTCCAAAGTGGACTCATCTTCCGTCAAATCCACAGAAAAGAGACGCTCTGTTATCAGAGGTGCAGTCTCTTTTAATGAAGAACGCGGTAGAGGTCGTAGAAAACCAGGAATCTCTGGGATTCTACAGCCATCTGTTTCTGGTTCCGAAACCAGATGGCTCGTTCCGTCCAGTCATAGATTTGAGCTGGATAAACAAGCTGATCGTCGCTCCGAAGTTTTATATGGAGACGATTCGATCGGTCAGAGCGAGTATTCGGGTGAACGATTATGCAACGAGCATAGATCTCAAAGATGCGTACTTTCACGTCATGGTACATCCGACATTCCGAAAGTATCTACGCTTTGCAGTCCTTGGAGTTGTGTATCAATTCTGGGCGATGTGCTTCGGATTGAATCTAGCACCCTGGGCTTTCACTCGGGTAATGAACTCGGTAATGATCTACTTCCGAGCTCATTCGTCTGCGGTAACGTCGGCCTACCTGGACGACATTCTTCAGAGGTACGGCAACGAGTTAACGCTTCAGAACGATGTTCAGAATCTTCTTCTATTGCTCCGACGTCTCGGTTTTATAGTAAACGAGGAGAAGTCGGATCTGGTGCCGTCCAAGTCATTCACTCATCTGGGAATGAGCTTCGAGACGCACAACAATCTCGTTCGTCTGCCGTTAACCAGAGCGAAATTAGTCAGTTGTTACGCTCGCTATTGTCTGCACGCAGACAAAGTCACGGCGAGAGAATTTATGAGACTGATAGGTCTGTGCGGAGCCGCTGCGGATCTCATTCCGATGGGGCGGCTACGCACACGTCCTCTTCAAATTTTCCTGACTCAGAATTGGAGGGTGAAAATTCATTCGCTCGATGTAGACGTTCTCTTGTCAGATCAAGTGAAACAAGAGATTCAGACTTGGGCAAACATTCAGTGGTTAACTCAAGGAGTTCCGCTGCAGTTGCCGGATCCGAGTTTTACCGTTATGACGGATGCCAGTCAAACAGGTTGGGGTGCATCATTAATCCCAACGGATTCGAGATGCCAGGGTCTTTGGGATCCGCAATTCCTGTGCAAGCACATAAACATCAAGGAAATGATGTCAATTTGGCTTGCATTACGTCACTGGATGGACATTATTCACGATGCTCATGTCCAAATCCTATCCGACAATACGACAGTAGTGGCGTATATACGGAATCAGGGAGGCACTCATTCGGTTCCGTTGTTCAATCTAACGGAAAGAATCCTTCTGTTTGCGTTAGAACATCACGTTCTTCTTTCGGTCCGTCACATACCGGGTCGTCTGAATGTGCTAGCAGACTCCCTTTCACGAAAGGGTCGTTTGTTGCCATCGGAGTGGACTCTCAACAAACAAGTATTCAATCAGATTTGCTACCAATGGGAACGGCCAATGATAGACTTATTTGCGACACATCTCAACAATCAGTGCAGACGTATGTGTCTCCGTGTCCGGATCCAAGAGCATTTGCAGTAGACGCTCTGTCGATCCCTTGGGACGGAATGATAGGATATGCGTATCCTCCAGCGCCATTAATTCAACAAGTATTGCTAAAGATAAAACAATCTCAATGCAAGATTCTGTTGGTAGCATCTCTGTCGCCACAGAGACCGTGGATAAATCTACTCAGGTGTCTGTTGTGGGACCTACCGCGGAAGCTTCCTCCACGAGAGGATCTTCTTTCGCAGGGGAAATCGCGCCAACTCCATCACAACCCGCAAGGTCTCAACCTTCACGTTTTTCCGTTGTGCGGTCCTTCTTGCATGGCAAGCACTTTACAGGACGAGCAGTGGACGCGATTTCTAACTGTAGGAGGACCTCCTCTTCGCTAAACTATGCGGCTAAGTGGAAGGTTTTTCGTCGTTGGTGTAGGGATCATTCTGTAGATATATTTGATCCCTCTATACCAGACATTGCAAACTTTCTAGTATACTTGTTTGACGAAATCAAACTGCAGCCTGTTACTATTAAGGGTTATAGATCTATGTTATCTGATACCTATGCACATCATGATAGTTTACAAATTGGATCTAATGTCTCTTTATCGAAGTTGGTTAGAAACTTTTCGATAAATAGACCAAGAACTCTTAGATTAATTCCTAAGTGGAATTTAGCTTGGGTTCTCCTTAAATTGAAGGAAAAGCCATTTGAACCTCTTGGGACAGTAGATTTCAAATTCCTATCTTATAAGACAGCTTTTCTCTTAGCTTTCTCTTCTGCCAGAAGAGTCAGTGAGCTTCATGCACTATCGGTGGATGATTCTCATTATCGTAGTGTTGGGAACACTATCACCTTCACTACTAATGTGGGTTTTTTAGCTAAGAATCAGGCTCCTAATAAATATCCGGAACCTATTGTTATTAAGGCTCTTCCGTCTTCAGACGGGCGTAGGCCTTTACTCTGTCCTGTTAGAGCACTACGTATCTATAAACAGAGATCTCAGTTTATCAGAAAGGGACGGAAACGTTTCTTTCTGTCTTTGATGCCTAATAGAAAGGACATTTCAGTCCATTCTATTGCTAGATGGATTCAGTTAACTATCCGTACTGCTTATGAAGATTTATCTTCCTCTCAGCAGTCTGTGCTTAAGATTTCTGCTCATGAAGTAAGAGCTCTTTCTACTTCCTGGGCTTATGCTAATAGTGTTGCTATTACAGATTTAATGAAGGCTGCATATTGGTCTCAGCCATCCACATTTACGAATTTTTATCTCAGAAATATTGAGTCCATTTCTGGAGACCTGCATTGTTTAGGTCCGTTATCTGTTGCTCAGAATGTCGTCCACTAAACAGTTGCAACTATAGTTATGCAGGCTTTCTGTTCCGGCAGTGACTCCGTCCGGTTGCCCTCTTCGCTCTGGGCTATTTGACCCAGGGCAAGGGGAAGGGGGGGGGGGGGGGGCGGGTGTTCCCTTAGGTCACCTGCTTTATAGTGAAAAGCAAGGGAATGCCTCCTCCAAGTCAGTATTTCTGAGTCGCTTCCGGGATGGTTTTAAAGTGTAATATTAATGTTTAAATTCATTCATGTCTTATTTTTAAAGTGTAGCTCGGTGTGAAGCATTTGTATATGTCAAGTGTCAAACAGGCTTTAATATACAATACTCGGACACTTTTAAATGACTATAAAGAGTCTCAATTCTCTGGACTACTTTATTTATTGGCTTGCTTTAAAAATAATTAGTATAAGGGTTATACTGGATATTAATAGAGAACATGAATGTTATTGTGCTCAATTATTAAGGGTAGTGTATCTTTCTAATTTAATATTAAATAAGAAAGATACATGTAAAGCCTAATACTCCTTTTCTCCTTAAGGGGTTACCTCTTTACTATATAGTTGAGCTTATTGGATTTTCCTCTATGTCCTAGGCCCTCCAGCCTGTTTACTATTCAGCTAAGTCTGGGTCGTTGGTACAGTATAAAAATGTTAAAAAATTTATAGTAATTTATATATTTTTTATACTTACCAATGACCCAGACGGGGATGGCCCTCCCTGGAGTTGGGAACTCTTGCCTCCCCGCTGAGTACATAGCGCTGACCAGGCACTGCCAGTAAGAATGATAATTGGCGCCAATTTCGGGATGACTGCATCACTGCGCGTGCACAGTAGAGGCGTAGTATGGAGGTCCTTTAGGACATGATTTCTTTTTGTTTTGGATGCAAATTTTGGGGATTGGGGGGCAAAATTTGTGTTTGGCCCTGGTTTTGTTAGAGTTAGCACCAGCTAAGTCTGGGTCATTGGTAAGTATAAAAAATATATAAATTACTATAAATTTTTTAACTTTTCCATTTTCAGGATATTCTTTCAAAGCTGCAAGAATTCAGTTCACTGGAAGAACACAATGAAGCTGAATGTTGTGTTATTTGTTTGCTAAGTCATGGAGAAGAAGGTTTCATATTTGGTACAGATGGGCGAAAAATAGTGCTAAATGACATTTTTTCAATGTTTGATAACATAAACTGCAGATGTTTGATTGGAAAACCAAAGATATTCATCATACAAGCATGTCGAGGAGGTAATAACCCACTTTTGCAATTATGTGTTTTGGGATTTGTTGTACATGACCTCCATTGATGCAGATTGCTTGTCATTACTGAATACTATGAGCATGTATTCAAAGTTCAAGATTTTAAGAGGTTGAATTGTTAACTATGATGGGGAGCGCGGTGGCTCAGTAAGTGGAGGTGCAGGCTGCAAGCCGAGAGGTCCTCGGTTCGAATCCCACCTGCGACCACCGCGTTGTGTCCTTGGGCAGGACACTTCATCTCCATTGCCCGCGTGGGCGCACGATGACGCCGTGTACTAAGGCGTACTGCACGTCGATGGTACGCATGTCTTCAACCAATCTAACCCTGCCTGTGCTGCAGTGCGGAGTTACGATGTTGGGGAGCTGGCAGCTGCTCGTCGTTGCTCGGTGGTTCTCTCCGGGTACTCCGGCTTCCTCCACCCGTAAAACTGTCACGGTCATGATTAGCCATTGTGCATAAATATGTGACCTTAAACATCAATAAATAAATAATATGTTAACTATGATTCTAAGATAGGAAAAACCTTGAAAATATGATAGGATACCAAAAAGGCAAAAATACTGGTGCTTTTCTCTCCTAAAAGTCAGGTGTACTATACTGATCACTCTCCGTCCATTGTAAAGGTGTCAAGTCTTCTCCCAAACTACTGGACTGATTTCATTTGAATGTTTTAAAAAAAACCTGAATGGATGGATGCATTAACTTGTTATATGGTATTCAGCTTCCCTTTGAGGTGTACACTAAAGTTTGTTCAAGAGATGATCAGATTTATATTTGTTCAAATCAAGTCTCCGGGTTCATTTTTGAGCTCCTTTTTATGCCCCTGCGACAGATAGTCGGGGTGCATATTGTTTTACCCCTGACATACGTCCGCTGTCCATTCGTCCATCCACATCTAGGATACATTGATTGTCTGGCTAACTCCTCTCACAGTTTTCAACCTAGGACTTTTTTATTTCATGGGATGTTTGTACATATTCCAGAGGTTTGTAAATTGTCGTGATTTTGATTTGCTTCAGATTTTTACAGAATTACATGTTGTTGAACTTGGTAAATTTTTTGTAGAATTTTACCTGTACGGTACGTGGTTTGTGTGTGGTAGACTGTGCGAGGGCATCATATGTGTCTTACAGACACAGCTCATGTACGAGTAACAAATCACTGTTTGCTCTTGAACCTCCTATGTCCACGTGATGTGCAGGGGACATGCTTCAGTCTAGTTTGACTTTGTGCAATAAGAGTAAATTAAAATCTTATTGTTCAGATACACCAGCCAAAATCAATTGATATTTTTTATACGGCATCCTTAAGGGATGAGGAGAGAGTTAAATTTGTTCAACTGAAGTCTTCAAGTTTATATTTGGACTTCAGTTGAACAAATTTTAACTTTATTCAGTATGAGGAATATTATTTGAAAATCTTCTTCCTATCCATCGCTTAGAATATAATTAAGACCCCTGTAGGAACCCCTGGAAGAGAGGTAGTGCTTGTTTACTGTGGTAAACAAGCTCTGTTTTATTGTTAAAATAAGACCCATTCACTTAGGCGTATGGTGTAAATCCGCTGAAATGAGCAACATGGGTAAAAACAATTGACTAAACTTTACTGTGCAGAAATATGTGACCTTAAACATCAATAAATAAATTCTATCAAGAAATATCCACTCCATAATGGGATATGGTAATCATGGCTTATTATCAGACATTGGAATTTGTGTTCTTGACCTTTGAGTTTGAAGAATTTGGGGGGAGTAACTAACATACTAGTGGCCTGCCTTAATAAACATCAGTCTAACTGGTCTTTTAGAGACAGTTTCAGTATTGCGATCACAAAAGTGGTCTCTTCCATGATTTGATTATGACATACTTGCACCAGTGGGTAATGATTTTACAAATAAAATACTGAAATCGAGAAAAAACAAATGAAAAGAGCATCTCAGGTTCAACATTCTTTCATTTCTTTTTCAACAGGTGAGTTTCTTCAGTGTTGTTAGATAGGAAAGTGGACAGAATTTTGACCAGATCATCCCTATTGTGATCACTGTATTGTATGGTGTGAACTCTCAGCAGGCACTCAATTAGGCTTTTTTATGAATCATGCATGGGCTCTTTCGGTGAATATATTTCTCCACAGGGGAAGATTTTACAACCAGACTTTTATCATATCTCTAATTGTTTTGTACTTTTGAAGTAGCTGGGACAGCTTGAATAGCATTGACATTTTCAAGGAAATAAAATCGAACAGCCAGAATAATGTACATATATATTTTGTTTTGAAGGTTCTTTTGATCGTGGTTCATCATATACTGCTTCGGATGAAGTGGACGGACATGACAACTCGCCTGATCGTGTATTTACTTTACCTACAATGTCAGATATGTTGATTTGTTATCCAACACAGATGGGTATGTACTCATTGATTTGATATTTAATAATAATTCTTATTAAATTAAATGGCAGTGCTTACACATTAACACTTAAAAGGCCGAATTTTGACATTGATCCCTTTTTAATGCAACAAAACAGGGGCCCCTGATTACAGTCTTTGGGTTGACTGGAAATTGTGTTCCAAGTACCCTGGCAGTTGTTTCTTGGCAAATCTAGCCTGTCTAAGTTTTGTGATGAACCGGGGCATCGGCCGATTATGACAACCGGCAGTTAAAACCAGTCAGTTTCCGGTTATTAGCACACCTGACTGAAAGTCAGGGTGAGCTGTTCTGATCACTTTTTGTCTGTCGTCCGTCGTCCATCGTCCGTTGTGAAGGTGATGTTTGGGCCTTTTTCTCCCAAACCAGTGGCCACATTTCAATGAAATTTTACATGAGTAGTGGTTAAATAAATAATATGTTAACTATGATTCTAAGATAGGAAAAACCTTGAAAATATGATAGGATACCAAAAAGGCAAATAAATTTGCATTTGGGTTTTTCTTCAAATTGGATTTCCGCTGATATTGAGGAGGGGGGTGGGGCCAAAATGCCTCAATTTTTAAAAAAAACTCTTCTCATGAACCAGCTGTAGCAGAGACTTGATATTTGGTATACAGTTTTCCTTTTGAGGTGTAGACTCCAATTTGTTCAAGAGAAGCTGGAGGGGCAATATTTGTCATCGTTATGGGCGGGACAAGAATTTTGGTCCTGCCCAAAATTTGTATTTTCCAAACCGAGAGGCCGATTTGAACCAAATTTGATATGAAGTATTAATGGGTCATAAGTGCTTGATTTATGCCCAATATTTTTTTCAGAATGCTCCGTGGGAACCACAGGAGCTAAAAATAGAAAAAAATTTCAAACGCCCATATTTCCAAAACTACATTGCTCTGAGAATTCTTATTTAGTGTGAAGCTTCCTTAGGACCAACAGAATGGAATGATAAAAAAAAATTGCTATCGCTTTTATCATAGGGTACTTTTTTGTTTTGGTTCTTTGAAAAAATGCTGAGTCAGCATATTTTTATACGACAACCAATGGCCCAGACTAGCTGGTGCAAACTCGATATTATCAAGGGCCAAACACAAATTTTGAACCCCCCAATCCCCAAAATTTGCATACAAAACCGAAAATTAAAAGTCCTATCTGGCCCTCCATACTTTTACTCTCTGCGCATGCGCATTGGTCAGGAAGAGACCGGAATTGGCGCCAACATTATTCTTTGTTTGGCCCTAAAGTCAGTAACAATGAGCTGACATCTGTGCTTTAAAACCTCCTTTTTTGAGGATGCCAGCAGACACAAATCAATGCAAGAATTGGTGTATCCAAGGCTCTTCATGGATGATGGAAGTGAACTATTATGGTTTCAGATGTTCAGGGCTGTAACTTTATAATAATTATAAAAATTATTTCATGTTTCCCATTTTCGGGACATACACCTGACGTCATCATTCTTGCTTATGATTTTGCCACTGTTTGTTAAGTATTCCTTCCCTATCCTTCCATGAACCCTTGCTGTTAAACTCCTAAGCTTTTTGGCCATTTTTTATTGAAATTTTTTATTAAATTTCTTGGGAGTTTAACGTGTATTACAGAATATTTATTCTGTTTATCCCCATGGTTACGTCCTCGCCCTAGGGATGTTAGGTCATTTTGGTCTTGCATCTTCTATCTGATGTACCATTTTTTCTTCGTATGACGATTCAGTTTGCATCTGGTAGCATTTAAATTGGTTTCTGACTTTGGGCCTTTTTTTGTGCCTGATGTCTTGTTTTCAGTTTTTTCCTTGACGTTGTTTACATTGGCGACGCCCTCAAATATATGTAGTATTTCATATTATGTTACTGTAGAATTACTTTAGGATACATTGATTATTATTCCGGTAGTGTAGCTCATAATATGTGGATTTTGTCCACATTTAGGCTCTATCGGGATACCCTTGGGCTCATTATGTTCCCTTTCGGAACTTAGGCATTTTTTCAAAAAAATTTCGAAATTTTTTTTGTAATTTTTAGCTCAACTTGACAAAGTCAAGCTCAGCTATTGCCATCACTTCTCGTCCGTCGGCGTACGTACGTACGTACGTACGTACGTACGTACGTACGTACGTACGTACATTAGTACGTTAGTACGTACGTCCACAATTTCCTTTGGCACACTTCACAGGTCGCATTTATGATCAGATTACTTTGAAACTTGGTATGCTTGTTTGAGGTGACCTCTAGATGGGAGCTATCGATTTTCTTCAATTTCTGTCAAAAAATGTTGCCGCGGCCAACGTTCTTAGAACTTAGTTTAGTCAAACCACAATATTTCCCTTTGGCACACCCTACAGGGCACATTTATGATTTGATTGCTTTGAAACCTGGTATGCTTATTTAGGGTGACCTCTAGATGGGAGCTATCGATTTTCTTCAATTTCCGGCAAAAAATGTTGCCACGGCCAACGTTCGTAAAACTTAGTTTAGTCAGACCTCAATATTTCCCTTTGGCACACCCTACAGGGCACATTTATGATCAGATTGCTTTGAAACCTGGTATGCTTGTTTGGGGAGACCTCTAGATGGGAGCTATCGATTTTCTTCAATTTCTGTCAAAAAATGTTGCCGCGGCCAACGTTCTTAGAACTTAGTTTAGTCAGAAGACTCAATATTTCCCTTTGGCACACCCTACAGGGTACATTTATGATCGGATTGCTTTGAAACCTGGCATGCTTGTTTGGGGTGACCTCTAGATGGGAGCTATCGATTTTCTTCAATTTCGGTCAAAAAATGTTGCCGCGGCCAACGTTCTTAGAACTTAGTTTAGTCAAACCACAATATTTCCCTTTGGCACACCCTACAGGACACATTTATGATTTGATTGCTTTGAAACCTGGTATGCTTATTTAGGGTGACCTCTAGATGGGATCTATTGATTTTTCTTCAATTTCTGGCAAAAAATGTTGCCACGGCCAACGTTTGTAGAACTTAGTTTAGTCAGACCTCAATATTTCCCTTTGGCACACCCTACAGGGCCCATTTATGATCAGATTGCTTTGAATCCTGGTATGCTTGTTTGGGGAGACCTCTAGATGGGAGCTAACGATTTTCTTCAATTTCTGTCAAAAAATGTTGCCGCGGCCAACATTCTTAGAACTTAGTTTAGTCAGAAGACTCAATATTTCCCTTTGGCACACCCTACAGGGTGCATTTATGATCGGATTGCTTTGAAACCTGGCATGCTTGTTTGGGGTGACCTCTAGATGGGAGCTATCGATTTTCTTCAATTTCCATCAAAAAATGTTGCCGCAGCCAACATTCTTAGAACTTAGTTTAGTCAGACCACAATATTTCCCTTTGGCTCAGCCTACAGGGCACATTTATGATTAGATTGCTTTGAAACCTGGTATGCTTATTTACGGTGACCTCTAGATGGGAGCTATCGATTTTCTTCCATTTCCGTCAAAAAATGTTGCCACGGCCAACGTTCTTAGAATTTAGTCCAGTCAGACCACAATATTTCCCTTTTGTACACCCTACAGGACACATTTATGATCGGCTTGCTTTGAAACCTGGCATGCTTGTTTGGGGAGGCCTCTAGATGGGAGCTATCGATTTTCTTCGGTTTCTGTCAAAAAATGTTGCCACTGGCAAAAAAAATAACATTGGTACCAATGATTTTCAATTTTGCCATTTCATTTATAACTTACCAAGTTCAAGTTTGTCAAGTTGAGCTACAGTGTCATTGACACTTTCATTTTAATTTAATTTTGATTGCGATTATTCATGTATCTTTATCATATATTTTGTTGTGGAGTTTGTAGAAGTGCTATCGACTTTGTCTTTTGATTATGAAAGCTTACTGCTCTAAATGCAAGGCGAGGAAGTCTTCCTCAGATTTACATGCTTGTTGCCTTGCCTGTAGTATATGCACTCCTGCAGATTCTTGTCCTATTGTGTACATTGGCATGACAACTGTTCGAGATGGGTGCCGCATAGCATTGTTGGCGGTGAGGTTCCTATGCCGGAACCTTTACCGTGATATAATTCAAGTTTTTCAGTTTCTATTTCAGAGGAACATGAACATGGTGATGGTATTGTGACACCCATCCAAAGTGTGCTACCGTCGTCGCACTCTGTTGAGCAAATAGAGCTAGCTGCAAGGTGCTCATGAATATAAGCAAGGGTTAAGGCCTCTAGTTAGAGTTTCTAATCCCTTGCAAGCAGCTAGCTCGACTGGTGAAGCGGTTACTTCATTCGTGGGAGCCATGACACCGGGTAAGTCCGTTGGGGTCGAACGAAGTGTAGGTTTGGGTAGATCGAACACCTCAAAACCCAAAACTCACCCAGCAACGACGAAAATAGGGAGGAAGTCAGCAAGTTTCTTTTAGGGAGGCTCAGCGAGGTCTAATAAGACCGTGAGCAGGAGAGGCCCCTCTCTAACCCAACAACATTTGGAGCCAAATGTTGTTTTGAGAAACTTGCACAAGCCGGAACCAAGTTTTCTTTTCGGGAGGCTTGGCGAGGTCTGATAAGACCGCGAGTGGGAGAGGTCTCTCTCTAACCCAACATTGGGGCCAAATGTTGTTTTGAGAAACTTGCACGAGTCGGAGCATACGTCCGCCCACCACTCGGGACGCTATGTCTAGACTGCAGCTGGGGTTGGCTTCAGTCACGGCTTCCTTTGCTACATTATAAAAGCACACACGACCACATGCTAGCAACCCGACTTCGGATATCCAGCCAGTTGCGTGAAGACGGAGCCAGTCTTTGCCCGTGAAGTCTGACCATCCGGTAGCTAGCAATCCAAGGCTTTGTTCATCGGGACGTTCAGAGAAGAGATCTATCTCCGGATCTTAATCCCAGGAGTAGCAAGTGGCAAAAAAACAGAAGACTGCTACTCCTCAAGCCTCTGTAATGGACTTGCTGTCACAGATTGCGCAGCTGATCGCAGCATCCCGGCAAGTGCAAGAGCAGCCCCCCGCAGACTCCAGTAGTGAGGTGTAGGACGGTGCTGGGTTGGTCCAGTCATCTGAACACGCAGATAAGATGCAAATGACCGAATGTTACAGCTGAATCAGTCGGATGGTGAAAGTGACAAGGAATACCCTTCCCTTTCGGAACAGCATATGATAGCGATGAATTTTATTTATCACTGCTATACTGATTTTGTTCCACCTAATCAGCAACCTGCGACTACTATAGAGAAAACCGCTGTTGTCTCTGAAGCAGATTTCGTGTGGAGCAACGAGGATATTCTTTCCTTCCTGAAACAGTCTCGACTGGTGTCAGAGGTTTTCGGCCATGTTATCGACGCCATTTTCACCCCTCTAGTGCTAAGAGTAAGGTGGTTTCTTATCGACATCTTCAATAAATATACCGTTCCTTGGACTACGTTCATTTAAAACGGTTGGAGAAGATGTCCAGAGAGCTCCTCTGCATTTAGATGGGCAGGCCAGGGATGTAAATATGTCCCTACCTGCATCATTCAATATACGCTCGAAAGTGATGGAATGTGCTATTTCATCCAAAAGAGCGAATCTGAACGTGATGTCCTATGCAGAACACATCACCAGTGCTATGCCGCAACGTCTTAATGGAAAGTAACTTGAGAATGTTTGTTCCTCGCGTAGAGTTCTTTCCAGGGCAGTCATATATGCAATGCACAACTCTGACAGTGGCAAATTGGGAGTTGATCAGATGTGAGGCTGCCCTTGCGTCGTCATCAATTATAAATGACAAGGTGAAAAGCTCTCTCCGAGTCGCTCCAGTCTCCGGATATACTCTATTAGACGACAAGCTTTCGTTAGTCTATGAACAGGCTACAAGAAAGCTTCCAGTACACTGCTACTGAAGGCTGCGTCTCAACACGCTTCAGCAGACCGGGGTAAGCGAGGCCGTTCCACTTAATCAACTAAGGTAACTCCTGGCGAGGGGACAATAAACCTTCTTATACTAACTCTGGAGCCAACGGGACGAGGTTCTTCATGGGGAGGACATAGTTTCTCTTTCCGTAATCCTCATTAGTCGTACAGGTGATGAATAAGACCTCTGTTGCTTACTAGTTGACGGAAGGTTATCATCGGCTATGATTCCGATCATAACCACCACTTACAAGATGTCCGCATTGGACAAATCTTCGGGCGGATCCTTTCAAAAGGGATTCGCTCCTAGTGGAGGAGGTACAGGCTCTCTTATTGAAGGAAGCAATAGAGGTCGTCGAGAATAGATTTCTGTGTCTTTCTACTTAGCAGAAGGTTATCAGCCTTGCAAAAAAGTGGATGAAAATTGTGGAAGATCCGTGGATGAGAATGTAGTCTCCCCAGGCCTGCGGCTATCAGTCCAAGCAAGCTCCTCTTACTACAAGTACGTGTTGTTCAAATCTTCCGGCAAATTCTTCCAAGAGAGTCTCTCCTTGCGGAGGTATACGCTCTCCTATTGAAGAAAAACAACAGAGGACGTCGAAGTATTCTCCAGGTTTTTTCAAATCACCTGTTTTTTGTCCTGAAGTCGGATGAATAGTGCATAGATAGGCTGAGACAGCTGTCTTGTTTGGAATAGAGCTGTTAGAGGGAATAAGTATGTCTTTTCCCTCTCGGTGTTCTTTTCCTTGGCATCAAGACATTTAATGTCATTGTGGATGGCATAGTCGCCTTATGTACTGTTACAGCGGTCTTTTCTTGCGGATAGTGTTGTAAGTCTCCATTTAGTGAGCTTTCAAGGCTGCAAGTGATACAGATATGTCTTCAGGTAGACGAAGACACATAACTGCCTCCACCTTGAGATTACTGTCTCTGAGATATATACATCTCTCTGTATCTCCACAGAGAGATGTATATATCTCAAAAAGATTATGTTAATATGCTTGTTAAGGAAGCAAAGAAAAACTATTTATGCACCAACAGGCAACTTTTCTAGGAGAGCTAGTGGATAGAGGCAAAATAACAAGGAACTGACAAATACAACAAAACTGATTTGAATTGAAAAATTGACTAAAAACTGCTTTTATTTTCAAATTATTTTGATTAATTATGTATACAGCAGTCTAGCCAAAGCATATTTTATGGTAATTGAACATAGGTGGGCGAATAATACGCCTGTTATCAGTATACAGATACAATATAAGTGATGAATAGTTATAAAAATGAGGAACCGGAATGGAGGCGGGGATGGCGGTGGAAATGTTTGACTGCTTTAACTTTGAAAATAATAAATGTTGGAATGACTGCTTCCCGGCCCAAAAATTTGACAGAACACCGTTTGAAAACCACCGAGAAAATAATCCGTATTTCCATTGGATAATCTCGCAGGATCAAAGGGACCGGTCGAGTGGTCATTCCCATATTCTTGCGCGATTATTTTATGACCTAGAGGGGGGTTCCGTAAATGAGTGAACTTGCAGAGTTACCTACTAAATGGGATTCAGCATGATTAAAATTAAAACTGGATCTGAAAAGGTGGAACCGATACGGCGTCGGGAACAGGCAACTAATGATAACTGATTCCCGGACGAAGTTTGTCGATTTCTTTTATGCATTAAACCTGCTGTTGCATAAATACAGATAGTTGCATTAATGAAACTATCTGGATATTTATGCACCAACAGGCAACTTTTCTAGGAGAGCTAGTGGATATAGGCAAAATAACAAGGAACTGACAAATACAACAAAACTGATTTGAATTGAAAAATTGACTAAAAACTGCTTTTATTTTCAAATTATTTTGATTAATTATGTATACAGCAGTCTAGCCAAAGCATATTTTATGGTAATTGAACATAGGTGGGCGAATAATACGCCAAAGATGGAGATCAAGCTCGAGTACTAATCCCCTTTGAAAAGGTTGAAAAGCACCCGAGCTTGAGCGTCATCACGCCCACAGAAAAGAGAACTGCCTGGGGCTAAACATGTTTGAATATGAGGGTACTGTGAAGAATGAAAATGGAGAAAGAAATCAAATTAGCCACTGCCCCAAGGCAGCAAGTAAGACTAACGGTCCTTTGTACGGACATGAAAAGCATGATCATAAATGAAATATCAATAAAAATGCCAAGTGAAGTATATGAAAGAAGACCACACACTGGCATATCCACATGAGAAACATTCATCAACCCCACGTTCATTACGAGACAGAATGGCAATCGGCATGCTGCGGCCTAACCGGGGTAGGAAAATATGGCATAGTGCATGTAGCCCAAATGTGCATTTAAATTTTATGATGTAAAGCGCTCCTCATCATGTCGGCATGGGGAAGTCTGCCCCAAGGCAGCGAAGCTTCCAAGCTATTGAGTAAAAGAATGATATTGCTGTAAGTCAAGTATGCGTCTGCCCCAAGGCAGCTACGAAATTGGCTCTGCAATCGTGCATGTTATCCATTTGTATGAAGCTGGGGAAGGAGATGAAATGACATTATCTGACCCACACAAAGGTAAATGCATCGCCAATTATTTTTAGTGGAATTGACTTCTCTGCCCCAAGGCAGTGTGGAAAAGATTGGCGATGCGTGTATTCTGTGTGTTGGGTGCTATTTAAGTATGTGGTAGATAGGCCTGACTGCGGATATAATGCTGAAATGCGTTTGATCGCCACCTACCTAGCAGACGAATTTGTGCATCCGAAAAACCTAGTTGTGCAGCCAAGGTGGCTGCCCCTATACGGAAGCTATGGCCCTTAAACACACGAGTATCCAGGCCACAATAGGTAAGGCAACGTTTGAGAACAAGATCAAAATGGCGTCGAGTTACTGGTGAGAGGCCGTGTATTGAAAACAGGGGCCCGATAGCTGTTCCCCGCACTGAGAGATAGTCCAGCAAGATGGAAACTGGACAAGGATGAGATGCCGATGAAGCGAAGGAAATTGCGTGTGGACGAGTTTGTTTATTGTGTTTGAAATGCCTAAATATGAGAGTGACTTGAGTGGGGGACACTTGCACGTCTGTGTATTGGAGCACGGAATGACTGTAGGCAACGGATGTGGGACAGAATTCCCCAATGCGAGCGAATGAATAAAAGGCGGTTGAAAACAGTGCCGCAAACAGTTTGTGTTCATATTCTGACTTGCAGCAGTGGTGAAGTGCATTGATTAGTTGACTGGGAAGCTCCTTCGTTATAGGAAGATGGGCATCAACTGATGGGTTGATCCGTTGTGCTCCACTGAGGATTTTGCGTATTAGGAAACAACTGGTAGTGTCAAATAAACCATTGATTTTGTGGAAATACGAAATTGCCGAAATAGAGGAAAGAATGGTGGAGGGAGCGTAATGAGTCTGAAAAAGGTGTGCAATGAACAAACAAAGGATATAAACAGGCACCGGCCATGACAGGTGATAGCCAATAGAATTGCAAAAAGTCTCCAGCTGATTGCGAGCTGATATGTATTGCTGACGAGTGTTAGGTGTCACTGCACTGTCAATAAGCTGGCTTACTGTGTCAATAAGATCTCTAGGGACAGATGCTGAGGAATCGGCATTGGTTCTGCTTCGGCATCTGGTGCCATGCGTCTGAAGTTGTCTACCTGTAGACGAGACAAAAGGTCGGGTAAGCAATTGTGTTTACCAGGAATATGTTTTGCTTTAAACAAAATATTGTATTGCAGACACGCTAGCACCAGCCGCCGAAGAAGGGATAAAAGATCCTTGGTGGTTTGTGCATTAATAACAGAAACCACTGCCACATTATCGGAATGGAAAACTATGCATTTATTAACCAACAATGGACCCCATATAAGTAAAGCCATGACAATGGGATAGAACTCAAGGACTGCAATGTTTTTGGTCTGTTCAGATTCAGTCCAGGCCCTGTAGAACCATTTACTTTGAAAAACTGCTGCAAAACCTTTACTGGAGGCCGAGTCAGTGTAAAGGTTGAGCACTGTGGTGTCTAACCAAAAACGATCCAGAAAAATTGTGTTCCCATTATACTCATTCAAAAAGGTTTTCCAAAGACGAAGGTCTTCCTTAACTGAAGATGTCAAGCGGATTTTGTAATGTGCACGCTTAACCCCGATGGTTAAATTAATAAGGCGTCGTAGGAATGCGCGACCAGGGACTACCATGGAACAGGTGAAGTTCAAAAGCCCAATAACCGATTGTAGATTCTGAAGGCTTGCTTTTTCACATTTCAGAAGGAGGTCCAGTTGATGTAGACACTTTTGTAGTTTATCTGAAGGAAGCCTAGCACACATGGCATCAGTGTCTAACTCGATACTAAGAAAGGTCATGCATTTGGAGGGAGGGCAGGTTTTTCCCTGGGCAATGGGTACGCCTAACTTGGAGCATAAGGAGATAAAACCTTGTAAATAGTTGGAACACAGAATTTTTGAGGGGGCTACAAAAAAGAAATCGTCCAACACATGCACAATTTTGGGAATTTGGAATTTATCTTTTGCTATCCAGTGAAGGGCAGTACTGAATGCCTCAAAGATGTTACAGGACGAGGAACTACCCATAGGCAGGCATTTGTCATAATAAAAAGCATTGCGCCAGCAAAAACCAAGAAGGGGGTAATCCTTGGGGTACACCGGAAATAGCCTGAAGGCAGATTCGATGTCTGTCTTAGCCATGTAACATCCGCCTCCTAATTCTAAATCTAAAATAAAGTCAATGGCATCTTGAATTGATGAGTAGCGAACCGATTTAAGGTCGTCAGATATATAATCATTTACCGAAGAACCGGATGGGAAAGACAGATGGTGGATCATGCGGAAATGGCCAGGTTGTTTTTTGGGCGCCACGCCTATGGGGGAATTAATGTAGTTGGCAAAAGGTGAGCACTTAAAAGGACCCGAAATCCGGCCCGCCGAAATTTCTTTTTCGATTTTGGAATCGACAACTGATGGGGATTCAAGTGCAGAGCGTAAATTTGGTGCAGTTCGTGTCATAACAGGGCCTTCATAACCTAAGCTAAAACCTTCTGCAAAACCCGAGAGAAGGTATTCTCGCTTATCTTGATCATACCCACATAACAACATATCTAACAATTGATTATTTATTGGGCTTGGAAGTTGTGGCAGATGAGACTTTAGCGCCTGAGTTCCCACCGCGTCGGCGGGAGGCACTGTTACCTCGAAAGGGCCGTCTGGCAGTGCAACTGTATGAGGCATGGGATTGGGAACATTTGTGGCAGGAGTGAGAATACCCGCATGACCCCTGACAGGACTGTCCCTTGTGGTACCTGCGACAGAAGCCTGTTGGAATGTAGTTGTATTTCTGATTCCCGTGAACAGGAGACGGTGTCTGGACCCTTGTGTGCGATGAACCCCTAGCTGCAGGGGAGGCATAGAGAAAGAGTTCCCAATTGGTTTGTTCCCAAGAGATGGTGGGGTCATGTTGGCGCATGGCTCTAAATTGCTGGTCATAATAAGCCCAATCATAGTTTTCTGCTGCCATTTTACGGATCCGAGCTTGATACTGAATGAGTGATTGGAAGTCGGAGGGGTATTTCTCTGTATATATGGACATAAAGACTTCAAAGGCACTGACCCATTGATTAATGGAAGTCAATGACTTTGGAGCCTTTTGTAGCCATACAAGCGATGGGGATGGGCCCTCGGTGTCACATAGTGTCATAGAATAACTGGTGAAACCTGATGCATTAGGGAGAAGTATAGCCAGGTTAATGAATTCGTGTGACCAGATCTGATTTTTTACTTTCTGACTGACTGAGGAGGTCAGTGACTGATTGGCCGAGATGAAGGAGAGGCTTGAACATTGACCCTTCGAAGGCCTAGTGAGATCCAGAGGGATTGGAGATTCAAAGGGTTTAAGGTCACCGGTGCCTGAGGAGATGTTGGGTAAACATGCCGATTACCTGAATTCTGTAACACATCTGCACATGCTGCCGATAATTGTTCTTGAATATCTCCTGGAGGCAGAGTTCCGCCAGGCACAGGAACTCGAATAGTGACGTATTGTTGCGACTGAATAAGAGGTACAGCTTGAGTTACCGGTGGCGTGAAAGGTACAGGTTGTGATGTGATGGGCTGTCTGTAGATTGGTGTTGTGATACAAGGAGTGGAGGAAGCACTGAATGTCATGGTGTGCCCTGGTGTGAACTGCCAAGGGTTTTGTTGTGAGAGTCCTGTAGACGAATAAATAGGCACAGAAGTGATCGGTGGAATATGCACCGTTTGTAACCGGATATGATGACCTTGACTCCCAGTAGCACTGTATTGTGGTGATATTGGTCTGGTGGATAATGAAATGGTAGGAATTGTTGGTGGCACCTGTCGCACTTCAGTCACAGATTGAAGAACAGAAGTATGTATTGGTAATGGACTATGATCGCTGTGTGCAGGATGTGACAAGTCCATAACTTGCTGCTCAGGCTGGTTATTTGATGGAAGAAAAACTATTTGATCAGAAGCATTGACCTGATTTGAAGACAAACCAAGTTGACTGGATGCTGAGGCTGCTCGAGTACAACCCCGCCGTCTTTGCAGGTGGGTGGGCTCAAAGGCCTGAGTAAGTCCATCCTGCAACTGTGCTGCTCTATGTTTCCGTGGCATATCTGAGACAGAGAACAAACGGCAGAAAAATTGGCCCTTGAACAAGGAGCTCACATGGTTATAAGAATTGAAAACGTAATGCAATGCGGTGAACTGAAAGTTATGTATATTAAGCAAGAACAAGCAATACAGAATATATATAGGCAATGGAGGGTAAGGATACCCATTTCCGACTGACAGGCATGCATATAGGCAGCATATTACTGGCATGAATTATTATAGTAGGAAAGCAGCCTTTAAAAAGTCTAACCTTTTCTGAGGCACCATTGCCCCGCAAAATTGTACTAAGGCAAAGGCCAAGGCATAATTATTGGGAACACATTGAGATCATTCATACATTGTAAGAGAGGCCAACTACCATGGCAACTTGCCATTGCAATTTCAATTTAGCATGGCAAGTTGCTTTGGCATTTCCAAATGCTACAGCAATTTATTTATTTATTTATTTTTTTTTTTTTAACATGGCAAATGGCCATGGCATTGCCAATTGCCGCAGCAAATTTTGTGGGCTGAGTTTTTTTTTTTTTTTTTTTTTTTAGCATGGCAAATTGCCATGGCATTCCGAAAATACGACAAAAATAGCCAGGTCTACAAGAAAAAATAAACAGGAAAACAAAATATTCCCCTTCGTTGTGAAATATGGTGGGGGGATGGGTCTGAAATAGACCCTACCAGTGCTGCTGTATGAATTCTGCCTATCCCATCAAATTGGGACCAACCAATGAAGCCTAGGAATATAGCCTGACCCATCAAATTGGGTGGTTGTAGATACAGTGAGGCATCACATCAAATACCTATAATACCCAACAAATTGGGTGAAATGAGGCCGAAAAGAGGGGCGGTCATGTTCCCCTACCCAAATATAGTGATAACCCAATGGAATAAAAGATGAAGCTGCCTAATAGTGCAGAGAACGGTAAACCATGATATTTCGAAGCCACATCACTAGCATGGGGCAGGGGAACACCGAGTTGGAAGTTGAATTTCCCATCAAATTGGGTTCGTGCCTCAAGCGATATGTAAATACGGATGCCAAAAATGGGGCATGTGGGCTCACAGCCCAACAATAGTCCGGGTAATGGATGTAGCCGGAAGTCCCCATCAAATTGGGTCAGAATTATATGATCCGTGTATAATGATAGATAAGTGGCGCTGTCCATCAAATTAGAGACGCCAAAGGTCGCATAAATTTTAAAAAATAGCACAAAATGTAAGTGCGAAATGTCCTAGAGTGTCAAGCCTTCCTACCGTCGATTTTTTGTTGTTTTTTTTCGAGGGGGGGGGGGGGGGAGCCTGTGCAAAGAGGCATTATTTCCGGCACATCTCATTCAAACAGAAGAGTATGGCACCTCTGATACTTCGTGAATAACGCCGCATGCCTTGCTGGGTAAAATGCACCCCATCCACTAAAAGATTAAAAACTTGTCTGTGCAAGCGTTTGTGTTTCCAATAATGAATAACAGGGAATCTGTCCGGCAGCACAACTGAATTGTAGCGATTAAGCACATCAACCTGTTGGTTAAAAAGTGACGCCGGCTTGTCCCCTCTGACAGTGGTACGATAAAAGGCTTGACACACAACTAAAATGGCCTCTGGATGATCACACAGAAGCGACCCCGCAAGTTCGTCGATTTCACTGCCCACTGATTCTGGACGAGAAGTACACAAATCATTAGAGCCAATTTGCAATATGATAATATGTGGGTGAAAAGTTGTGAGAGCAGGGATGAAACATTTTACATCCGCGACTTTCGAACCGCTTTTGCCAAAGAGACGGACAATGATGTCACGGCCATTATGTGATGGGAGATCAAGTTTGGTGGCATAATTGTAGGAAGGATCCAAACATTTGTGATAGCGGTTAAAAGTTTGTGGATATATAAATTCGGCCAACCGGGATATGAAAGAATGGCCGACGACACGAACTTGCGTGGTCTCCATTGCACAGTCAGACAAATTAGTCACGCTGAGAAAGCAAAGTCAAACAACTGTTCCTTCGAGAATAGGATAAATATAGGTAATAAATTCTTACCGTAAGTAATGTTGTACTTCAAGTCTGTGAATTATGGAAATGTTTGACTGCTTTAACTTTGAAAATAATAAATGTTGGAATGACTGCTTCCCGGCCCAAACATTTGACAGAACACCGTTTGAAAACCACCGAGAAAATAATCCGTATTTCCATTGGATAATCTCACAGGATCAAAGGGACCGGTCGAGTGGTCATTCCCATATTCTTGCGCGATTATTTTATGACCTAGAGGGGGGTTCCGTAAATGAGTGAACTTGCAGAGTTACCTACTAAATGGGATTCAGCATGATTAAAATTAAAACTGGATCTGAAAAGGTGGAACCGATACAGCGTCGGGAACAGGCAACTAATGATAACTGATTCCCGGATGAAGTTTGTCGATTTCTTTTATGCATTAAACCTGCTGTTGCATAAATACAGATAGTTGCATTAATGAAACTATCTGGATATTTCACCAGCGCTACCAATGACAACATTAACAAGCCTAACATTCTATCATCAGTCATCGATAAACTTTTACATCGCACTAAAGTGTCTGCTTTACCAGCTCATACATCAGAGACCGATCTCTGCGAACGTTTCTCCATCTTTTTCACTGATAAAATTGACCGTATAAGAACTGGAATAGCCAGCAAAAGCAAAGATCAGTCAGCAGATCACAGTCAGTCTCCTGAAATGGCAATCGACTCTTGCTTTCATTCCTTCGCGCCACTCTCAGCGGACGAAGTTATTCGCCTTGTTCATAAATCCCCATCTAAACAATGCAGTTTGGACATTATCCCTACATGGCTGCTGAAAGCATGCATGCCAGATATTGCGCCATGGATTGCTTTGGTTGTTAATACATCTCTTCAGTCGGGGTTTTCCCGTCAGTAATGAAACATGCACTTGTAACACCCCTACTGAAAAAGCCTGGTTTGGACTCTGAAATATTGAAGAGCTACCGCCCAGTCTCCAACCTTTCATTCATCTCTAAGGTTGTGGAACGAGCTGTAGCTCTTCAGTTAAATCAACATCTAGCTCAGAATGGCTCTCTGAGGTTTTCCAGTCTGCATACAGACCTTACTGCAGCACAGAAAGAGCTCTCCTCAGAGTACAAAATGACATTTTGATGTCGATAGACAGACATTAGGTCTCTTGCCAAGTTCTGCTGGATCTGAGTGCTGCCTTCGATACCATAGATCACAACATGCTTATCCACAGATTGAAATGTAGAATTGGCATATCAGGCATTGCTCTCAAGTGGTTCGCATTATATCTTACCGAACGAACACAAAGTGTTAACAAAAATACCTCATCCTTCCCTAAATTCACATTAAAGTTTGGTGTCTCTCAGGGCTCTGTACTAGGACCCTTGCTTTACGTTATATATGTCCTTCCTCTGGGTGATATAATCCACAGACATGGTTTAGAGTATCACTTCTACACTGATGACACTCAGCCATACATTCACTTTAAATCTAACGAAGAAGACATATCACGTTGTAAGAAGATAATGCAATCACCCCCAATAAAGTAGTTCGGAACTTGAGCTATTTCCTGGATGAGAATCTTACTTGTCAGTCATATCTGCCGCACGACTTTTTTCCACCAACGAAATATCAGTAAGATAAGGGCAACCATTGATAGGAAAACTGCAGAACAACTCATCCATGCATTCATCACCAGTCGTCTTGACTACTGTAATTCTTGGCTATATGGGTGCAAAAATTCACGTATTGACAAACTCCAATATATTCAGAATTGTGCTGCCAGGATCCTCACTCAAAATCGTAAGTTCTGCCAAATCAGTCCGTCCTCAGAACCATTCATTGGCTCCCCATCCAGCAAAGGATAAAATATAAAATACTACTTATTACATACAAATGTATTAACGGCCTGGCTCCAGAATATTTATCTACACTTGTTAAGCCCTATACACCAGTCAGGAATCTCCGCTCCTCTGAATCCTATAATCTGGTGGTACCAAAGTCTAAACTTGTAACAGCAGGTGGCAGAGCTTTCATATGTGCCGCACCGGCTCTCTGGAACTCCATCCCAGTGCATCTAAAATCTGTATTGACCCTAAATCAATTTAAGTCTGGTCTCAAAACCCATTTGTATGAACAGGCCTTTATTTGTTGATTTTCTAATTCCTGATCATTACACATAGTTTTATGAGCATGCGTGTGCACACGTGTGTGTGTGTGTGTGTGTGTGTGTGTGTGTGTGTGTGTGTGTGTGTGTGTGTGTGTGTGTGTGTGTGTGTGTGTGTGTGTGTGTGTGTGTGTGGGTTTGTCTTACCGACTGGATGAGGTAAGAAGACAAAAGAGTTTGCGTGTTTCGCCTTACCGAGGTACAAAAGACAAAAGAAACCCTTTACCTCGGTTGTTTTCCCAGAACTGTACCGGCAAAACGAGGTAGAAACCGTTAGTCCACACAAAGGACAAACAATGGGGTACCTCGGTATGTAGGGTAGACAAGACTGTGTGTGTGTGTGTGTGTGTGTGTGGGTTTGTCTTACCAACTTGACGAGGTAAGTAGACAAAAGAGTTTGCGTGTTTCGCCTTACCGAGGTACAAAAGACAAAAGAAACCCTTTACCTCGGTTGTTTTCCCAGAACTGTACCGGCAAAACGAGGTAGAAACCGTTAGTCCACACAAAGGACAAACAATGGGGTACCTCGGTATGTAGGGTAGACAAGACTCTGTGTGTGTGTGTGTGTGTGTTTGTCTTACCAACTTGACGAGGTAACTAGACAAAAGAGTTTGCGTGTTTTGCCTTACCGAGGTACAAAAGACAAAAGAAACCCTTTACCTCGGTTGTTTTCCCAGAACTGTACTGGCAAAACGAGGTAGAAACCGTTAGTCTACACAAAGGACAAACAATGGGGTACCTCGGTATGTAGGGTAGACAAGACTCTCTGTGTGTGTGTGTGTGTGTGTGTGTGTGCCAGTTACTTTTGTAAAGCCATAGAGCACAATGTGGATTTTAGGCTTAAAGATTATTATTATTATTACATCTGTTAGAATAGCGGCTTGTCATTCCCTACCTTGTACGACGATGGTTGTAAGTCTCCGTTTAGTGAGCTTTCAAGTCGCTAGTTACACCGAGATACCTCCAGCTACGTTAGCCAGGCTCTGACTGCTGTCTTTTGGGAATAAAACCGATAAGGTGCAGTGCTTTTCGGTTTGTTTTCATAGGTGTAATAGACTTGAGTCTTATTGTTTACACCATAGTAGCCTAGCTAGAATCATAAGCGAGATTATTTCAGAAATTATGCAGTGACATAACTGAATTTATTTTCTCTTCGGACTGCTGTCTCTTTGGAAATTTAGGGCTGTTAAATAGCGGCTCTTCATTCCCTACCTTGCACAACGATAGTTATAAGTTTTCATTCAGTGAGCTTTCAAGGTCGCAACTTACACCAATATATCTGTCTGCACGGAGATGAAGACTTGTAAGCTAGGGCTAGCATTGTAAGTCTCCTTAGTGAGCTTCTAAGGCCGCAGTTATCAGCTTTTTATTGTCTTCACGTATAGGAAGACCTTAGCTGCTTCAGCTGGGCTGAGTTCGTTGTCCTGTCGGGCATGATACTGTTTGTTAGAGGAGGTTATTCTCTTCCTACCGTTATGGTTTGGTGCTAGTTATATGAGGAGATAAGCTCTTTTAATGACACCATATTTACCTAGTGTGATTATGTCAATACGGTGTATTTGTTCATCACGTCCCTCTTCGTTCTTAGTGGCATTATGGAGTGGGTCAGACGTGAGAGAGCTCTATTCTATTTGATGACTAACACAAGAGTGATTCAAGTAATGCAGGTGGGGGGGGGGGGGGGGGGGGGGGGGGGGGGGGGGGGGGGGTTCAATATGTATTTTTTTTGTCGAACTCCCCCCCTGCCAATGTGTTAAGAGGCAATTACAGGGCAGGACGTAGTTTTCTTCCTGTAAGCCTTGTATGCATTTAGTATATACATGCCTTTTATGGCTTCTCGATTGGGGGCTCGGTCGTGTTCTAATGGCAACCTCATGGGCACATCCACTTTTTAGTTGGTTTGTTTCCTGTGGTTGTTCGTTTATAAGTCATATACGCGCATATGATTCTTTATCAATAAAATTGCTAGCCTTCGTGTACCTGTATGGTTGACAGTTTGGTTATCTGGGTGACATTCTCCAATGTGGCAATTAGTCCACTCTGAAAAGTTTCGCTCAGAGTGGTCTGGCCTTTCTTACGACGTATCAGTTTATTACTCACTTAACTGCATATTAACGTTGTATTATTCATTCAGTTTCCTGGTTATGCATGTATCACTCGGTCATACCGTGGTTACAGGCTGTATTTGCGGGACTTCATTGCTCACGTGCATAATATGAGTATTATTAGGCAGACGCATTGTTGACAGACTATATAAATTCTTGCTCTGCTTACAGAGCTCATGAGAATTTTGGGGCTATTTGGATCAGTTATGGAACTGCCAGTAGGCCATCTATGCATATGTTCTCTTTTTTTGGCATCATTATTCAGAGTAATATATTCTTCTCCGAACACTCATTGGTTGTTATGGACCTAGGAAACAATGAATTATTTCGGGGACGGTCCATGACGGGTCGGTTAATCATAACTCATTCCATGTTCTAAGCCAGGTTTCTATGAAGATACAGTACACATTCTCGTATATTCGAACGGTTCATTGGAGTGTTGTTATTGGAATCAATTGTGCACCTGGACAGGGTCGCCTATAGGTTGCCTTAGAAGCCTGTTTACTCTTCAGATACTTTTTAATTGGTATTAAATTGGACAAGTGTATGGTCGTACACTTTATATCACCGGTTTTCATCCTATCTACGTATTCCGACTCTGGGATACGTTAGAAGCATGCTCTGTTAATTACCGGGATTAACACAAAAGCCTTAGCTTCAGAAGTGACGTTAAGCACCAATAATTAATATTAATTAATAACAGGGTGCTTATTGGGCGAATATATTTGGATTATCTAGTATCACTTTGCACTGATTCCAGAGCGCTCCCCTCTTTGTTTTGATGAATATTCCTTCAAAAAATAAGGTGGGTGGGGGGGGGGGGAAATTTTCTTGCAAAATCTCCGGCTTGATAAGTGTGTAACTGAGTGAAGCTGTTTTTGTCTGTAGATTATATCTGATCCTAGATACAGCTTGTTTATTATTTATATGTGGCGTATGTTTGTGGGGGTTAGTCTCTCACTCTCAAATACGCCATCCTAATTTATGGGGCTTAGTCTGAACTAGCCTTAAACATGGTTCGCACAGCTATTGAAAAACCCTTGAAAACGATTATTTTCTTGAAAAACCCTTGATTTTGAAAAATGACTCTTGAAAGCCCTTTATATTTTTATACTGTACCAATGACCCAGACTTAGCTGGTGCTAACTCTAAAAAATCCAGGGCCAAACACAAATTTTGCCCCCCAATCCCCAAAATTTGCATCTAAAACCAAAAGAAATCATGTCCTATAGGACCTCCATACTTTGCCCTCACTGCGCATGCGCAGTGTCAAGGACGTTCCGAAATTGGCGCCAATTTTCATTCTCTGTTTGGCCCTTCATCAGTCAACATCTCACTGATCTTTGTGCTTGTAAATCTCAGTTTAAAGGATGCCAGACACGTAATTCTTGGAGAAATGGTGATTCTAAGGAGGATATAGAAGGAGGAGAGGAAAAAGGAGTGACAAAAAATAATGAGGGCTGTACTTAAAATTTTTTATGAAATTATGTTAAGTTGCCTATTTTCGAGGCATGGGCCTCTTGTTGTCATTCTTGCTAAAAAGTTGCACTGCTTATTCAGTGTTTCCTCTCCCCTGGTTTTCTAAGTCCCCCCTTGCAACTCTCCCATGCTTTTGGCATATTTTTGAGAAAGATCATTTCTAAATTCTCTTGGGAGAGTTGCTTGGTTACAGAATGTTTTCTGTTATTTTCCCCATAGTTACGTTTTCACCCATGGGTGTATAAACGTTGTGTTCTGCATCTTCCATCTGATGTTCTGCAGATTCTCCCCTGGGAGTCTCTGTCTTGCATCAGATAGAGTGTAATTTTGATGACTGATTTCGGGCCAGTTTTGTCAGTGCCTGGAGTCATGTTTTCTGGTGTTTTACACTGTTTGTTTACATTGGCAACAGTCTCTTTTGAGGGGGGCTGTTTGCCTTTGGTGCAGTTTATCTCACTATAAGATACATTTTTATTATCCGTAAGTGTTGCATTAATTATTTAATATAATTTTAAAATTTTTGACCACACTTAGCCATCGGATCCATTGGGGCTCAACGTTACTTTTCAGAAACTTGGGCTTCACTGAAAAAATATTTTTCAAAAATTATTTTGATTTGCAATTGTTTTTTCATTATTAATGGATCATGTTATTATGTATCTTTGTGTCAGGGGTTTGTGCGAGTAACTAGGACTTGTTGTTGACTTTTCACAATGAAAGGATACTGTTCAAATTGTAATAGGAAGAAATCTTCCTCTGACTTTCATGATCATTGCATTAATTGTAGTCAGTGTTCTCGCACTAATCCCTGTTCTATATGTCAATATTGGGATGACAAACATTGGAAACGTGTGTCACGATATGTTGTTAGTGGAGAAAGGGCTATGCCGGCTCTTTCTCCGCAAGGTCACTCTACTCTCTCAGTTTCTATTTCTGAGGAACAAGAACAGGGTGATGTTTCCATGTTATCTTCCGCAAGTGCGCTTCCGTCGTCACAAATGAATACAGAGCTAGCGGCAAAAGTGCTCATGGAGATGAAACAAATGTCGTCCGCTAGCTCGCCCGGTGTATGCGGTCCAGGAGGAAATGTTGGGTGATGCGAGCACTATAAACATTCAACGTGCACACCCAGTGACGGCGGATAGTAGGCGAGATCGGAGGAAGCCTTTGAGTCCGGTTCCTAGCTCGTCCAGGTCCAGCCGGGCCGCGAGCGGGAGAGGCCCCTCTCTCGTACAACAACATCTGGGACCAGATGTTGTGGTACAAAATGTGTCGCAAGCAGAGCATACGTCCGTCGCTCGGGACGCTCCGTTGTATAGGCAGTCCGCGGAGACTGCTCAGGCTTCTTCCTCTCGTCAGCGCACACGACCGCACCTTGGCTACGTGACCGCCGATATTTTACCAGCTTCGCCGATCAGGGATTCTTCGGCGACCAGGTCACACCATCCGGTAGCTAGGGACACGAGGCCGATGGACTCCGGACGTTCGCATAGGAAAAGTATGCGGGAGTCATCAGATGCGGAGCTGCCCTCGGCGAAGCAGCGAAAGACTGCGCCTCCGCAGGCCTCGATGCCGGACGTACTTGTGCAGATAGCACAACTTATCGCAGCATCCCAGCAGCCGACAGAAACGGTGTCGGATCGGGAATTATCCGACGGCGCTGGGTCGGTACGCTCCGCCGAAGCATCGGGGGCGGACGACCGGGAGCATCATGAGGTCCGACCGGATGGTGAAAGGGATACGGATGACTTGGAGCTATCCCTTTCGGAACAACATAAAGCTGCCGTGGACTTCATCCGGCACTTTCTCCCTCTAGTTGTTCCGTCGGGCCAGACTGCTGCGGTTCCGGACAAGAGAATTATAGCGTCATTGGACTCTGATTTCTTTGAGCGGTTCAGGGACATCGCTCCCGAGTTTCCGTCTCAGTCCAATAATGTTGCAAGAACATTTGAATTATTGAATGACGCTATATTCAAACTTGCTTCCAAAACGGGGAAAGTAGGTTTCTTGTCCGCCAATACTCTCAACCTGCCTTTCATTAATGCAAGGAATAAATTCGACACGGCAGGACAGGGTATCCCGAGAGTTCCTCTGCGTATGGACGACGAGGCGGAAGACTTAGAGTTATCATTACCGTCGTCGGCGTCTATTCCAACCGCGGTGTTGGAAACAACTATTTCGTCTAACAGAGCCAGTTTAGATGCCTTATCTTACGCTGATCACCTTACTAAGGCGTTATCACTGCGCCTTCAAGGGAAAGAATTTCAGGATATACAATCCTCTTTAAGACTTCTTTCAAGGGCAGTAGCTTATTCCACGTGTAACTCCACCCTTTCAGTGGCAAACCTGGAGTTGGTTAGACGTGACACAGCCCTAGCTACATCCACACTCGTGGATACTAAGGTGAAGAACTCTCTCAGAGTCGCTTCGGTCTCCGGAGAACTTCTCTTTGACGGCAAGCTTTCTGCAATTTACGATAAAATTACAAAGAAAGCTTCGGATTCTCTGCTGTTCAAATCTGCTTCTAAGAAGTCGGACACGGCAGATAAGAGTAAGACAGGCACTTCTGGGTCTAATGCGCCCAAGAGAGGTTCCTATAGAGGTTCCGGTGCGTCCTCTTGGTCTTATTCGAGAGACCGTCAAGGTAGCGACTCACGTTCGGGACGTCCTTCGGGCCGGGACAACCGGTTGGACGCCCCGAGGTCGACGGGACGAGGTGCGGGTCATGGAGGACGTGGTTTCTCCTACCGCAGGCCTCGCAGGTCCAGGAGGTGATGGCTTAAACCTCTACCGCGTACCGGTTGGCGGAAGGTTGTCGAGTTTTTCACAAGAGTGGGCGTCAATTACGGACGACCCTTGGTTGAGAGGGGTGACTTCGGAAGGTCTAAAGATATCCTTCAAACGAAAGCCTCCATTAACTCGAAGTCCAAAATGGACTCAACTTCCGTCAAATCTGCAGAAAAGAGACGCTCTATTATCAGAGGTGCAGTCTCTTTTAATGAAGAACGCGGTAGAGGTCGTAGAAAACCAGGAGACTCCGGGATTCTACAGCCATCTGTTTCTGGTTCCGAAACCAGACGGCTCGTTCCGTCCAGTCATAGATTTGAGCTGGATAAACAAGCTGATCGTCGCTCCGACGTTTTATATGGAGACGATTCGGTCGGTCAGAGCGAGTATTCGGGTGAACAATTATGCAACGAGCATAGATCTCAAAGATGCGTACTTTCACGTCATGGTACATCCGACATTCAGAAAGTATCTACGCTTCGCAGTCCTAGGGGTGGTGTATCAATTCCGGGCGATGTGCTTCGGATTGAATCTAGCACCCTGGGCTTTCACTCAGGTAATGAACTCGGTAATGATCTATTTCCGAGCTCATTCGTCTGCGGTAACGTCGGCCTACCTGGACGACATTCTTCAGAGGTACGGCAACGAGTTAACGCTTCAGAACGATGTTCAGAATCTACTTCTATTGCTCCGACGTCTCGGTTTTATAGTAAACGAGGAGAAGTCGGATCTGGTGCCGTCCAAGTCATTCACACATCTGGGAATGAGCTTCGAGATGCACAACAATCTCGTTCGTCTGCCGTTAACCAGAGCGAAATTAGTCAGTTGTTACGCTCGCTATTGTCTGCACGCAGACAAAGTCACGGCGAGAGAATTTATGAGACTGATAGGTCTGTGCGGAGCCGCTGCGGATCTCATTCCGATGGGGCGGTTACGCACGCGTCCTCTCCAAATTTTCTTGACTCAGAATTGGAGTGTGAAAATTCATTCGCTCGACATAGACGTTCTCTTGTCAGATCAAGTGAAACGAGAGATTCAGACTTGGGCAAACATTCAGTGGTTAACTCAGGGAGTTCCGCTGCAGTTGCCGGATTCGAGTTTTACCATTATGACGGATGCCAGTCAAACAGGTTGGGGTGCATCATTGATCCCAACGGATTCGAGATGCCAGGGTCTTTGGGATCCGCAATTCCTGGGCAAGCACATAAACATAAAGGAAATGATGTCAATTTGGCTTGCGTTACGTCATTGGATGGACATTATTCACAATGCTCATGTCCAAATCCTATCCGACAATACAACAGTAGTGGCGTATATACGGAATCAGGGAGGCACTCATTCAGTTCCGTTGTTCAATCTAACGGAAAGAATCCTTCTGTTTGCTCTAGAACATCAGGTTCTTCTTTCGGTCCGTCACATACCGTGTCGTCTGAATGTACTAGCAGACTCCCTTTCACGAAAGTATCGCTTGTTGCCGTCGGAGTGGACTCTCAACAAACAAGTATTCAATCAGATTTGCTACCAATGGGAACGGCCAATGATAGACTTATTTGCGACACATCTCAACAATCAGTTGCAGACGTATGTGTCTCCGTGTCCGGATTCAAGAGCATTTGCAGTAGACGCTCTGTCGATCCCTTGGGACGGAATGATAGGATATGCGTATCCTCCAGCGCCGTTAATTCAGCAAGTATTGCTAAAGATAAAACAATCTCAATGCAAGATTCTGTTGGTAGCATCTCTGTCTCCACAGAGACCGTGGATAAATCTACTCAGGTGTCTGTTGTGGGACCTACCGCGAAAGCTTCCTCCACGAGAGGATCTTCTTTCGCAGGGGAAATCGCGTCATCTCCATCACAACCCGCAAGGTCTCAACCTTCACATTTTTCCGTTGTGCGGTCCTTCTTGCATGGCAAGCACTTTACAAGATGAGCAGTGGACGCGATTTCTGACTGTAGGAGGACCTCCTCTTCGCTAAACTATGCGGCTATATGGAAGGTTTTTCGTCGTTGGTGTAGGGATCATTCTGTGGATATTTTTGATCCCTCTATACCAGACATTGCAAACTTTCTAGTATACTTGTTTGACGAAATCAAACTGCAGCCTGTTACTATTAAGGGTTATAGGTCTATGTTATCTGATACCTATGCACATCATGATAGTTTACAAATTGGATCTAATGTCTCTTTATCTAAGTTGGTTAGAAACTTCTCGATAAATAGACCCAGAACTCTTAGGTTAATTCCTAAATGGAATTTAGCTTGGGTTCTTCTTAAACTGAAGGAAAAGCCATTTGAACCTCTTGGGACAGTAGATTTCAAATTCTTATCGTATAAGACAGCTTTTCTCTTAGCTTTCTCTTCTGCTAGAAGAGTCAGTGAGCTTCATGCACTGTCGGTGGATGATTCTCACTACCGTAGTGTCAGGAACACTATCACCTTCACTACTAATGTGGGTTTTTTAGCTAAGAATCAGGCTCCTAATAAATATCCGGAACCTATTGTTATTAAGGCTCTTCCGTCTTCAGACGGGCGTAGGCCTTTACTCTGTCCTGTTAGAGCATTACGTATCTATAAACAGAGATCTGAGTTTATCAGAAAGGGACGAAAACGTTTCTTTCTGTCTCTGATGCCTAATAGAAGGGACATTTCGGTCCATTCTATTGCTAGATGGATTCAATTAACTATCCGTACTGCTTATGAGAGTTTATCTTCTTCTCAGCAGTCTGTGCTTAAGATTTCGGCTCATGAAGTAAGAGCTCTTGCTACTTCTTGGGCTTACGCTAATAGTATTGCTATTACAGATTTAATGAAGGCTGTTTATTGGTCTCAGCCATCCACATTCACGAATTTTTATCTCAGAAATATTGAGTCCATTTCTGGAGACCTGCATTGTTTAGGTCCGTTATCTGTTGCTCAGAATGTCGTCCACTAAACAGTTGCAACTATAGTTATGCAGGCTTTCTGTTCCGGCAGTGACTCCGTCCGGCTGCCCTCTTCGCTCTGGGCTATTTGACCCAGGGCAAGGGGAAGGGGGGGGGGGGAGGGTGTTCCCTTAGGTCACCTGCTTTATAGTGAAAAGCAAGGGAATGCCTCCTCCGAAGTCAGTATTTCTGAGTCGTTTCCGGGATGGTTTAAAGTGTAATATTAATGTTAAAAATTCATTCATGTCATATTTTTAAAGTGTAGCTCGGTGTGAAGCATTTGTATATGTCAAGTGTCAAACGGGCGTTAATATACAATCCTCGGACACTTTTAAAAGAATATAAAGAGTCTCAATTCTCTGGACTAACTTTATTTATTGGCTTACTTTAAAAATAATTAGTATAAAGGGTTATACTGGATGTTAATAGAGAACATGAATGTTATTGTGCTCAATTATGAAGGGTATTGTATCTTTCTAATTTAACACAAAATAAGAAAGATACATGTAAAGCCTAATACTCCTTTTCTCCTTGAGGGGTTGCCTCTATATTATATAGTTGAGCTTATTGGATTTTCCTCTATGTCCTAGGCTCTCCAGGCTTCTTACTATTCAGCTAAGTCTGGGTCATTGGTACAGTATAAAAATGTTAAAAAATTTATAGTAATTTATATATTTTTTATACTTACCAAAGACCCAGACGGGGATGGCCCTCCCAGGAGTTGGGAACTCTTACCTCCCCGGTGAGTACATAGCGCTGACCAGGCACTGCCAGTAAGAATGATAATTGGCGCCAATTTCGGAACGTCCTTGACACTGCGCATGCGCAGTGAGGGCAAAGTATGGAGGTCCTATAGGACATGATTTCTTTTGGTTTTAGATGCAAATTTTGGGGATTGGGGGGCAAAATTTGTGTTTGGCCCTGGATTTTTTAGAGTTAGCACCAGCTAAGTCTGGGTCATTGGTAAGTATAAAAAATATATAAATTACTATAAATTTTTTAACTTTCAGTTAATTCCTTGAAAAACCCTGGAATTTCTATCAATCTATGGGGTTTATATGAGAGACAATATTTAATATGTGTGTATTTGAGGTCGATACTATCCCGGGATTATTTAAATTGTAAAAAAATGCGTTTAAAATGTATTTTCTGCCTGGGTCGAGTTTGTTGGGCAAGTTTGTGGTGGGACGTAGTGTTTGTGCACTTTTCTTATGAATAGAGTGCTCTCCCTTTCAGTTTTATGGGCACCGCCATTTTTTATCCTTTTGTTATCAACACAATGGGAAAGTGTGTATTTAATCCCTCATGGCTGAATAAACATGAATGGGTGAGAGAAGTGAAGCAGGATAGACATGCTGCATATTGTTGTGTGTGCAAAAAGACAATAAATTCAGTGACCATTGGGAACGGTGAGCGATCGCGCCAGCGCACCATCGCGCACCGCTTTTTCGTATACCGCGAGTAATTAGTCGCGCACGTTTATCTTCCGGTCGTGTTCAAAGCCTTCGTCGGAGAAGTGCAAAGTACAGAAGAACCTGTCATGAGCAGGGGTCAGCCGAGTGGGCGACTTGGGCGAAGAAGTCGCCTTGTCATTCCTCAAGTCGCCTTGGCTTACATTGGGGGTGAAATTCAAGTCGCCCTCCCAAACTTCCTTGGGAGACATGGCAGTTTACTGTATTTTCTTATGTTTTATTTTTTAAAAACACACGATTCCGCAAAAAACAGTAAACACGGTTGCTGTTAAAGTCCGTCACACGGCTATGAAAATAGCCTAAACTAGCCCAATTTTATATTTCTGAAAAGAATTGCAATGGCGTAGTCGTTCTAACAATTTGCCCCAACTGATAGCAACCAGCACAAAATGGCTATTTAAAAACAAAGTACCAGACAACAACGAATCACACAAGACACGCATCGAGTTAATTAGAATTTATTAAAGTTAACCATCGTTTCAAAACAAAAAAAATGTATTGGAGACAGTCCGTCCATATCGAAATTGCTTGCGGTTACGCTCTATTCCACTGAAAAATTGGCTGCATTGAAATTCGCCCCGCAATTTGCATTGAATGTTTTTCTTTGAAAACTTGTGAAGTTTGTTGGAAGGGGGTTAAATGTAATAAGGCTACAATAGAAATCACAGGTATTTGGATGGATAAGAATGGCAGACCTTCAAAGCACCAATCGCACGTGTCAGTGAAAGATGGTTGGCAGAAATTGTCAGTTTCCTGAACAGTGTATTATTAGTTTACCCAGCGCAGCCGGGAAGGGAGACAACTGAAATGTTTTGTCATTTACCAAAGAAATTAATTAACTCAAATTGTTAATAACGCTTAATTTACGAAGGATATCGAAAACTTTTTTAACTACGCTTTTCAACTCAGTTAGGGTATTCAGAAACCATGAATGACCCAGCTTCTTATATGAACTTGAAATTTATTTTAAACACTTTAAATATTTTTTTTAAAAAGAATATACCTTCTGTTACAGAGAAGAACACTCTCACCATGGGTCATACTAAATTTCAAATCCACATCATTGAGGCAAATACAAAATCAACTGCACGGTAACCTTAGTCATCACTGTTAGGCAAAGAGTTAGGGGGTATTCAGAAACCATGAACGACACAGTTTTTTGTAGGGTGGGGTGGGGGATTTTAACCTACATTCTGTTATGTAACCATCTGGACTTAGTTTTGTGTGTGTTTGTATAAACTTTTATTTATTTTTTTCTCCACAATTGTGTCCTCTATGTTCATTTATTTTGTCACGATGTCATATACGTTTTATGTTTTTTTTTTCTGATTTCTCCTTCATGTCCACTGACTTCTCCCTCGTGGGTCCTGACTTCTCCCTAAAGTCTCTGAAGGGAGAAGTCACTTCTCCCTAAAATCAGCTGCCAGACTGACCCCTGGTCATGAGCGACCACCCTTGGGACTTGCCAAAAATGGTCGTTAAAGACAGGTGGTCGCTGACGACAGGTTTGCTGAGAAGGGGTGCATTTCGAGTTTCGCTTTCACGATGCTTGAAGAGAGAAACGAAATGAAATGCGCCGATACTGGCGATAGCATACTTTAACCCCTCCACACAATCACATCTAAAAAAGAATTACCGAATGTGAAGACGTTTCGGCCCAATTTCTAAGACGTTTTGGCCTCTTAGGGCCGAAACGTCTCAAGGCCGAAACGTCATAAAACCAATTATTTTGGAAATCGCGCGTTATTAGGCCTACTGATTTCTCAACAGCAATCACCACCAATCCTCGTTATTCCACCTGAGGGCGAATTGGCCCGAGGCATTATTTTAAAAATCACTCTCCTAAAATTTTTCACTCTCGTAAAATCTAAAAGTGGAGAGTGAATTTCCACTCTCCTGCTCTCCCGCTCCCAACGGTCACTGTAAATTTATCAGAGATGGGCGAGTATGCACTGAATTTACACAAACGTAGCAAGAACGTCAATTTGAGTGCTTCAGAAAATCAATCTACATTGAATTTTTCCGCAAGTTTCCAAAAGAAAAATGCAGACGCAACTGTTACTGCAAAAGAAGATGTGATTACAGTGAAACAAACGAAACAAACTTCTATTATGCCTTCCATAACGAAAAATGACACGCTAAAATCTGAGATTATTTGGACTTAATACACAATAACAAAGCATCATTCTTACAAAGGAAATGAGAACATTTCAGAGATTTTCACGACAATGTTTCCAGATAGCGAAATAGCAAATATCTGCATATTTAACTGTGTTTGGGATTGCTCCTTATGTGACAAAACTTAAAACAGACAGTGTTCATGGGCATTTTTCTGTGTTGTTTGACGAGTCACTCAACAAGAAAGCACAGGAAAAACAAATAAGGTACTGGGACTCACTCAATGCAGTTACTACCAGATATTTGGGATCAGTTTTTCTGGGCCATGCCACTGCAAAAGATTTGCTGGAACATTTCACCCAGTTTGTTCTAAATGAAAGTGGACTGAAACCTAACAAAATAATTCAAATTGGGATGGATGGACCAAACGTTAATTGGAAGTTTTATGACATGATAATTGAGCAGCTAAAAAATGACCATTCTACTGGTATCCTAAACACTGGTTCATGTGGACTCCATACTATCCACAACAGCTTCAAAGCTGGAGTGAAAGCAACTGGATGGGAGATTGAATCTGTTTTGGCATCCATTTATTATTTATTCAAGGACTTCCCTGCTAGGAGAGAGGACTTTCAAAACGTGACAAAATCACAGGTGTTCCCAATGAAGTTTGTCAAACATCAGTGGCTGGAGAAAGAGCCAGGTTCCAAGAGGGCGCTAGACATTTGGGAAGACATCAAGTTGTACCAAAAAGCAGTTGAAAAGAAAACTGTTAATTTGCCGAATTGCAAGTCTTTTGCTACTATCAAGACTGCTGGACGAGATGAACTTTTTATAGCTAAACTTGAATTTTAGTTGCTGGGTATCTGACACCATTGCTGACTGCATATCAGACAGATTCTCCTCTCATATGCTTCCTAGCTGATGACTTGACCCATACTCTAAAGGCACTTTTAAGAATGTTTGTAAAGCCTTCTGTCCTTGAAGCCTACAACACTCCTGCTAAGATTGTCGACATCGATTTGAAAGACAAAGATATTTATCAGACTCAGAGTAAGATTGAGATAGGATTGTTGACTGAAATGGCTCTAAAAAAGGTAAACCTGTCAGAAAGACAAATTATGGATTTCAAAATGGACTGTAGACGGTTTTTAATTGATATGTGCAGTAAAATTGTAGACAAGAGTCCATTAATTTATTCCCTTGTCAGGTGTCTGTCATGTTTGAATCCAGCACAGATGGTGTCTGATCAAGGGAGTTGCAGAAAGAAATTCAAGAAGATTCTTAGTATCCTCATCACTGCCTCTGAAAAAATAGATGCCAGTCAATCAGATAAACTGTTGGAAGATTACTCTCAGTTTCTAGATGAGATAAAATCTGTTGGTTCTGAAAAATTCACAAAGTTCTGCAGAAAGGAAGATCGTGTTGACATATTTTTTCAGAATAACATGTCACAGAAGTTCCCATTGTTATTTGACGTTGTAAAACTTTTACTTGTTCTTTCTCATGGAAATGCTACAGTGGAGCGGGGCTTCTCTATAAAAAAAGAGACAGAGGTTGAAAACCTTCAGAACCAGTCTCTATTGGCACAGAGACTTATATGTGATTATGTTAATAAAGTTGGTGGTGTCTTGAATGTTCCCATAACCAATGAGCTTCTTGTTTCTGCTTCAAGTGCAAGACATAGGTATGAACTACACCTTGTTGAGGAAAGAGAGAAGAAGAAAAGTGCTGAACAAATGAGAAAGAGAAAGGCAACAACTGACGAGATTGAGACTGTGAAAAGTAATAAAAAACGTATGAGATCTGACATAGATGAACTCGTAGCAAAAGCTGACAAACTCTGTGAGAAAGCAGAAAGTATTGGAAAGTTGAGCTTCGTAACTCAGTCTAACTGTTTCAAGAAAAGAGCCAAGGAAAAGGAAACAGAACTCAAATAACAGGAGGAAAAACTTGACTCATTAGTAGCCAGTTTGAAGCACTGATCTGGTGCTATCAGTATAAGATTTTATTGTGTTTATTGTGTTTTGACAGCTTATTTCCAGTCTGTGGTATTGTAAGAACTAAAGAAAATAAACAGACATTTGATATTTGTGCCTCAAGGAAATAAACAATTTAAATAAGTGCCTCAAGGAAATAGACTATTGGTATAATGTTCCTCAAGGAAATAAACAGACAGTTGATATCCAGTATATTGGTAAGTTATGTTACTAGCAATGGCGGATACAAGCCTCCCCCCCCCCCCCCCCCCTTCAGCTTGTGTTTGTCTAGCATGTCTACTAGACTTCTACCTGTCACACAGCTGCAACACTGGCAGATCGCAATGTTCTCCTGGGGTTAAGTCGGTCAGACTGTAAAGTTAAACATTGTGTCCAAAATGCGATATTATAGTGAATGGTTCTGAAGAGCATATTTCAAATTCTCTAATTCTGTCTTGAACGTATGACAGAATTTGAAATTTTGAAACATGCTGTTTAAAAAGGTAATTTTGCTGTTCAAAAAACCAAGAGGATTTTCACTCCAGAAGCCACCAGAATGCTTCATTTGATCACTCATTTCAAAAAGTTCGAAAGACCCCCCCCCCCCTACAAAGCTTGTGCCTTTGGCACTCGCGGCAGATGCCTTTGGCATCTGCAGGATTCTTCGATTCAAAGCCCTTGAAAATTCCTCTCTTGTGGTCTTGAAAAACCCTTGAAAAGGTCTTGAATTTTTCAGATGAAATGTTGTATGAACCATGTTAAAAATTGGGGGCTCGTTACACCCAATTAGCATAATCATTCATGCTAAGAATATGAAATTACTGTGGTTTTAGCGCGCCGCAGGCGTGCAGGGACGGTTTGGGGCAATCCCCTTTCGACCCACATTTACTGTATATGAGTTGGTACTTGTCTGAGCGTGGTAAAGGAGGAGAGTGCCCGGGTACTTAGCGGCACTTTTGTCGTTTCTGCTTCTTTTTTGGAGGAGGTGGTTTTGATGGAGAGACTGTGACAGTGGCAGTAGGTGTTGTTGGTGGACTGCTAGCTGGCTGACCTAGATGGAATGGTCTAGTCAGAGCTGCGTTAGGTGTTGTTGCTGGTGATGTCTGTCGTGTTGCCCACTGTGCTGCCATATTTATGTTGTTGATTTGTCGGTTCAGGTTTGCAAATGCTACCCTTAGTATTTCATCTTGCTGTTCTTTTAGAATCCTGTGCTCTTTGGCTTCTCTTCGTATTTTCTCCTCAAGGCTCTCCAAGTCCAGGCTCTTTGGCACTGAAGGGAGAGGCAAGTGAGGGTCGGGAAGTGGCGAGAGGGCAACTTCAAATTCCGTCTCAGTCTCCACGGGACTGTCCACATCCAACAGTTCCGGCTCAGGAGCCGGAAGTCAGTTGGGTGAGCTTTTGGGATTGGGAGGGGAACTGGCGGCCGCCTGTGACCCTTTCCTTTCCTCGCGCTTCTCTCTCTTTCTTTCCAAAATGGCCTCCAGGCATCAGGTGCTCCTTCGCTTGGTAGACAGGCTCTTCTTTTTCCTCTTCAGTCTCTTCTCAGGGCCTCCAGACTGCTTTAGATGAGGACCAGTGTGAGAGGGGTTCCTCTCACAAAAGGTACTACCTCTACCCAAAGGAATAGGTGTCGTATCTTCTACAACGAATTCCAAGTTCAGGTGGACTCTCTTACCTGTCTCCTGGACAGTCCAGGTGACAGGTCAAGAGATGCCCAGAGCTGTGATGGTCTTGACGAGTCATTCTGGTAATTCCAGTGCTTCCATGATTGCTAATCAAGGTGACGAGGTGCTCACACTCCAAAGTCAGAGGTGCGAGTGATGATAATAATGCATGAAATTACTTGGATATGGCTCCTTATTTATAATATGTCTTCTTTATTACATGTATTAGATAGAGAGACATACATATAATTCCTTTTAAACTTATTTTCCTTTCACCTTGGAATGCAGGCTTAGGAGCTATATTTGGTCTGCTAATTATTCTTAAGTCCTAGGCCCTCCGCCTTTTTACGATTCAACTAGTCTGGGCCATTGGTTGTTGTATAAAAATATGATAAATTTAAAGTAATTTGTTTATTTTTTATACTTACCAATGACCCAGACGGGTTGGCCCTCCCATGAGTGGGCACTCATACTTCCCTGCTAAGTTATTAGCACGCTCATCTACCAAGAATGATGTTGGCGCCAATTCTGGTCTCTTCCTGGCCACTGCGCATGCTCAGAGAGGAAAAGTATGGAGAGCCAGATAGGACTTTTAATTTTCGGTTTTGTATGCAAATTTTGCAGATTGGGGGGTTCAAAATTTGTGTTTGACTCTTGATAATATCAAGTTTGCACCAGCTAGTCTGGGCCATTGGTAAGTATAAAAAATATACAAATTTTTTAAAATTTATCATTTTTTAACACTGTGGGTAATGGGGAAAATATTTAAGACTCTTCTTCACCCAAACCACTGCTCCAAAAGCTTTCAAATTTCACATATAACATCTTTGGAAGATTGTTTCACATGTGTGTTGAAAGCAAATCCCTGGGTCCATATTTGGGCTCTCTATGGAAGCCCAAATGTTTAAATTAGTGCAGTATGAGGAATATTCTTTAAAAATCTTCTTCTTCAGATCCACCAATCAGAATCTTTTGATATTTGGTATGCAGCATCCTTAGGGAGGTGAGATTCACGTTTGTTCAAGCCAAGCCTCTGGGTTCATATTTGGGCTCCCTGTGGGAGCCCGGATTATAACTTAGTTCAATATGAGGAATTTTCTTTAAAAATCTTCTTGTTCAGATCCAGCAGTCGGAATGTTTTGATATTTGATATACAGCATCCTTAGGGAGGTGAGATTCAAATTTGTTAAAGCCAAGTCCCTGGGTTCATATTTTGGTTTCCTATGGGAGCCCGAATTACAACTTAGTTCAATATGAGGAATATTTTTTCAGACCCACCGGTCAGAATGTTTTGATATTTGGTGTACGGTTATCTTAATGGGGCAGATGCAATTTTGTTCAAATCAGGACCCTCAGTTGTCAGTGTCAGGTGAGCGCTCTCAGGCCCCTTGGTGCCTCTTATTCTATATTTAACACTGACTATTAAAAATTCCTTTGATATCTGGCCATTTTAATAAAGTTTCCCCCATTAAAAACGTGCGTAGTGCATAGCAGAATATTTAGGGATTTGAAGAGCAGAGATATTACGCAATTTACCAACTGCAATCGGTACGAGGTCGCCACCATTTCCCAGCTGATCGAAGTCACTGACCTTCAATCATGTTGCTGTACAATGTTGCATTGGGTACATGTATAAATAAAATGTGTTCAGCTGGTAGTCTGCAGTACCTCTTTATGCAAGCATCACAGTACAATATAATAATTGGAGAAAAAACTAAAAAACACTCTTTTTCTTTTTTCAAAGATAGATGATTGTTATGCAATATGTAAGTCGAATGACTGTCACAAACACGTTTTCAGTTTGTCAATTTCATTTTTTAATTCAGTTTCGTCCCTTGATGTTTCTCTTTAATATTGATTGCAGAGTTCATGAAAGCACTGGAGAAACACATCAAGGGAGGTAACAAGTTGAAAAAAGAACATTGAATAATACATTCTGACATCGCAAATCATGCGTCATATGATTATGACTTCACAACACACATTAACATCAAAGTTATTATTCAATTAAGACACATTGTATGTATAGGCACTCTCCCATCAGTCATAACAAGGCAGATCCATGCAGATGAGGCCTTTCAAGTGCTTTATATTTTGGCAAATCTTTTTCCAATCTTCAAATGTGCCTAAAATAGAAAAGTTTAAGTAATATCTATTTATCATACCTACCACTATCTCAGACAAGCTTAGACTTTACTCTTAACCCGCTGAACGTCTTCACGTTATTCTTCATCACATCTATTCATGGCTGCTGTGCAACAGGCATGATTGCGTATGATGAAAAATTAGAAGAAAAAAAATGTGATAAAAAAAAGTTCATTATGAGATTGCTAGTTGACATTTTTACTAGTGATGAGCGGTTAACCAAAAATATGATTCAGTTTTGGTTTTGTTATCACAACCGATACCAAAATAATTACAGAAAACCTCTTGTCGCTGTTTTCAACTTTAGTGTTGAAAGACTCTAATCAGGTCTTCACTTCCCATAATAAAGAGAGAAACAATGTAAAGTTAACCTTGTTTTAAATCTTCAAAGTTGTGATACCCCTTTTTCAAAACAGCTGCACTAAATGGTATTGCGCTTGAGTGTGGCATTTACCGCAAAAATAGGCGACAAAATTACTTCGTGTTTTAAACGTTCATCTGTTTCTGTGATTTCCTTTGCAGAACTGGAACTTGTCACTTGTTCCACATTTATAATGACAAATATATTTATTTCTATATGTAATTCTGAAATCTTGAACTCCAAAGTCAGCGTCAAAATCACAGTTGAAATCCACTTTCATTCACCCAAATTTTGACCCTAGGCCTGATATCAGACACTAGGGCCTCACCAGAATGTCCTGTGTACTATTATATGTGATATCAACTGTTAAACCATCGGCAGACTGAAACGAAACCATTCTTGGATGTCACAGCCTTCAAAAACAGGCTAAAAAATTCCTTAACTTGTGTCAACCTACAGATAACTTATGTGAATTTGATATGGCTAACTGTTCATTCAGTTGACTTTCTGTCCAATCATATTCCTGAATTCAAAGTGTTGTTTTGTAGGAATACATGATTTCACAACAAAAGACCCTGTTTAATCTAAATGACTTGACAGTTGGTAATTGTTATGTATTCTAAACATACATCATTGGCACTGTCCTGGGTACTAGAAGTAAGACTTGTTTCAGAGAATATTTTTATACAACAACCAATGGCCCAGACTAGCTGGTGCTAACTCAAAAATTAATCCAGGGCCAAACACAAATTCCCCCCCCCCCCCCCCCCCATCCCCAAAATTTGCATGCAAAACCAAAAAAATAAGGTTCTATCTGGTCCTCCATACTTTTCAGATTTGCACATGCGCAGTATCCAGGAAGACACCGAAATTGGTGCAAACCATCATTCTTTGTTTGGCCCTGAAGTCAGCAACATTGAACTGACATCTGTGCTTTTAAATCTAATTTTGAGGATGCCAGACACAAGTCAGTGGTAAAATTGGTGGATCCAAGGACATAATTGGATGATGGAAGTGAACAACGGTGGTTTGGAACGTTCAGGGCTGTAACTTTATAATTCTTTTATAACATCCCATCTAGATTATTGTAACTCCCTTTTCCTTGGTCTGCCATCATCACTGTTACAGCAGTTGCAGAGAATTCAGAACTTGGCTGCTCAAATTATTAGTGGTGTTAAGCCTAACGACCGCATGACACCCGTCCTGAAAAGTCTCCTCTGGCTTCCAGTGAAAAGTAGAATTCAATTCAAAATCCTCTTGTTAATATTTAAATGTATCAATGGTCTGGCGCCTGCCTACTTGAGAAAGCTCATAACCCGTCATGTACCTGGTTGAAGTTTGCGTTCATCTAACCACCTTTCACTGACTATACCTTTTGTTAAGTCTGTGTTTGCGACCGAACAGGCTTTCTCTGTTGCAGATCCACGACTATGGAATGAGCTACCTCCCCTGATCAGATCACAGACAAGCTTACCTATTTTCAAACGACAACTTAAAACATATTTATTTAACTCAGTTTTCTATATGGATTGACTATTCAGTCATTTTATTGTAAAGTGTTTCAGAGCACCCTAGGTGGTTTTACGCTATATAAAATTATTTATTATTATTAATTTATTATTATTTTTATCAAAATTATTTCATGTTTCCCAACTTCTGGACATGGGCCTGACGTCATCATTCTTGCTAATGATTTATCCACTGTTTGTTAAGTGTTCCTTCCCTATCTTTCCTTGAAGCCCTCCTGTTAAACTCCCATGCTTTTTGGCTTATTTTTATTGAAATTTTTGTTATTAAATTTCTTGGGAGTTTGACGTGTATTACAGAATGTTTATTCTCTATATCCCCATGGTTACATCCTAAGCCTAGGGGTGTTTGGGTTATGCATCTTCTGTCCGATGTATCATTTTTTCTTCATCTGAAGATTTTGCTTTACATGGGGTAGCTTTAAAATCTGTTACTGACTTCGGGCCTTTTTTATTCAGTGCCTGGGGTCTTCTTTCCGGTTTTTTCATTGACGTTGTTTACATTTATTTATTATTTATTTATTTATTTATTGGTGTTTAAGGTCACATACTTATGCACAATGGCTAATCGTGACCGTGACAGTTTTACGGGTGGAGGAAGCCGGAGTACCCGGAGAGAACCACCAAGCAACAACGAGCAGCTGTCAGCTCCCCAACATCGTAACTCTGCGCCGCAGCACAGGCAGGGTTAGATTGGTTGAAGACATGCGCACCATCGACGTGCAGTACGCCTCAGTACACAGCGTCATCGTGCCCCCATGTAGCAATCGGGGTGAAGTGTCTTGCCCAAGGACACAATGCGGTTGCCGCAGGTGGGATTCGAACCGAGGACCTCTCGGCTTGCAGCCTGCACCTCTTCCAACTGAGCCACCGCGCCCCCGTTGTTTACATTGGCAACGTCCTATAAATATATGTAGTTTCAACTTATTATTACTGTAGGATTGTTGTAAGATACATGTTATAATGTTCCGGTAGTGTAGCAATTATTTTTGGAATTTTGTCCACGCTTAGGCTCTATCGGGATACCCTTGGGCACGTCATGTTCCCTTTGGGAACTTGGGCTTTTGTCAAAAAATTTTCGGAAAATTTTTTAAATGAATTTTTCGATTTGTATTTTGAATGTTGATTATTATGTATCTTTATCATATATTTATTGTGGAGTTGGTGGGAGTTCCATTGACTTTGTTTGATTAATCATGTAAGCTTATTGCTCATACTGCAAGGCGAGGAAGTCTTCCTCAGATCTACATGCTTGTTGCCTTGTTTGTAGTCGATGTACTCCCACTAATTCTTGTCCTACAGGTGTTGGCGGGGATGACAAACATTGGACACGGGTGTCATGGTATGTTGTTAGCGGTGAGAGGCCAATGACGGTCCTCTCGCCACATAGTCAATCAAGTTTCTCAGTTTCTTTTTCAGAGGAACAAGAACATGGTGATGGTTACATGACGCCTAGAGAAAGTGTGCTACCATCGTCATGCTGAGATGAGCAAACAGTAGTGTTGAAACGATTAGTTGACTAGACGGAGTCGATTCGATTTTCAGAAAAATCGACTCTGAAATCCTCCAGTCAACTAGTCGGGAAACTCGAAAATGAAGTTGTAAAATGCCAGAAGTGGGGGTTAATGATTACAAACATCAGACGATTCTGCTTCGTGGTGGACCTATTTTAAATTGTATTGAGAAGTGGATATCAATGCAATCATTGTCGTTTGTTGATGCCGATAATGTTACAACTTAGATTTCAGCAGCATTACAAGCACTGATTTCACCTAACATAATCACTGGCACGCATTGAAGAAAAATACTTTGATGTACAACTTCAAAGATGCCGTTAATTCATGCAAGCGTTCTGTCCCTCACCCAAGTCGCCAACACTTTTTAATTGATATAAAAATAAAATACATGCCGGGAATTTTGCTAAGTCCTTTCTCCTCTCATTTGTCCGCAGTACTCTGCAATCCACACAAGAGTCAGTTGAAGTGCCGTAACTCTGCAGTTTCTGCAGAGTTCCCATGCTTAAACTGACTCTTGTACATGTAAGTGAATCTTCTTTGAGCCAATTGTCCTGTTTTTCTCAAAGGTAAATCAATGCCATAGCTCCATATTCTATGATATTACTGTACTCGTTTGGGTGCGAGCTGGCGAAGACCGGATATGAAGGTGAGGAAACTGTCCATCACAAAATTTGACGCGGGAGTTTTTAATTAATTGCACCGGGCGAATGGCGGCACACTTCAAACATTTTACAAATTCACGAAACTTCTGTTTTAACATCATTGGGTACTTTTTCCACTCTACGGACAGAGGACTAGGAGGCATGCACTTCCCTGGTATCCTAATGTTTTTACTGAATGGTTAAAGCAAAATATGCACTACATTTTAAAAAACTCAAAATACGAAAAAGAGAACAGCTACATTCTTGACTTTGACAAGAAAACTTCATCAAACACCTGTCAAACGAGTCATTAAACGAAAGGGTTAACAACTTACATGTAACAGTCACTTATCACCTAATTTACTGAGACAATTATGTTTTCAACAGTAAAGCCGACTAGTCAATTTTGAATCGCTTACTCCCATCGACTTTGAAAAATAGGTAATCGTTTCAACACTAGCAAACAGAGCTGGCTGCCAAGGTGCTCATGAATATTAGGCAGGCGATAAAGCCACTAGCCAATGCTTTTAATCCCATGTCAGCAGCTAGTTCGACCTGTGAACCTGTTACTTTGTCAGTTGGTACCGTGTCGCCGGATATGTCCATTGCGGTCGAAGGAGGTGTAGTGGGTAGAGCGAGCACCTTAAAATCTAAACATGCTCACTCAGCGACGACAGAACCAGGCAAGAAGCTAGCAAGTGTTTTGAGAAGCTCGGCAAGGTCTGAAAGGACCGGGAGAGGTGTCTCTCTATCCCAACAGCATCTGGGGCCAGATGTTGTGGTGAAGAACTTGCGTGGGCCGGAGCATACGTCCACAACTGCCATCCGGGACGCTCCTTATAGATTGCAGCCAGCCTCGTCTACAGTCACGGCTTTGAATACTGAGCACACACGATCGCATTCTAGCTACTCGACTTCGGATATCCAGCCAGCTACGCAAAGAAGGGACCACTCTTTGCCGGTGAAGTCGGACCATCTGGTAGCTAGGGAGATGAGGCCTCGATCATCGGGAAGTGCAGAGAAGAGAGCCATCTCAGACACACCGTCCCAGGAGCAGCAAGTGGCGAAGAAACAAAAGACCACTGCTCCTCAGGCCTCGGTGATGGACTTGTTGTCGCAGATTGCACAGCATCCCAGCAAGTGCAGGTGCAGCCTCCCTCAGACTCAGAACCTGTGCTTTCAGATGGTGCTGGGTCGGTCCATTCTGTTCACGCAGATGCAATGGACCGAGATTCACAACTGATTCTCTCGGATGATGAAAGGGATATGGAAGAGGATTACCCTTCTCTTTCGGAACAGCACATGGTTGCGATGGATTTCATCCATCAATACTACCCTGAATTTGTTCCACCAAATCAGAATGCTGCAACGACAAGGAAGAAACCACTGGCATCATTGAACGCAGACTTTATCCGGACAAAGGAGTAAGGCCTTTTTTCCGGTTCAGTCTAGGCAGGTGTCTCAGGCCTTTGGCCATATAGACGCTGCCGTATTTAACCTCTCCAGTGCGAGGAAGAAAAACGGTTTCTTAACTTTATCTTCCCTAAACATACCGTTTCTTGGACCACGTTCATTTAAAATGGTCGGGGAAGATGTTCAGAGAGTTCCTCTGCGGTTGGATGAGCAGGCTGAGGATCTAGAGGTATCCTTACCTGCATCATTCACAATAAACTCAGACATAATTGAGACGGCAATTTCTTCAAATAGAGCGAATTTGGATGCTATGTCTTATGCAGATCACCTTACAAGAGCTATGGCGTAACATCTCAATGGAAATGAATTTGAGGACGTTCGTACCTCTAAGTCTTAGAGTTCTTTCCAGGGCAATTATGTATACCCTGTATAACTCAGCCCTAACAGTGGCTAATTTGGAGTTAATCAGACGTGATACTGCCCTTGCATCATCATCACTGATAGATGACAAGGTGAAAAGCTCTCTCCGAGTCGCTCCGGTCTCTGGAATACTATTTTCGACGACAAGCTTTCCTTAGTTTATGATCAGGCTACAAAGAAAGCATCTAGTGCTTTGCTTTTGAAGTCGGCGTCTCAGCGACCCACTTCAGCAGACGAGTAAAGGAGGGCATTTCAGACAAAAATTGTCAAAAGGAAACTCCTCACGAGGGTACAAGATACCCTCTTATAATTTTATAATTACTCTGGAGATCGTCAGTATAGCAACTCATGAAAGGGGTGGAGGTCTGATCGGGACTATCGATCAGATATCCTTAGGCCGACGGGCTGAGGTTCTTCGCTTCGTGGGGAGGACGTGGTTTCTCCTCCCATAAGCCTTGCAGGTCATACAGGTGATGGTCAAGACCTCTATTGCTTGCCAGTTGGCGGAAGGTTATCAAGCATCGCGAAAAACTGGATAACAGTCACGGAAGACCAGTGGGTGAGAAGTGTAGTCTCGGACGGCCTACGGCTATCATTCCGAGCGAAACCCCCACTAACAAAATGTCCACATTGGACAAATCTTCCGTCAGATTCTTGCAACAGAGAGTCTCTCCTAGCGGAGGTACAGGCTCTCTTATCAAAGGAAGCAATAGAGGTTGTCGAGAATCAGAATTCTCCAGGTCTTTACAGTCACCTGTTCCTTGTACCGAAACCAGATGGCTTGTTCCGACTGGTTATAGACTTGAGCTGGATAAACAAGCTTATCGTGGCTCCAAAGTTCTATATGGGGACCATTCGGTCAGTAAGGGCGAGAGGATGCGTACTTTCATGTCCTGGTACATCCGGCATTCAGAAAGTACCTGTGGTTCGCTGTGCAAGGGAATGTTTATCAATTCAGAGCAATGTGCTTTGGTCTGAACCTGGCTCCCTGGGAATTCACTCGAATAATGAACACGGTAATGTCACACTTACGAGCTCATTCGTCTGCGATAACGTCGGCTTACTTGTACGACATTCTACAGAGATACGGCAACAGAATTATTCTTCATTACTCTGACGTCTCGGTTTCATCGTAAATGAGAAAAAGTCGGATCTAGCTCCATCCAAGTCGTTCATTCACATGGGAATGAGCTTCGAGACTCACAACAACCTGATTCGTCTGTAGTTACCCAGAACGAAATTAGTCAGTTGTTATGCTCGCTTTTGTCTACACTCAGACGCATTAACAGCGAGGGAATTCATGCGACTGTTGGGGCTGTGCGGAGCGGATCTTATTCCGATGGGTCGTCTGTGCACGCGTACCCTCCAGATATTATTTACTCAGAACTGGAGTGTGAAGACGCATTCGCTCGAAACCGATATTGTTTTAACAAACCTGATAAAACAAAGGGTTCAGATTTGGGCAGACATTCAGTGGTTAACTCGGAGTTCTGCTGCAACTGCCGGATCTGGCTTTCACGATTATGGCGGATGCGAGTCATACAGGTTGGGACTAGTGCTGCCGCGGTTATCCGGATAACCGGTTAACCTGTGCTTAAAACTTTGACCGGGCAAGAAAATGTTTTAACCGGTTAACCTTACATTCACTATAGTACATGCCAATCATGCCATGTTATATTATCTGACTGTTTTCGGTGCGAATTCAACTAATGACGCTTACTGACCACTGAGTTATCTTCTAAGTTCTAACATCAAACAGATCAAAGAACAGCGACGTTGTAACTTGTAACTTGTATCTTTCCCTTTGATGCGCGAACGTGCATCTTTCACTTTCATCTTTGTCGGCGAAACTTAAAGACAATCACTGTCAATGAGCCTTATAATTATTAACAGTGATTGTCTTCAAGTTTTGCCGACAAAGAGGGTCCGATGTGTGCGAATGTACGATGTTGTGAAACTTGTGATTGCTGCAAGCGTGGCACAATAAGAGAACTGATATTTCAAATTCAATGATACATTAGCAATGGCTTCGGCACCATCAAGTTCACAGATTCAAAAATCGCGAAAATTAGATATTTGGGACAATTTTACGCTAATCGAATGTGGTGACAAAAAGCAGGCAGAATGTAGGCTTTGCAAAGTTTGGTTCAATTACCCGGGTTCGACTTCATCGCTGAGATACCACACCAAAAAGAAGCATGCATTATTCGCCACCTCCAGCTTACATGCGGCCGGTACGAGTAAACAGAAGATTCAGACAAAGTTAGATTTTGGTGCACCAGCGAAGCCAATGGCAAGAGGGAAATGGCTTCAAGCTACAGCTGCACTCATTCGATGGTGTGCCGTCGATATGAGGCCCATCAGTATAGTGGACTCGAAATCTTTCCATGAATTTATCAAGCTTCTCAACCCGACATATGATGTTCCCGGTCGAACAACAGTCAAGAAGTTGTTGAAAACTTATTATCAGCTGCTGAGGAAGCAGTTAATTTCAGAACTTACATCTCGCAAATCTGTTGCCATTACCACAGACTGCTGGACTAGCTGTGCGACCGACGGGTATATCACCATAACTGTGCATTACCTGACCGATGATTGGATGATCAAGAATTTCGTACTACGGACATGCGAAGTTGAGGAAAGACACTGCAATCAATCTAGCTGCAGAAATTAAAGCAATCTTGATAGACTTCGGAATACCAGAAGAGAAGCTACTAGCGATTGTTTCTGACAATGGGTCGAACATAGTCGCGGCTGTTCGCGAAATAAAGTTTGAGAATTTAACGCACATTCGCTGCTTCGGCCACACCTTGCATTTAAGCGTCAACGCAGGACTCGCAATTCAACCTATTTCTCGTGCTATTGGGGGCGCCAGACGTTTGGTTAGCCATTTCAACAAATCAAATGTTGCTACCTATGCCCTTGAGAAAAATCAGAAGAAGTTTGATGACATTCCTTCACATAAACTTATTCAAGAGGTTGCCACTAGATGGAACTCAACATACGCGATGTTTGATCGCTTACTCGAACAACGATTGCCAGTTTTATCTGTCATACATGATCCCAAAATCACAACACCATCGGACGGAAGATTCCTGGAGTTGAGTGACGACATTTGGCGGACAATTGAAACTGTAACCCCAACCTTAAAGCCCCTACAGATGGCCACTGAAGTGGTTTGTTCTGAAGAATTCCCCATGCTAAGTATGGTGTTTCCCATGGTGCAAGGCCTCATAAGAAATCATCTCAATGAGAAGGGTGACGACAAACAAGTATTGAAGGATTTTAAAAGGACCGTTAGAAATGACTTGGATAAAAGATTCCCCCTTGGGGATCCCGAGAAGAACCCATACATCATTGCTTCTTCACTCGATCCTCGTTATAAGAGTTTGCTCTTTTTAACAGAAACGGAACGTGAAGCAGTGTTTGAGAAACTTGTGGAAATGATCATAAATTCTACGTCAAACACTGGCAAATCAAGTTCAACTGTTACAACAGTTTCAAGTTCTTCAACTACGCATGCGACATCGGCGAGTGCTGTTAGTACCGTTGCTATGCCTACATTGCCTAGTATGCCAACAACTGATGTTACTGATCCCGACATTAATGTTGCCTCTGCATCATGTGCGACCCCGACTTCCACAGTTTCACCTGTGACTACCACTTCCGTTCAAATTGACCCAGTGAGTGGAAAATCTGAGACAATTACCGAATTAGTTCATAAATCAAAAAAATCAAAGATTGAAAGTGCTAATACCGATATGAAATTTCTGTTAGGGGATTTCTACAGTGAAGGGAATAAGGAAGTATCTAGCTCTGATGCTGTAGTTCGCGACGAAGTTAAGTCATACTTTGAAACTAAAGCTACAACAACTGATATCAGCTCTGCACAGTGGTGGCACAGAAACGAGGAAAGATTTCCGAGGGTCAGTTCTTTGGCAAAGCAGTACCTTAGTGTTCCTGGAACTTCCGTCTCCTCTGAAAGAATATTTTCTGCCGCGGGAAACATCGTGTCGAAGAAGCGCACCAGTTTGGATCCCGACACAGTTGACATTTTGATATTCATACGTGAATATGTCAGGAACTCACCCTCAGATACCACTTTCCATATACCCGGTCCCGAAACTCCAGATGTAACTGATGTTGATGATGATGACTGATGAAGTCCAGACTGTCCAGGGTGATGAATGATGACTGATGAGTAATTGAGCATTGAATTTCAAGATTTTGAGTAACTCTGTTTCATTGTTGCGTTTTATTTCGGGTCACCCAACTCACCCGAGCCGAGAAGGCTTTTTTTGTTTTCTGAGTGATGCTGACATTTCTTCTGTTCAAGTTTTGAGATTGAAGATGTATTCAGTGAATTTCAGTCAATTCCGGTGTCACAGTCAGTCAGTCACACACTGTCACTTGTTTTATCTGCACTCTGCAGTACCGTGATGGCGTGATCATAACACATCAGTGATCACAGCATGAATTCACACTTTTGTTGTTCTAACTTAGAATAACAAAAGTGTGAATTCATGCTGTGATCATCATCATCATCATCATCATTTGCCTTAACACCCTGTGGTGCATACTCATACTGCATAGGGCGGCAACAAACTGAACAAAGTTTCAAGTCTCTCCATCTCTGCCTGTCTTCAGTGTCTTGGGCCAATCTCGTGACTCTCGTCAGTCTCGTGACAGTCTCGTCACTCGTCAGGAACCCCGAGCGCGCTGTATGGTTTTCATTTCATCCTCACTCGTCAGCTCTTCTGACTCCTGAGTGTTCTCCATGTTGTTTTCGCTCTTCCTCATTTTCTCTTTCCATCTGGAGTGAGTGGAGTCCAGTCATCCCGTGAAGTACAGCTGTTCTTCATATTGCATGAAGGTATTGCAAAGTTGGCCCAGTAGAAGTTGGCCCACGGGACTACTCCCGTGGGCCGACTTCTCCTGGGCCAACTTCGCAGTGGGTTGACTGGGTTCTGAGTCCTGACACTTTAGCAATGTTTTCCCACGTTCTGGACCAGTGCTGTACTCCTGTTCTTGTGATCGACTCATTCGACTGTGACTCTCTCCCTAACAGATGCCCTATTTAATATTTATCCGTCAGTACCGATACTATCATAAAAGATCAGTGATCATAGCATGGATAGGGCATGCTGTGATCACTGATCTTTTATGAGAGTGACGGGCAGTGACGGTCCACAAATATGGTTCGAATTGATTTGCCAATAAATATGGTCTCATTTGACTCATTGGTCTCAATGGTCTGAATCGCCTATGAAGATGTACAAACGATTGGATTCGGAACAGATGTGTGGGCAATTCGAATCAGACTTGTGGACGATTTGAGTCTGATTTGAATTGCCCACACATCTGTTCCAAATCCGATCGTCAATACGGTAAGTAACAGTATGTATTCGCTGACCGGTCCACCGGAGACACACCGAAGATGTTCATGACTTCAGTTAAATTTTAAAGTCCATTGATCAGAAAAAAGTGTTTGTGCGTGAAAAATCACTTTCGGTACCGTATCAGAAATAGAGGGGCGCGAGTGTGATCGCTCACTGTTCCCAATGGTCAATGTATTGAATGTAAATAACATTGGCCAGCCCGATATAATAGTTATAGTTGAAGCAAGAACACACTACAAATATAGGTACCTTAAATGCGGTTAACCACGGTTAAACACGCTGGTTAACCGGTCAGAAAAAAGTCTTAACCGCGGCAGCACTAGTTGGGACGCGACCCTAAGTTCCGCAGACTTGAAGTGTCAGGGTCTTTGGGACCCTCGGTTCCAAGAGAAACACATAAACATCAAAAAGATGATGTCAATATGGCTAGCGCAACAACATTGGATTTACATAATAGCAGACATTCATGTTCAGATTTTGTTGGACAACTCAACAGTAGGAGTGTACATCAGGAACCAGGGCGGCACTCATTCGATTCTGTTATGCGAACTAACGGAGAATATTCTTCTATACGTCATGAATCATCATGTTCAACTTTCTGTCCACTTTCATGCTACCATTGGGATCGGTCCATGATAGATCTGTTTGCGACACACCTCAACAATCAGTTACCGACGTTCGTGTCCCCATGTCCAGACCATCGAGCATACGCAGTAAACGCTCCGTCGATCTCATGGGACGGAATGATAGGATATGCATATCCTCCGTCTCCGTTAATTCAGCAGATTCTATTAAAGATCAAACAATCGCATTGCAAAATTCTACTAGTAGCACCTCTGTCGTCACAGAAACCTCGGATCAGTCTTCTCAGGTGTCTGTTAGGGGATGTTCCCCAGAAGCTTCCTCCAAGAGAGGACCTTCTTTATCAGGGGAAGTCACACGCACTGCATCACAACCCGGAAGGTGTCAACCTTCACGTATTTCCGTTGTGCGGTCCTTCTTGCACGGAAAACAATTTACAGGGTGAGCAGTGGACACAATTTCTAACTGCAGGAGGTCCTCCTCTTCGTTGAATTACGCAGCGAAGTGGAGGGTTTTCTTCTGTTGGTGTCAGGAACAGTCGATAGACTTTTATGATCCGTCCATACCAAATATTGCCAGTTTCCTGGTCTACTTGTTTGATGATCTCAAACTGCAGCCGGTCACTATTAAGGGCTATAGGTCTCTGTTATCAGACACTTACGCTCATCATGATAACTTGGCTACCGGATCAAATGCTTCATTGTCCAAGCTGGTTAGAAATTTCTCTATTAATAGACCTAGAACAATCAGATTAATTCCTAAATGGAATTTGCTTTGGGTTCTGTTGAAGCTTCAAGAAGCTCCATTTGAGCCGTTGGACGTTGTAGAGTTCAAATTCTTGACATATAAAACGGCATTTCTCTTAGCCTTTGCACCTGCTAGAAGAGTTAGTGAACTTTATGCTTTATCGGTTGATGAATGTCACTACCATAGTGTGGGTTAGTGATGAGCCGATAAGAGATTTGCCTATTCATCTGAAACCAAATAGTTTTGATTTACTATCGGCCGATAGCGATGGAGATACCAAATAGTTTTGTTCACCCACATTATTTCCGTAAAAATCAGGGGTGGGGGGGGGGGGGGGCACAAAAAAATGTCAGGCTGCAAGGTCTGGGTGGGTGGGTCCGAGCCCCAAAGTCCAGTTTTTGCCGGTGTCATGCAATTTTTTGCCAAATATTTTACAGACAAGTAATTACAACCAAAGTGAATTCAAGTGCTTAGATTCATAACTTAGAACAGAATAGAGCATTGATAATGTGTTGGAGTCTCCATGTTAGAATTTTTTCCCCATGTTTTACACTTCATTAGGGGGTGGGTCCTGTTCTGGGTCTGGCAAAAATTTGCAAAACAAAAAAGTGATTCCCAGCTATTTGGTCATGATTTTCACTCCTTTATATTTCCACTTAGGCAGTCTGCCTCTCATTAGTGCTTTGTAGCTCCTATTATTTGATTCTTTTGTAAGCCTCAGGGTGCCTCATGCCATTGGTCTTGTGTGCTTCCATGTATGGAATAATTGGAAAGATTGATAGAATAAAAATCTTTATTGTGGAAAACGTGTATAATTTCAAGGTAAATATGAATCTAGTGACACTAACATGAAAAAATAAATAAGAGGCAATTCATCTCAGACAAGCCATCCTGGCCTGGGTCAAAGAACTTCAGTATTAGGTCTCTCTCAGACCAACTGTACAAACTAAACATTTAACCGAAAAGTAATAAAATGAAAATCAACTATTTCTTGTGGACAGTTGAAGATATCCAGGTGGGAACAATATATTTTGGGCAGGGCTTCTTGGTGGTGGGATTCAACTGGTGTCTGAACAGCATAGACATGTTGTACATCAGGGTAAGGGTTGTGTTGCTTGGAACATGAATGGGTGTATATCTGCAATTCAGTTGGTGAAGGCGGGTTCCAGTGGTTACCTGGGCATCTGATGCTGCATTTTCATTGTGCCTTTATTTGCAGAGAGATTGTTTTGGGGCCATCTATGGCTAGGAATGCCTTGGATGCCCAAGAGCAGGGCTGGGATATCGGACAAGTTGGTTTGCGGCACCTTTCATGTTTAGGAGAAGTATTTATTTGTTTATTTTTTTTTTGATTTAAGTAATTTGAATACTTTGTCAAACAGATTTTATAAATTGGGGGTGGGTCCCCAATTGTTTTTGAGGAAAAACTGTGTGGGAGGGGTGGGTGTCCAAGACATGACTGGCAAAAATTTGCATTCCGGTGGTGGTGGGTCCCAAAAATTGAAACTTCCCCCCCCCCCCTTCACCGCCCCTGTAAAAATGGTAGAAAAAAGTGCAGTGACAATTTTGAATATACTTTAGGAATTTAGCCACAGTTAAGCGACTGGCGTGGGGGACGTTTTAAGGCTGGAACCCCAAACCAGCAATCCGCCAGAGAGACTGCAAAACTGGCGTCTTAAACTTCGCTTGAGGTGAAAAGGTGGGGTGCACGGTGGGTTAGTAGGTGGAGGTGCCTGCTGCAAGCCGAGAGGTCCTCGTTTCGAAACCCACCTGCGGCAACCGCGTTGTGTCCTTGGGCAAGACACTTTACCCCCATTGCCCATGTGGGGGCACTGTGATGCTGTGTACTAAAAGCATACTGCACGTCGATAGTGCACCTGTCTTCGACCAATGCTAACCCTGCTTCTCTGGAGTTAGTATGTTGGGGAGCTGACAGTTGCTCGCCGGTTCTCTCTGGGTACTCCAGCTTCCTCCACCCGTAAAACTGTCATGGTCGTGATTAGCCATTGTGCAGAAATATATGACCTTAAACACCAATAAATAAATATAAATAAATATAGCTGAAAAGGTTTGTTCTGTTGTGACTTGTCAGCTTAAAGACACTGCATTGGTGACCAGCGTGACTTTAAAGGCTTTAATGACCAAAACTCAATAAAAAATTGAAAAGGTTTGTGATATCAAAGTCTGAGATCACTTATATTATTTAAAATCAGCCATGGAACGAAGCAAATTAAATTTGGTGAGAGATATGGGGCATCACATATGGCGAGCCGAAAGGCCTGTCAGCAATTTTGAAAATAGCTGAGTTCCTTGATAGCTAATTTGATTACCTCCCTTAGACTAGAATTACCTTTCTATATTATAGACTTTATTATTCTTCTGGTGAGTTCATTCGCACAGTCGTTTCATCCCAATACCGGTTCAGAGTTGATTGAGTGGCAGATGAAGGACTTTACGAAAAACTGTGGGGGGGGGGGGGGGGGGGGGGGGGGGGGGGAGGCGCACCAAGGCTCAAGTTTACCAGTGTATACTGTCAACCAAATTTTGAAATTTAATCCAAAAAGATGCGATTTCCTCGCACCCGATGCATATATCCACAATGCAAAACCCATCTCCGGGAAAAACTTGTGGACGAGGGGGGAGCACACCAAGTGCGCCGATGCCTGGATTCACCCTCGTGGTAAAAAAATGTCATAGTATCGTTATTAATAGACCGTATAATATATGTTTCAATACATAAGGCAACTATTTAATGATTTTAACAGCACATAGCTTTTCAAGTTTAATATGAAACTCAAGCCAAAAATAGCACTTGTTGCCTGGGACAAGCGATTCTTTTTTTAGGTTGTTGCTGGTAGAAAATTAAATGTTACGTCGGGGGTCTGATCTACAGACTACACAGTGTAATGCACGGCATGTTTGTTAGTTATTAGCAGAACATTAAAATGGCTGTGAGATAGAGTTAGAATAGGTACCCAATAATTTTTTTCAACAATTGGCAAGAGCCGATATTTTTCATGCTATTCATACCGATTGCCAATAGGCTTTTATTGGCTGATTGCTTACTGATAGATCGGCTCATCCCTAATGTGGGTAATACCATTACCCTGACTACGGAAGTGGGATTTCTGGCTAAAAATCAGACTCCGGACAAACGACCTGAGCCTATTATCATTAAGGCTCTGCCTTCCTCAGACAACCGTAGACCTTTGCTGTGTCCAGTCAGAGCTATGCGCATATATAAACGTCGATCAGATTTTAGTAGGAAAGGGAGAAATCGTTTCTTTCTTTCATTGATTCCTAACAGGAAAGATATTTCTGTTCATTCAGTAGCTAGATGGATTCAGTTGGCAATACGTATTGCTTATGAAAATCTATCTTTGGATCATCGTTCTGTTAATAAGATAGCAGTGCATGAAGTTAGAGCGCTGTCCACTTTTTGAGCTTATTCTAATAGCATAGCCATTACTGATCTCATGAAGGCTGCGTACTGGACATGGCCCTCTACATTTACCAAGTTTTACCTGAGAAATTTAGAGTCCTTCTCCGGTAACCTTAGATCTTTAGGGCCTCTTTCTGTTGCTAAGAATGTCGTCCTTTCATAGTTACATCTATAGTTATTTAGGCAGCCCGTTCCAACAGTGACGTTCTGCTGCCCTCTTCATTCTGAGAAAAAGGTGAAGGGGTGGGGGGGGGGTTCCCTTATGATCATCTGGTTTTACAGTGAAAAGCAAGGGAAGACCTCCTTCGCTGTCAGTAGTCCCGAGTCGGTGCTGGGATGGTTTTAATGTGTAGCTCGGTGTGAAGCAATAACTATGTCTCATTTATGTACTGTTTTAAAGTGTAGCTCACTGTGAAGCATTTGTATATGTCACGTGTCAAACGGGCGTTAATATACAATCCTCAGGCACTTTTAAATGAGTATAAAGAGTTTCATTCTCTGGACTATCTTTATATATTGGTTTTCCGTCACTGAATTAGCATAACGGGTTATGCTGGCATTAAATGGAGAATTATATGTTATGTAATACTCAATTACATTGTTGGTGTTATGTCTTTCTCTTTTCTCGTAAAGGAGAAAGACATATATAATTTCTATCTTCTCCTCTTCTCCTGTAGGAGATATCCTTTACTGAAGTGATTGAGAGATTGGATTTTCCTTTATGTCCTAGGCCCTCAAGCCTTTTTACGATTCAGCTAGTCTGGGCCATTGGTTGTTGTATAAAAATATTATAAATTTTAAGTAATTTGTATACTTTTTATACTTACCAATGGCCCAGACGTGTATGGCCCTCCCATGAGTGGGCACTCATACCTCCCTGCTGTTTACAAGATTTAACAGGCAATTATAGAAAGAATGATGGTTGGCTCCAATTTCGGTATCTTCCTGGATACTGCGCATGCGCAAATCTGAAAGGTATGGAGGACCAGATAGGACATTATTTTTTTGCTTTTGCATGCAAATTTTGGGGATTGGGGGCAAAATTTGTGTGTAGCCCTGGATTAATTTTTGAGTTAGCACCAGCTAGTCTGGGCCATTGTTAAGTATAAAAAATATACAAATTACTTAAAATTTATAATATTTTTATACTGTACCAATGACCCAGACATAGCTGGTGCTAACTCTTAAAATATAGGGCCAAACACAAATTTTGCCCCCCAATCCCCAAAATTTGCATCTAAAACCAAAGAAAACATGTCCTGAAAGGCCCTCCACACTTCGCCCCTACTGCGCATGCGCAGTGTCAAGGACGTTCCGAAATTGGCGCCATTAATCATTCAAAGTTTGGCCCTTCATCAGTTAACATCTGACTGATCTTTGTGCTTATAAATCTCAGTTTAAATGATGCCAGACACATAAATATTAGTGAAATGGTGATTCTAAGGAGGATAGAGAAGGAGGAGAGGAAAAAAATGTGTGACAGAATATTATCAGGTCTGCAACTTAAAATTTTTTAATGAAATTATGTTAAGTTACCTATTTTCGAGGCAGCAGCCATTTTGTTGTCATTCTGATTATTTAGTTACACTCTTTTTTAAGTGTTTTCCTCTCTCCCTGTCCTTTAAGTTCCCCCTTGCTATTCTCCCATGCTTTTGACATAGTTTTTGTAATTATTATTACTAAATTTTCTTGGGAGTTTTAGCTGAATAACAGAATGAATTCTGTTCTTTTCCCCATGTTTACATCTTCACCTACGGGTGGTTAGGCGTTGTGTTCTGCATCTACCATCTGATGTTCTGCAGTTTCTTCCCTGGAAGTCTCTGTTTTGCATCAGATAGTGTATTTTTGGTAACTGATTTCGGGCCTGGGTGCCTGGAGTCTTATTTTAGTGTTTTTACACTCATTGTTTACATTTACAACAGCCCTCTGTGTGAGGGGGGGATTTCTAAAGAATAATATCTTGATGTTATTTTAATCATAACTAGATACATTATTATTGTTCGTAAGTGTTGAATAAATTGTTTAAAATATTTTTAAAATTTTTGTCCACACTTAGGCTTGGGATCCATTGGGGCTCAACGTTACTTTTCAGAAACTTGGGCTGTTCTGAAAAAATATTTTTTCAAAATATTTTGATTTCAATTATTTTTTCTATATTAATGGATCATATTATTATTATGTATTTTGATTGCCAGGGGTTAGTGCGAGTACCAGGACTTGTTTTCTTTTCACATTGAAAGGATATTGATCAATTGTTTTAAGAGGAAGTCTTCCTCTGACTTTATTATCATTCTATATGTGGTCAGTGTACTCGCATTAACTCCTGTTCTGTATCGTATGATTTCGATGACAATATGGGAAGCGTATGTTACGGTATGTTATTGGGGATTTGGACACTCCGGTCCTTTCCCCGCAGGGTCACTCTACTTTATCAATTTCTATTTCAGACGATCAAGATTAGGGTGATGTATCTGTGATGTCTTCCAACAGTGTGCCTCCGTCGTCACAATTAATGAAGGGCTAGCGGAAAAGTGCTCATGTAAATACGCCAATTGCCTAAGAGGACCCTAGTAGGTTCGACGGCCTTTGACGTCCGCTAGCTCGCCCTGTGTAGCGTCCATTCACCGAATGGTTCGGCAGCCGGGTTCGTCCGTTGCGGTCTAGAAGGAATTTTGTGGTGATGCGAGCACTATAAATTAACCTAATGCACACCCAGTGACGGCGGATCGGAGGGAGAACGGAGGAAGCCTTTTAGTCCGGTTCATAGCTCGTTCCGGTCCATCCGGACGGCAAGCGAGAGAGGCCCCTCTCTCGTTCAACAACATCTGGCCCCAGATGTTGTGGTACAAAATGTGTCGCAAGCGGAGCATACGTCCGTCGATCGGGACGCTCCGTTGTATAGGCAGTCCGCAGAGACTGCTAAGGCTTCCTCTTCTCGTCAGCGTACACGACCGCACCTTGGCTGCGTGACCGCCGATATATTACCAGCTTCGCCGATCAAGGATTCTTCGGCGACCAGGTCACACCATCCGGTAGCCAGGGACACGAGGCCTGCAGACTCCGGACGTTCGCATAGGAAGTGTGCGGGAGTCAACGTACACGGAGCTTCCGGCGGCAATGCATCGTAAGACCGCTACTGCACAGGCCTCGGGAACGGACGTGCTTTCCTTAATAGCACAGTTTATCGCAGCATCCCAGCATCAACTGAATCTGTCGCATATATTTTATCCGACGATGCTGGGTCAGGACGCTCCGCGGAAGCGGGTACGGACGTCCGAAAGTTTCATCCGGTCCGACGGGATACCGAAAGGGATTCGGAGGATTTCGAGCTTTCCCTTTCGGAACAACATATGCTGTTGTGTATGTCATCTGACTTGGTCTTCTACAGCTTCTTTCGTCGGACCAGAATGCTGCGATGCCGGATAAGAAACTGATAGCGTCGGTGGACTTAGAAATTTTTGGTTCGGTTCAGGGACATCGTCCCTCAGTTCCAACATAGTCCAATAATGTCACACAAACTTTCGAATTATTGAACGACGCTATATATATTATTATTTTATGCTTGCTAACCAAGCATTTCTGGTTTCTTGTTCGAAGAGTTATGGAGATGTCTTTCAAAAGTGTCCCTCTGTCGTGATAGTTATACCCCCGCTTCGAAGAAGTGGGGGCTATATAGGAATCGCCCTGTACGTCCGTATGTCCGTCCGTCCGTACGTCCGTCCGTACGTCTTTCCGGACATGAAATTCTTGTGTGCGCAACTCCTCCTACATTTATCAATCAATTTGGACAAAACTTTTCAGACATCATCACTACTAAGTGAACATGCGCATATTCCAAGATTTTTGATCTGCGACAATTTTAACCAGGTTATCTCCCTTCGACTTAGATTTATTGTGTCTTTCCATCCGAACAAATTCTTGTGTGCGCAACTCCTCCTACATTAATGAACCAATTTTGATGAAACCTTTCAAACATCATCTCTACTAAGTGAACATGTGCATATTCCAAACTTTTTAATCTGCGACAATTTTAACCAGGTTATCTCTCTTGAACTTTGATTTAATATGGGTTTCTACATGAAATTCTTGTGTGCGCAACTCCTCCTACATTTATCAATCAATTTGGACAAAACTTTTCAGACATCATCACTACTAAGTGAACATGCGCATATTCCAAGATTTTTGATCTGCGACAATTTTAACCAGGTTATCTCCCTTTGACTTAGATTTATTATGTCTTTCCGTTCGAACAAATTCTTGTGTGCGCAACCCCTCCTACATTAATGAACCGATTTTGATGAAACCTTTCAAACATCATCTCTACTAAGTGAACATGTGCATATTCCAAACTTTTTGATCTGCGACAATTTTAACCAGGTTTATCTCTCTTGAACTTTGATTTAATATGGGTTTCTGCATGAAATTCTTGTGTGCGCAACTCCTCCTACATTTATCAATCAATTTGGACGAAAGTTTACAGACATCATCACTACTAAGTGAACATGCGCATATTCCAAAATTTTTGAGCTGTGGCAATTTTAACTAGGTTATCTCCCTTTAACTTAGATTTATTATGGGTTTCTACATGAAATTCTTGTGCGTGCAACTCCTCCTACATTTATCAATCAATTTGGACATAACTTTTCAGACATCATCACTACTAAGTGAACATGCGCATATTCCAAGATTTTTGATCTGCGACAATTTTAACCAGGTTATCCCCCTTTGACTTAGATTTATTATGTCTTTCTGTTCGAACAAATTCTTGTGTGCGCAACTCCTCCTACATTAATGAACCGATTTTAAATACATGTTGCACATTGTAAATGTGTTTTTCCAAATGTAAACCCATATATCTGTGGGCTCTTTAAGTATTCAGTGCTGTTCTGTGGAAGGCCACATGCAAATACAAATTTCAACAACAAAAAATGATCTTTATGTATACATTTCCTTATGGCCTTCGCCTACATGATCAGAAGTGCATTCCTCTAAAAATCCAAAGCGGGGGTATTAATCACCTTCAGTGATAGTTCTAGTTAATGAAGAGCTAGCGGCAATAAGTGCTCATGGAATATGTCTATCGCCTACGGAGTGACATTCGCTAGCTCACCCGGTGTAGCGTACATTCATCGAATGGTTCGGCTGCCGGGTTCGTCCGTTGCGGTCTAGGAAGGAGATTTGGGTGATGCGAGCACTTTAATTACTTTAGTACTCACCCAGTGACGGCAGATTGAGGACAGATCGGAGGAAGCCTGTTAGTCCGGTTCCTGGCTTGTCCAGGTCCGTCCGGGCTGTGAGCGAGAGAGGTCCCTCTCTCGTCCAACAACATAGGGGACCGCATGTTGTGGTTCAGATATTTTACATTCGGAGCATATGTCCGTCGGTCGGGACGCTCCGTTATATTGACAGTCCGAGAGACTGTCCTTAATGCTTCCTCATCCTCACAGCAGGGCACACGACCGCACATTGGCTACGTGACCTCGAGTATCCGATCAGTTTCGGCATTCAGTGATTCCACGGCGAATAGGTCGCGCCATCCGGTAGCCAAGGGACACGAGGCCTATACACTCCGTTCGCTCGCATATTGGTAGTATGCACGGGGTAACGATCACGGAGCTTCCAGCGGCAATGCATCGTAAGACCGCTTCTCCTCAGGCCTCAGTGACGGACGTGCTATCCGAGTTAGCACAGTTGTTTCGCAGCATCCCAGCAATTGACAGTTTCTCGGTCGAATCAGGAATTATCCGACGGCGCTGGGTCGGTGCGGTCCGCGGTTGCATCAGGTACGGACGACCGAACGCTTTATAGGGTCCGACAGGATGGCGAAAGGGATTCGAAAGATTTCCCTTTAGTAGTATCGGAAGATGCCTTTCATATCTTCTGGCATTATCTTCCAGTGATTATTATTTCGGACTTCATTGCTGCGATCTTGGATAAGAGACTTATAGCATCATTGGACTCGGATTTTTCGATCGGTTCAGGGACATTGTCCCTGACTTACCGACGCAGTCCAATATTGTCATTACAACATGTGTTTTATTTTTCGACGCTATATATATATATATACAAGCCTGCTACTAAGCATGATAGTTTAGTTTCTTGTCCGCGTTGCTCATTTCTGCCATTTTATCATTTATACGAATAGTTTATTTTGGCAGAGCAGGGCATACCGAGAGTTCATATGCGTCTAGACGTTGTGATTAAAGACTGCATATATTCTTTTTCGCCGTTTATGTCTTTTCCAATTTCAATGTTGGGAACGACATTATGTATAGTAGACTTAACTTAGACGCTTTATCATACGTAATCCGCCTTACTGAGGCGTTATCATTACGTCTTCAAGAAAAGATTTACGGGATATTATTCTCAATGTAATTTCTTTTGAGGGCAGTAGTTTGTTCACGTATAACTCCGCCCTTCAGTGGCTGATTGGAGTTGGTTAGTCGTGTCGCAGCCCTAGCTACATCTACACGCGTGGATAGTAAGGTTAAGAACTCTCTCAGAGTCGCTTCGTTCTCGGAGGAGCTTCTCTTCGACGGCAACTTTTCGGCAATCCATGAATTGCTCGATTTACACGTTCTCTTGTCTATCTAGTGTTACAAGAGATTCAGACTGGGGCAAACATTCGGTGGTTGACTCAGAGAGTGCCACCGCAGTTGCCGGACCCGAGTGTGGCTGTTATGACGGTTGCCAGTCAAACAGATTGGGATATAATACTGATCCCTACGGATTCGAAGTGCCAGGGTCTTTGGGTTCCGCAGTCTCTTAGCAATCAGTTTTCTTCCGCGGAATAATGTTTTTTAGGCTTGCTTTATGTCATTGCATGAACATTATTCAGAAACGCATGCCCAAATTCCTGTCCTTTAATTCGACAGTAGTGGCGTATCTCCGGAACCAGGGAGGCACTCTTTCGTTTCCATTATTCAATTTAATGGAAAGAATCCGTCTGTTGGTTATAGTACACCAAGTTCAGTTTTGGTCCGTCATATTCCGGGTCGTCTGATTGTTTTATCGGACTTCCGTTCTCTTACGGGTCGCTTGTTGCTGTCAGAATGGACTCTCAACAAACAAGTATTCAATCAGATTTGCTATCTATGGGAGCGCCCAATGATGATTTATTTATGACACAGCTTGCTAATCAATTGCAGACGTATGTGTTGGCTTGTCCAGATCTCTGAGCTAATGTTGTTAACGCTCTATTGATCTATAGGACGGAATGATAGGATACGCGTATCCTCCGGCGCTGTTGTTTCAGCAGGTATTGCTAAGATAAACAACCACAATACATTTCTGTTGATAGCATCTCTATCTTCACAGAGATCATGGGTAATTTACTCTCTTGTCTACTGTGGGTCTTAACGTGAAATCTTCCTCTATGTGAGGATCTTTTTTCACTGGGTAAATCGTGTCATCTTTATCACAACCAGCAAGGTCGCAACCTTCATGTATTCCGTTGTGTGGTCCGTATTGCATTGTAAGCACTGTACTGGACGAGCTTTGGACGCGATTTCTTACTATAGGAGATCCTCTTCTTCGCTATTCTATGCGGCTAAAGTGGAGGCTCTTCCGTCGTGGTGTAGGGATCATTATGTTCATATTGTTGATCCCTCCATCCTACTCATTGCTATTTTTTAGTATACTTGTTTCACAAGATCTACTGCAGCCTGTTATTATTTAGGTTATAGGTTTATGTTACCTCATACCTATGCACTCTACGATAGTTTACAATTGAGTCTTTTGTCTCTTTATCTAAGTCAGTTAGTAACTTTTTGATAAATAGACTTAGAATCTTTAGATTAAATTCCTATATGGATTTTAACTTCGGTTCTTATTTAGCTAAGTAATCATTTGAGCCTCTGGAAACAGTAGTTTTCAAATTCTGACCTTTTAGACAGTAATTCTGTTGGTTTCTCTTTTACTGTAGAGTCAGTGAGTTTCATGCACTATCGATGGATGATTTTCACTTTCGTAGTTTCGGAATCACTACTTCCGTTACTATTTAGGTTGGATTGTTGCATAAGAGTTAGGCTCCTATTATCCGGAACCTATTATTTTAAGGTCCTTCCGTCTTCGTATGGGCATAGGCCTTTACTCTTTCCGGGTACAGTTTATGTATTTATAAACAGATATCTGTTTATTACTATGGGCGTAAGCTTCTTCTGTCTTTGATGTCTAGTAGAAGGACGTTACGCTCCATTTTATTGTTAATGGATTCTATTAACTATCGGTACTGCTTATGGTATATCATTGACTTAGCAGTTGTGCTTAAGATTTCGGCTCATGAAGTAAGAGTTCTTCTACTTCTTGGGCTTACATTAATAGTGTCGCTATTATAGATTTTTGAAGGCCGCTCATTGCGCTCAGCCATCCACATTCATGAATTTTATCTCAGAAATATCGAGTCCATTTCTGGAGGCCTCTATTGTTAGGTCTATTATCTACTGCTCAGAATGTCATTCACTTAACAGTTGCTACTATAGCTAGGTAGGCTGTCTGTTTCGGCAGTGTCTCCGTTCGGCTGCCCTCTTCACTCTGGGCTATTTGACCCAGGGCAAGAAAAAGGGGGGGGGGGGGGGAGGGTGTTCCCTTGGGTCACCTGTTTTACTATGAAAACAAGGAGATACCTCCTCCGGAGTTAGTAATTCTGAGCTGTTATTGGGATGGTTGTTTAGTGAGAAGTTTAGGTTTTTAAAATTCATTCAAGTCTTAGTTTTTAAAGTATAGCTTTTGAATATTGCATATGTCAACAGACATGATTATGCAATCCTCAGACACTTTTAGGAGTATAAGAGTCTCTATTCTCTAGACTTACTTTATTTATTGGCTTACTTTAAAAATTATTAGTATAAGGATTATATTGGATATTAATAGAGTACATGGATGTATGAAGCTCAATTTTGGAAGGTGTTGTATCTTTCTAATTTATCATAAATAAGAAAGATACATGTAAGGCCTATTACTTCTTTTTCCCTACAGGGGATGACTCTATTTTATTTTATTGAGCGTATTCCATTTTGCTCTATGTCCTTGGCCCTCCAGCCTTTTTACTATTCAGCTATGTCTGGGTCATTGGTACAGTATAAAAATGTTAAAAAATTTATAGTAATTTATATATTTTTTATACTTACCAATGACCCAGACGGGGATGGCCCTCCCAGGAGTTGGGAACTCTTGCCTCCCCGCTGAGTACATAGCGCTTACCAGGCACTGGTTATTAGAATGATTAATGGCGCCAATTTCGGAACGTCCTTGACTCTGCGCATGCGCAGTAGGGGCGAAGTGTGGAGGGCCTTTCAGGACATGTTTTCTTTGGTTTTAGATGCAAATTTTGGGGATTGGGGGGCAAAATTTGTGTTTGGCCCTATATTTTAAGAGTTAGCACCAGCTATGTCTGGGTCATTGGTAAGTATAAAAAATATATAAATTACTATAAATTTTTTAACTTTCATTACTTCTTTGGACAAAAGTTTTGTTTGTCAATTGTATAGCAGTACAACTGTATGGTTTTGACTGAGTGCAGATTCACCAAAATTATTTTCTTTTCATTTTATTTCAGTTTAAATTCTTCAGAAAATAAATTGTCAATAAAATATTCTGTGTGTTTTCTGTTACTTTTATCCATAAATAATAAGAAAGAAGTATTCTATTTAGTCGTTGTTATTCAATCGATGTTTACATCAGTATGTGTACTGGAAATCAACAGGTTTGTGGGGTCAATATGAGCGAAAACATTAAAAATACGAAATCATCAAAATAACAATGAAAAAACAAATAAAAATATATTAAATGTACACCAACAATACCTGGAGGGAAGTATTTAATTATTCCATGAACTCCAATTCACTGATGTGTGATGTCTGGTAATAAATTCTGCACACGTGCACCATGTGAAGTTAGTTTCAATAGCACAGGACTTCCCCCTCAAAAATGTATTGTGATAAGTTTTGATTATCTCCCTTCCACTGTCAATTTCTTTAGACCATCAGCAATGCTTATGTTGGACAACAATCTGAAAACAATTTGAGCCTGTGCAGTTGTATTTATGTTGGATTTTCCTGAACGTGACCACGTTCAGGAAAATCCAACATAAATGCAACAACTGTGCAGGTTATGGCGCCAAACTGTGCTCTAAAACTAGGAAATTTCAGTCACAAACGAGTGTTGGTTTTTTAGCTCACCTGAGCGAAGCTCAAGGGGAGCTTTACTAATCACTTTCTGTCCGTCGTCCGTCGTCGTCCGTCCGGCGTTAACTTTACATTATCGACTTCTCCTCCTAAACCACTAGCCCAATTTTATTCAAATGTTGGCTAAATGTTTATTACCTAATGCCAATTCAGATTTGTTCAAATGAAGTTGCCCCTCCTCCTGGGTGGTGCCACGCCCCCAAGGGGCACCAAAATCTTTGTAAATCTTCTTCTCATGAACCAGCAGTAGCAGAGACTTGATATTTGGTGTGCAGCTTCCTTTTGAGGTGTAGACTCAGATTTGTTCAAGAGAAGTTTGTGGGGCTATACTTGGCGTCGTTATGGGGGGGGCAAAATTTTTTGCCCCGCCCAAAATTTCTATTTTCCAAACCGAGAGGCTGATTTGAACCAAATTTTATGTGAGGGCTTATTGGGTCATGAGTACTTGATTTATGCAAAAAAAAATTTTCCTGCAGCCCCGTGGGAACCGCAGGAGCTAAAAATAGAAAAAATTTAAAACGCCCATATCTCCAAAACTTCACGGCACTGAGAATTTTTATTTGGTGTGCAGCTTCCTTAGGACCAACAGAAAGGATTGGTAAAAAAAAATTGCCATCGATTTTATCATAGGGTACAGTTTCGGGACTTTGAAAAAGTGCTGAGTCAGCACTTTTTAACACTGTAGGCAATGGGAAAAACATTAAAAAATCTTTTTCTCCAGATCCAGCAGGCAGAATCTTTTGATATTTGGTATGCAACATTGTAGGGTGGATCTGATTCAAGTTTGTTCAAATCGGCCCCCTGGGTTCATATTTGGGCTCAGTATAGGAGCCCGATTTCGAACTTAGTGCATTTCAGGCAAATTTCTTAAAAAATCTTCTTCTCCAGATCCAGCAGGCAGAATCTTTTGATATTTGGTATGCAACATTGTGGGGTGGATCTGATTCAAGTTTGTTCAAATCGGCCCTCTGGGTTTATACTTGGGCTCAGTATAGGAGCCCAAATTTGAACTTACTGCATTTCAGGCAAATTTCTTTGAAAATCTTCTTCTCCAGATCCAGCAGGCAGAATCTTTTGATATTTGGCATGCAACATTGTAGGGTGGATCTGATTCAAGTTTGTTCAAATCGGCTCCCTAGATTCATATTTGGGCTCACTATAGGAGCTCGAATTCAAACTTAGTGCATTTCGGGCAAATTTCTTCAAAAATCTTCTTCTCCAGATCCAGCAGGCAGAATCTTTTGATATTTGGTATGCAACATTGCGGGGTGGATCTGATTCAAGTTTGTTCAAATCGGCCCCCTGGATTCATATTTGGGCTTAATATAGAAGCCTGAATTCGCACTTAGTGCATTTCAGGCAAATTTATTAAAAAATCTTCTTCTCCAGATCCAGCAGGCAGAATCTTTTGATATTTGGTATGCAACGTTGCGGGGTAGATCTGATTCAAGTTTGTTCAAATCGGCCCCCTGGATTCATATTTGGGCTTACTATAGAAGCCCGAATTCGAACTTAGTGCATTTCAGGCAAATTTCTTAAAAAATCTTCTTCTCCAGATCCAGCAGGCAGAATCTTCTCATATTTGGTAAGCAACATTGTGGGGTGGATCTGATTCAAGTTTGTTCAAATCGGATCCCTGGGTTAATATTTGGGCTCAGTATAGGAGCCCAATTTCAAACTTAGTGCATTTCAGGCAAATTTCTTCAAAAATCTTCTTCTCCAGATCCAGCAGGCAGAATCTTTTGATATTTGGTATGCAACATTGTAGGGTGGATCTGATTCAAGTTTGTTCAAATCGGCCCCCTGTGTTCATATTTGGGCTCAGTATAGAAGCCGATTTCGAACTTAGTGCATTTAGGCAAATTTCTTAAAAAATCTTCTTCTCCAGATCCAGCAGGCAGAATCTTTTGATATTTGGTATGCAACATTGTGGGGTGGATCTGATTCAAGTTTGTTCAAATCGGCTTCCTAGATTCATATTTGGGCTCACTATAGAAGCTCGAATTTGAACTTAGTGCATTTCAGGCAAATTTCTTAAAAAATCTTCTTCTCCAGATCCAGCAGGCAGAATCTTTTGATATTTGGTATGCAACATTGTAGGGTGGATCTGATTCAAGTTTGTTCAAATCGGCCCCCTGGGTTCATATTTGGGCTCAGTATAGGAGCCCGATTTCGAACTTAGTGCATTTCAGGCAAATTTCTTAAAAAATCTTCTTCTCCAGATCCAGCAGGCAGAATCTTTTGATATTTGGTATGCAACATTGTGGGGTGGATCTGATTCAAGTTTGTTCAAATCGGCCCTCTGGGTTTATATTTGGGCTCAGTATAGGAGCCCAAATTTGAACTTACTGCATTTCAGGCAAATTTCTTTGAAAATCTTCTTCTCCAGATCCAGCAGGCAGAATCTTTTGATATTTGGCATGCAACATTGTAGGGTGGATCTGATTAAAGTTTGTTCAAATCGGCTCCCTAGATTCATATTTGGGCTCACTATAGGAGCTTGAATTCGAACTTAGTGCATTTCAGGCAAATTTCTTCAAAAATCTTCTTCTCCAGATCCAGCAGGCAGAATCTTTTGATATTTGGTATGCAACGTTGCGGGGTAGATCTGATTCAAGTTTGTTCAAATCGGCCCCCTGGATTCATATTTGGGCTTACTATAGAAGCCCGAATTCGAACTTAGTGCATTTAGGCAAATTTCTTAAAAAATCTTCTTCTCCAGATCCAGCAGGCAGAATCTTTTTATATTTGGTATGCAACATTGTGGGGTGGATCTGATTCAAGTTTGTTCAAATCGGCTTCCTAGATTCATATTTGGGCTCACTATAGAAGCTCGAATTTGAACTTAGTGCATTTCATGCAAATTTCTTAAAAAATCTTCTTCTCCAGATCCAGCAGGCAGAATCTTTTGATATTTGGTAAGCAACATTGTGGGGTGGATCTGATTCAAGTTTGTTCAAATCGGCCCCCTGGGTTTATATTTGGGCTCAGTATAGGAGCCCAAATTTGAACTTGGCGCATTTCAAGTAAATTTATTAAAAAATCTTCTTCTCCAGATCCAGCAGGCAGAATCGTTTGATATTTGGTATGCAACATTGTGGGATGGATCTGATTCAAGTTTGTTCAAATCGGCTTCCTAGATTCATATTTGGGCTCACTATAGAAGCTCAAATTCGAACTTAGTGCATTTCAGGCAAATTTCTTAAAAAATTTTCTTCTCCAGATCCAGCAGGCAGAATCTTTTGATATTTGGTATGCAACATTGTGGGATGGATCTGATGCAAATTTGTTCAAATCGGCTCCCTAGATTCATATTTGGGCTTACTATAGAAGCTCGAATTCGAACTTAGTGCATTTCAGACAAATTTCTTAAAAAATCATCTTCTCCAGATCCAGCAGGCAGAATCTTTTGATATTTGGTATGCAACATTGCGGGGTGGATCTGATTCAAGTTTGTTCAAATCGGCCCCCTGGATTCATATTTGGGCTCACTATAGAAGCTCGAATTCAAACTTAGTGCATTTCGGGCAAATTTCTTCAAAAATCTTCTTCTCCAGATCCAGCAGGCAGAATCTTTTGATATTTGGTATGCAACATTGCGGGGTGGATCTGATTCAAGTGTGTTCAAATCGGCCCCCTGGATTCATATTTGGGCTTAATATAGAAGCCTGAATTCGCACTTAGTGCATTTCAGGCAAATTTATTAAAAAATCTTCTTCTCCAGATCCAGCAGGCAGAATCTTTTGATATTTGGTATGCAACATTGTGGGGTGGATCTGATTCAAGTTTGTTCAAATCGGCTTCCTAGTTTCATATTTGGGCTCACTATAGAAGCTCGAATTCGAACTTAGTGCATTTCAGGCAAATTTCTTAAAAATCTTCTTCTCCAGATCCAGCTTCAGAATCTTTTCATATTTGGTAAGCAACATTGTGGGGTGGATGTGATTCAAGTTTGTTCAAATCGGCCCCCTGGGTTTATATTTGGGCTCCGTATAGGAGCCCAAATTTTAACTTAGTGCATTTCAGGCATATTTCTTAAAAAATCTTCTCCAGATCCAGCAGGCAGAATCTTTTGATATTTGGTATGCAACATTGTGGGGTGGATCTGATTGTGATTCATGAACGTATTTATTTGTAAAGTTGATAGAATCTTAGACAAAATTTGCAGAAAAGATCTACTATAGAAGGGGTGGTATCCAGGGTGAACCGTTTACCCAAATCTAGCAGTACTAAAGCATTATTCACACAAATCTCCGTTCAAATTTTATGACCCCTCATTGGAACACACGCATTCAGCTCATTCCAACAAAAGTCATATGCCATGTTTTCGAGACAAAAGAATAAAAATTTTAGTTATTCATGAAATTTTTAGGCAACTGTTGTCTGTTATTCACATTGCTTTATGAAATTTCAGTACTTTTAGAAGTTACCTCAGTAATCAAGGGTTAATTCCCCTTGATTAAATGTCGCCTCTAAAAAACAACCACTTTGCATATCTTACCTTTTTACCAGCATAACTGCCAAAACTTGTCAGCATTCTTCGCAAAAATCGCTATTCAAATTTAAATTTTTGTCTCTTAAACATACATGTACTTATCGCTTGTAAATACCCCATTGGAATGAGCTTTTTGAGCTCATTCCAATGAGAGGTCGCACACCATGCTTTTTGAGTCAAAAAAGCAATTTTTTAGTTATTCCAGAATTTCGTACGTAAAACACAGCTTTATGACTTCACATTAAAATGAGCTCTCTAAGCTTGTTCCAATCAACATTCACGCACTATGTCTTTCACACAAAAAATAAAATTTTCCATTTATTCAGGAATTTTGTTTGCAAGAACACTCTTACCCCCCCCCCCCCCCCCCCCCCCCCAACACACACACACACACAGACACATACATCTAAAAGTTAGGCAGCAAAAAAACAGTTACTTCAATTTTTAAATGCATTATAGGAACAACTTGCCTAATCAAATTTAAATACTTTTGCATCATTCTGTATCTAGAACAAACCATTTACCATATCTTTACGCAAAATTCTCCAGCATCATTCACAAAAAAACACCATTATTTATATATTCACATTTCTGTCTCAAAAATATACCTGATCTTCCCATACCCCTATTGGAATAAGCTGTTTGAGCTTGTTCCAATGATGATAAAAAAAAACTAATATTTTGGAAAATTTGTGAAAATTTTTGTTTTCTTGCATGCAAATATGTACATGTAGCACATGGAAGATATCCACAGTTGGGGAGAGATGTCCAAGGCTATCTCTTCACATTCCTTGTTTGTGCTTCATGCTAAACCAGTTTGTCTGCAGAGATAAATTTGCTTTATTAAAAATCATTGGAGATTGGCCACACACCAATGATTTTAAATAAAACTAATTTTAGGTAACAAATGTTGAACTTCAAACAAAATCTATCACTCAACCAGTTAATGTTGATGAGGCATGACATGGTGAAGGTGACCTAAAATACTTCTTAGAGTCACTTTGTCAGGTGAGCGATTAAGGCCACGTGGGGCCTCTTGTTTTTAACGTGATCAGACAGGGATGAAGACATTGGAGTGATAAACAAACAATGCAAAACAAATAAATGCAAGTATTCTATAAATCTTGAATAATAATTTTCCTTTTTTCTTTTTATAATTTTATTCCTTTATCTTATTCAGCACATGATGACTCGTGAAAACTTCCCTATTTCAATTGCATCCAAAACTGCCCCAAATTGGCAAAACGTAACTTGCAACTAATTCTTGTTGACTGCATAAACTTGAAAATGGGTGTGCGCCTTATGCTTGGGCTTCAGGCAGAGGGGGGAATTCCGAGTGGGAGCTTGGGTGACTTTTACACAGATAAATATGGTAATAGAAAATGCCCTAGAGTGTGTCATCATTTGTGTTAATCTGATGTTGCGTTATGATTGCTCAGCTTCGCGTGTATTGTATTTCACATTTTCATTGTTAGTGTGATTAATATGGACCATTTTTCAAGGCAAAGAATATTAAATTTAATAAATAGTTTGAGATTTTGGATATTGCGAATCGATAATCCTATGAAAGTCAGTGTATCTATTGAATTGAAATTGTCTGGATATTCACTCAGTATCTAAAAAAATACTGAGTTTTGGCAACTCCTTCTCACTTGATCCCAACTTTCCCCTACTCTCCTCTTTAATTATCAGGAAGAGGAAGTAATGCAGGCAGAAAGTATGGGAAGATAGTAGTGCATGAAGTTTTTTTTCCAGGTTTGGTTACGTTTTTTTTTTTTTTTTTAAAACCTTGGTTTCGGTTCGGTTTTTCGGTATTATTTCCGGGCCCTTCAGTTAATCTAAATCACTATCGTCTTACTAGAAAAGACCATAAAAATGTCACATGAGAGCTATTTAAAGCATGCTACGTCCTACTGGCAGTACTGAGACATAGCATGCTTCACTAGCACTCAGTTGACAATGGGTTAATATGAATTTGGGGTAGATTGTATGTCATTTGATTATTTTCCTGTTGTTTATGTTCTATTTGGTAAATGCTATACATCAGTGGCAGCGCCATATGAGAGGATAGTGCCCTTGCCCCCACTTTTCCCTCCCACCCCCCCCCCCCAAAAAAAAACAAAAAAACAAACTTCAAATTGCTATCTGACACAACCTGGGCGCCTTTGGAGACCACTTTAGGCATTGTAAAAACACTCAGATATCGCTCTGATGGCGTCCAAATTATTCAAATGTGATTTTTTTTCCTGCGGTATGGCCCACAGATCCCAAACCAACGGGTGGGGGACACACTCTCCCATGCCCACACCCCTGGCTTAGGCCCATGACATGACCTTCGGGAGATGCCGTAAGCTGCTCGACCTTGGACCCCCCACATCTTACTAAGAAATCCTGGCACCGCCACTGCTATACATTGTATACCTGCTTTGTTATTTTGTGTTCAGTTTTAATTTTGATAAAATAAATAATTTTCACTTGTAACTTTTCTGTTATGTTTAACATTGCCATAATACAGGGACTCCATTCACTGTCTTGTTCCTCGATCCCTCACTGGACGTCTCACCTCCTTTCGAAGTACAGAGTATGAGCTCTCCCTCATGTTGTTATGTGCAAAATAAAATGGATTTACCGCATCAACGAGTATCACATGGGGAATAAATGGTCAAAGTAAATAACCCTATATAATTTTGATTATTATTTTAGTTCATGCATTTAATATGAGATAAATATGACTGGAATGAAAAAATATAAAAAAAACCCAAAACGTTCATGTGTTCCGACACTCACCTAATTTCGTGCAGTAAAAGCCCACAGTCACTGGCCATATTCGTTCTTGTGAGGGCCCCAACGGCTATTCTCACAGTTGGGGTGTGACTTATACAAAGGTAATAGTTGCAGAGGAGGTATTTTGGCTGAAAATATTGGGTGCGACTTATATGTGGGAGTGACTAAAACACGGACATAATTATACAGTATTAATCGCTTTTGGATTGCCTGTTCTGTCGACGTTCTCTGCCATTTTCAAAATGAGATGACGAAGGGTCGTTGTAAATTTTAAAGTTTAACGTCAAAGTATGCAAAAACTGTATGGACGTTTTTTTTGGCCCCTGTCGGTTCGGTTTTTTGGTTTGCGGCAAAAACCGAAACCAAACCGAAAAACCTCCATGCTCTAGAAGATAAGCATTTGTTTCAAATTGTTATCATTTTCAGGTTACTATGCATGGAGAAACAGGGAGAGAGGCAGTTGGTATATAGAAGCTATTGTACAAGTGTTTATGAAGTATGCAAAAAATGAAGACTTGTGTGCCATGTTGAACAGGGTAAGTAAAGTTATCTCCCTAAAATCATATGTGTCTGGTTTTCTAATCATATTATTCATTCATTGTTCCTATTATTATACCCCACCCAACGAAGTTGCTGGGGTATAATGTTTTTGACTGGTCTGTCCATCAGTCCGTCAGTCCTACTTGTTTTCCGGACTTTTTTTCTACACGCTTCCAGATATTGAGCTGATGTTTGGTATATTAGTCTGACATGGTGGCCTACAGATCAAGTTTGCATTTTGTTCCGCTCCACTGATTTTTACCAAAATTACGGCCCTTGAACTTTGAAAAGTTCATCAAAATTACAGTTTTCCGGACTTTTTTCCTACACGTTTCCAGGTATTGAGCTGATTTTTGATATGTTAGTCTAACATGGTGGCCTACAGAACAAGTTTGGGTTTTCTTCCGCTCCACTGATTTTTACCAAAATTACGGCCCCATAGACTTTGAAAAGTTCATCAAAATTACAGTTTTCCGGGCTTTTTCTCTGCTTGAATTCTTTCAATACCGTTGAAACTACAGAACACTGTTTTCTGCAGTATTCCTAGAATCTATGTTTATTTTTAAAAAATGATTAGAGCTTGAAATATCCGGGCGCGTGGGGTATGTGAGCATGCTCACTAAAGTTCTTTCATTTCGACTATCATTTTCAAGAATTTGTTTTGCAAATGTGTCTGCACTGAAGAAAATCTCGTTCTCTATAATTGTACTGCCACTTTGATGAAATTTATTGTTGGCAATGTTCCAAATAAATAATCTTTTATTGCCAGTTTTAAAAAAATAAAACTCAAAATGTCTAGGTATGGTCACTGGAGTACCTGATCAAATTCTCTTTATATTTAATTTTCCGAGAATTCCTGGATTCCCATTGAGAAACAGAAGCCTGCAGGATGGTTTTGTATGACATCCACATAAGCATATGGCACTGCCAGATAAAGATTCTGAACAAATATGTTTCTCATACAAATGTTGATGCTAGATTTTTTTGAGAATTGTATTATTTTAATGAAAAGATTTTAACCTGTGAAGGCCAAATTCCAAGTTTGAAAACTTTTTTTTGCAACAAAACAGATGTCCCAACATGCAATCTTGAGGTGACTTGCAAGTACCTTGGTCGTGGCTGCCTATATAGGCAGCCAAAGCTGGCATAGAAACAACAGCAAATCAAAAGGATGTAACCTACCAAAGTGCAGTAAAGAGGTATAAAAAACTCAGGACTTTAAGGGTTATGTAAAAGTGTATATATTTTTATACTGTATACCAATGGCCCAGACAAGCTGGTGCTAACCCCGAAATATCTAGGGCCAAACACAAATTTTGTCCCCCTATCCCCAAAATTTGCATGCAAAACCAAAAATTAGAAGTCCTATCTGGCCCTCCATACAATTACCCTCTGCGCATGCGCAGACGCCAGGAAAACACCGAATCTGGCGCCAACATCATTCTTTGTTTGGCCCTTGTCAGATAACAACAAACTGACATTTGTGCTTTTTAAATCTCAATTAATAATGATGCCAGACACAAATCAATGGTTAAATTGGTGGATCCAAGGTCCCAATTGGATGAAGGAAGGAAGAAATGGTGTTTTGAAACATTCAGGGCTGTAATTTTATAATATTTATAAAAATTAGTTCATGTTCCCCACTTTCGGGACATGGGCCTGACGTCATCAGTCATTGATAATGATTTGTCCACTGTTTGTTCAGTATTCCTCCCTTTCCTTCCCTTGATCCCCCCAGGTAAGCTTCCAAGCTTTTTGGCTTATTTTATTGAAATTTTTTTATAAAATTTCTTGGGAGTTTAATGTATTATACAGAAAATATTCTGTACATCCCCATGGTTACGTCCTCACCCTTAGGGTGTTTAGGCGTTTCGGTCATGCATCATTTATCCGATGTATCATTTTTTCTTCTGATGAAGATCTTGCTTTACATCGGATAGTCTTGTTTCTGTTACTGACTTCGGGCCATGCTGCCTGGGGTCTTGTTTACGGGTTTTGAATTTGTTTACATTGACACTGCTGTAGGTAGTTTCCTATTATTTTTAAGGAACGACAGCTGTAAGTAACATTAAATATTCTGATAGTGTGGTAGTTAATTTTATGACATATTATTATATTTTTGTCCACACTTAGGCTTTTTTGGCCTCATCGTTCCCTTTGGGAACGTGGGCTCTTATATAAGAAAAAAATTTAAAAAAATTTTTTTTTATTTTTCGAAGGAATTTTTTCTTTTGGATGTATTTATTTTATCGATTGTACTTTAATGTTATCTTATATTTATGTAGATTTGGTGGTAGTACAATTGACCTTTGTTAGATTTTAGATATAATATTCATCTAATAGTAGGGCAAATAGAGGAAGCTTTTCCTCTATTTACATGGTTGTTGTCTTGCATATACTCGATGTACTACCACTAATTTTGACAATGTTGATGACGGGTGTCATGGTTTGTGTTAGGCGAGTGGACACTATCAGTCCTATTGCGGCGAGGGGACACTGCTCATCCTCTCGCCAAAAATGTCACTATAGTTTTTAGCTCATCTGAGCGAAGCTCAAGGGGAGCTTTACTAATTGCTTTCCATCCATCATCCGTCCGTCGTCCGGCATAAACTTTACAAAACCAACTTCTCCGAAGAAACCACTGGCCCAATATTTTTCAAATGTTGGGTAAATGTTTATTACCTAATGTCAATTCAGATTTGTTCAAATGAAGTTGCCCCTCATCCTGGGTGGGGCCACGCCCCCAAGGGGCACCAAAATCTTTGAAAATCTTCTTCTCATGAATCATGAACCACCAGTAGCAGAGACTTGATATTTGGTATGCAGCTTCCTTTTGAGGTGTAGACTCAAGTTTGTTCAAGAAAAGTTTAAGGGGCACTATTTGACGTCTTTATGGGAGGGGCAAGAATTTTGGCCCCACCCCAAATTTAAGTTTTCTGAACCGAGAGGCCGATTTGAACCAAATTTTATATGAGGGCTTATTGGGTCATAAGTACCTAATTTATGCCAAAATTTTTTTCCTACAGCCCCGTGGGAACCGCAGGAGCTAAAAATAGAAAAAATTAAAACGTCCATATCTCCAAAACTGCACAGCACTGAGAATTTTTATTTGGTGTGAAGCTTCCTTAGGACCAACCGAAAGGATTTGTCAAAAAAATTGCCATCGGTTTTATCATAGGGTACAGTTTTGGGACTTTGAAAAAGTGCCGAGTCAGCACTTTTTAACACTGTAGGCAATGGGAAAAACATTAAAAATCTTCTTCTCCAGATCCAGCAGGCAGAATCTTTTGATATTTGGTATGCAACATTGTGGGGTGGATCTGATTCAAGTTTGTTCAAATCGGCTCCCTAGATTCATATTTGCGCTCACTATAGAAGCTCGAATTCGAACTTAGTGCATTTCAGGCAAATTTCTTCAAAGATCTTTTTCTCCAGATCCAGCAGGCAGAATCTTTTGATATTTGGTATGTAACATTGTGGGGGTGGATTTGATTCAAGTTTGTTCAAATTGGCCTCCTGGATTCATATTTGGGCTCACTATAGAAGCCCAAATTCGAACTTAGTGCATTTCAGGCAAATTTCTTAAAAAATCATCTTCTCCAGATCCAGCAGGCAGAATCTTTTGATATTTGGTATGCAACATTGTGGGGTGGATCTGATTCAAGTTTGTTCAAATCGGCCCCCTGGATTCATATTTGGGCTCAGTATAGGAGCCCAAATTTGAACTTAGTGCATTTCAGGCAAATTTCTTTGAAAATCTACTTCTCAAGATTCAGCAGGCAGAATCTTTTGATATTTGGTATGCACCATGCTTAGGGGGGTGAGATTCAAGTTTGTTCAAGCCAAGTCCCTTCGTTCATATTTGGGCTCACTGTGGTAGCCCGAATTATAACTTAGTTCAAAATGAGGAATTTTCTTTAAAATATCTTCTTCTTCAGATCCAGCAGCGGAATGTTTTGATATTTCGTGTGCAGCATCCTTAGGGGGGTGAGATTCAAGTTTGTTAAAGCCAAGTCCCTGAGTTCATATTTGGACTCACTGTGGGAGCTTGAATTGTAACTTAGTTCAAAATGAGGAATTTTCTTTAAAAAATCTTCTTCAGATCCAGCAGTCGGAATGTTTTGATATTTGGTGTGCAGCATCCTTAGGGGGGGTGAGATTCAAGTCTGTTAAAGCCAAGTCCCTGAGTTCATATATGGGCTCCCTGTGAGAGCCTGAATTATAACTTAGTTCAATATGAGGAGTATTCTTTAAAATTTTCTTTTTGTTTTTAGATCCACTGGTCAGAATCTTTGGATATTTGGTATAAGCTTTTCTTAGGGGGAGCAGATGCAACTTTTTGAAATCAATTCTCTGGGTTTATATTTAGGCTACCATGCCAGGTGAGTGCCCTCAGGCGGGGCCTCTTGTTTATTTTCTATTTACAGAGGAACAAGAACATGGTGTGGTTTCGTGACGCCGTCAGGGAGTGTGCTTCCGTCATTGCATTATACTATTAGAGCTAGTGGGAAAGTGCTCAATGATATAAGACAAGGGCTTGGGTTTTGAACTAAGGTTTACGTCCCTTGTCTCCAGCTAGCTCACCCGGCAGATCTATCACGTCGAATGTGGTGTGACGCCGGGTATGCCGTAGCAGTCAAGAAGAGGAATAATGAATATCGAGCACTATAAAAATACGAACATGCTCACCCTGCGACGATGGAAAGGAGGAAGCACGGGAAGGAGGAAGCCGACAAGTTCTGAGGTATGCTCGTCCAGGTCTACCATGATCGCGAGCTAGAGAGAGGCCCCTCTCTCTTATTACAACATCTGGGGTCAGAGGTTGTTGGTAGGAACTTGTGTCAGTTGGAGCTTACATCCATGCCTTCCTGTCCAGGAAGCTCCTTCTAATAGGCTGTCGGAGTCGGCTAGTCTTATAGCTTCCTCAACGTTCGAAAAGCACACACGACCGCACAAAGTCCATATTTTTATACTGTACCAATGACCCAGACTTAGCTGGTGCTAACTCCAACAAAACCAGGGCCAAACACAAATTTTGCCCCCCAATCCCCAAAATTTGCATCCAAAACAAAAAGAAATCATGTCCTAAAGGACCTCCATACTACGCCTCTACTGCGCATGCGCAGTGACGCAGTCGTCCCGAAATTGGCGCCAATTATCATTCTCTGTTTGGCCCTTCATCAGTCAACATCTCACTGATCTTTGTGCTTGTAAATCTCAGTTTAAAGGATGCCAGACACGTAATTTTTGGAGAAAATGTGATTCTAAGGAGGATAGAAGGAGGAGAGGAAAAAGAAGTGGCAAAAAATAATCAGGGCTGTACTTAAAATTTTTTGATGAAATTATGTTAAGTTGCCTATTTTCGAGGCATGGGCCTCTTGTTGTCATTCTTGCTAATTGTTGCACTGCTTATTCAGTGTTTCCTCTCCCCTAGCCTTCTAAAGTCCCCCCTGGCAATTCTCCCATGCTTTTGGCATATTTTTGAGAAATTTCATTTCTAAAATTTCCTGGGAGAGTTGCTTGGTTACAGAATGTTTTCTGTTATTTTCCCCATAGTTACGTTTTCACCCATGGGTGTATAACGTTTGTGTTCTGCATCTTCCATCTGATGTTCTACAGATTCTCCCCTGGGAGTCTCTGTTTTGCATCAGATAGAGTGTAATTGATGACTGATTCCGGGCCAGTTTTTTCAGTGCCTGGAGTCATGTTTTCTAGTGTGTTTACACTGTTTGTTTTCATTGGCAACAGCCTTTTTTGAGGGGGGCTGTTTGCCTTTGTGGTAGTTTATCTCATTATAAGATACATTTATATTATCCGAAAGTGTCTCATTAATTATTTTATATAAATTTAAAATTTTTGACCACACTTTGCCATCGGATCCATCGGGGCTCAACGTTACTTTTCAGCAACTTGGGCTTCTCTGAAAAAATATTTTTTCAAAATTATTTTGTTTTGCAATTGTTTTTTCATTTAGTAATGGATCATGTTATTATGTATCTTTGTGTCAGGGGTTTTTGCGAGTAACTAGGACTTATTGTTGTTCTTTCACAATGAAGGGACGTTGTTCAAATTGTAATAGGAAGAAATCTTCCTCTGACTTTCATGATCATTGTATTAATTGTAGTCAGTGTTCTCGCATTAATCCCTGTCCTATATGTGAACATTGGGATGAGAAACATTGGAAACGTGTGTCACGATATGTTGTTTCTGGAGAAAGAGCGATGCCGGCTCTTTCTCCACAAGGTCACTCTACTCTCTCAGTTTCTATTTCAGAGGAACCAGAACAGGGTGATGTTTCCATGTTATCTTCTTCAAGTGTGCGTCCGTCGTCACAAATGAATTCAGAGCTAGCGGCAAAAGTGCTCATGGAGATTAGACAAATGTCGTCCGCTAGCTCGCCCGGTGTAGCGTCCATTCACCGAATGGTTCGGCAGCCGGGTTCGTCCGATGCGGTCCAAGAGGAAATTTTGGGTGATGCGAGCACTATAAACATAATAGATGCACACCCAGTGACGGCGGATAGTAAGCGAGAACGGAGGAAGCCTTTTAGTCCGGTTCCTAGCTCATCCAGGTCCAGCCGGGCCGCGAGCGAGAGAGGTCCCTCTCTCGTACAACAACATCTGGGACCAGATGTTGTGGTACAAAATGTGTCTTTAGCAGAGCATACGTCCGTCGCTCGGGACGCTCCGTTGTATAAGCAGTCCGCAGAGACTGTTAAGGCTTCCTCTTCTCGTCAGCGCACACGACCGCACCTTGGCTGCGTGACCGCCGATATTTTACCAGCTTCGCCGATGAAGGATTCTTCGGCGACCAGGTCACACCATCCGGCAGCCAGGGATTCGAGACCGATGGACTCCGGACGTTCGCATAGGAAAAGTATGCGGGAGCCATCTGATGCGGAGCTGCCCTCGGCGAAGCAGCGAAAGACTGCGCCTCCGCAGGTCTCGACGTCGGACATTCTTGTGCAGATAGCACAGCTCATCGCAGCATCCCAGCAGCCGACAGAAACGGTGTTGGATCGAGAATTATCCGACGGCGCTGGGTCGGTGCGCTCCGCCGAAGCATCGGGGGCAGACGACCGGGAACATCGTGAGGTCCGACCGGATGGTGAAAGGGATACGGATGACTTGGAGCTATCCCTTTCGGAACAACATAAAGCTGCCGTGGACTTCATCCGGCACTTTCTCCCTCAAGTTGTTCCGTCGGGCCAGACTGCTGCGCTTCCGGACAAGAGAATTATAGCGTCATTGGACTCTGAATTTTTTGAGCGGTTCAGGGACATCGCTCCCGAGTTTCCGTCGCAGTCCAATAATGTTGCAAGAACATTTGAATTATTGAACGACGCTATATTTAAACTTGCTTCCAGGACGGGGAAAGCAGGTTTCTTGTCCGCTAATACTCTCAACCTGCCTTTTATTAATGCAAGGAATAAATTTGATACGGCAGGACAGGGTATACCGAGAGTTCCTCTGCGTATGGACGACGAGGCAGAAGACTTAGAGCTATCATTACCGTCGTCAGCTTCTATTCCAACCGCGGTGTTGGAAACAGCTATTGCGTCTAACAGAGCCAATTTAGATGCCTTATCTTATGCAGATCACCTTACTAAGGCGTTATCACTGCGCCTTCAAGGGGAAGAGTTTCAGGATATACAATCCTCTTTAAGACTTCTTTCAAGGGCAGTAGCTTATTCCACGTGTAACTCCGCCCTTTCAGTGGCAAATCTGGAGTTGGTTAGACGTGACGCAGCCCTAGCTACATCCACACTAGTGGATTCTAAGGTGAAGAACTCTCTTAGAGTCGCTTCGGTCTCAGGAGAACTTCTCTTTGACGGCAAGCTTTCCGCTATTTATGATAAAATTAAAAAGAAAGCTAATGATTCTCTGTTGTTCAGATCGGCTCCTAAAAAGTCGGATACAGCAGACACGAATAAGACAGGCACTTCTGGGTCTAATGCGCCCAAGAGAGGTTCCTATAGAGGTTCCGGTGCGTCCTCTTGGTCTTATTCGAGAGACCGTCAGGATAGCGACTCTCGTTCGGGACGTCTTTCAGGCCGGGACAATCGGTCGGACGCCCCGAGGTCGACGAGGCGAGATGCGGGTCGTGGAATACGTGGTTTCTCCTACCGCAGGCCTCGCAGGTCCAGGAGGTGATGGCTTAAACCTCTATCGCGTTCCGGTTGGTGGAAGGTTGTCGAGTTTTTCACAAGAGTGGGCGTCGATTACGGACGACCCTTGGGTGAGAGGAGTGACTTCGGAAGGTCTAAAGATATCCTTCAAACGAAAGCCTCCATTAACTCGAAGTCCAAAGTGGACTCATCTTCCGTCAAATCCACAGAAAAGAGACGCTCTGTTATCAGAGGTGCAGTCTCTTTTAATGAAGAACGCGGTAGAGGTCGTAGAAAACCAGGAATCTCTGGGATTCTACAGCCATCTGTTTCTGGTTCCGAAACTAGACGGCTCGTTCCGTCCAGTCATAGATTTGAGCTGGATAAACAAGCTGATCGTCGCTCCGAAGTTTTATATGGAGACGATTCGATCGGTCAGAGCGAGTATTCGGGTGAACGATTATGCAACGAGCATAGATCTCAAAGATGCGTACTTTCACGTCATGGTACATCCGACATTCTGAAAGTATCTACGCTTCGCAGTCCTAGGAGTGGTGTATCAATTCCGGGCGATGTGCTTCGGATTGAATCTAGCACCCTGGGCTTTCACTCGGGTAATGAACTCGGTAATGATCTACTTCTGAGCTCATTCGTCTGCGGTAACGTCGGCCTACCTGGACGACATTCTTCAGAGGTACGGCAACGAGTTAACGCTTCAGAACGATGTTCAGAATCTTCTTCTATTGCTCCGACGTCTCGGTTTTATAGTAAACGAGGAGAAGTCGGATCTGGTGCCGTCCAAGTCATTCACTCATCTGGGAATGAGCTTCGAGACGCACAACAATCTCGTTCGTCTGCCGTTAACCAGAGCGAAATTAGTCAGTTGTTACGCTCGCTATTGTCTGCACGCAGACAAAGTCACGGCGAGAGAATTTATGAGAGTGATAGGTCTGTGCGGAGCCGCCGCGGATCTCATTCCGATGGGGCGGCTACGCACACGTCCTCTTCAAATTTTCCTGACTCAGAATTGGAGTGTGAAAATTCATTCGCTCGATGTAGACGTTCTCTTGTCAGATCAAGTGAAACAAGAGATTCAGACTTGGGCAAACATTCAGTGGTTAACTCAAGGAGTTCCGCTGCAGTTGCCGGATCCGAGTTTTACCGTTATGACGGATGCCAGTCAAACAGGTTGGGGTGCATCATTAATCCCAACGGATTCGAGATGCCAGGGTCTTTGGGATCCGCAATTCCTGTGCAAGCACATAAACATCAAGGAAATGATGTCAATTTGGCTTGCGTTACGTCACTGGATGGACATTATTCACGATGCTCATGTCCAAATCCTATCCGACAATACGACAGTAGTGGCGTATATACGGAATCAGGGAGGCACTCATTCAGTTCCGTTGTTCAATCTAATGGAAAGAATCCTTCTGTTTGCGTTAGAACATCACGTTCTTCTTTCGGTCCGTCACATACCGGGTCGTCTGAATGTGCTAGCAGACTCCCTTTCACGAAAGGATCGCTTGTTGCCGTCGGAGTGGACTCTCAACAAACAAGTATTCAATCAGATTTGCTACCAATGGGAACGGCCAATGATAGACTTATTTGCGACACATCTCAACAATCAGTTGCAGACGTATGTGTCTCCGTGTCCAGATCCAAGAGCATTTGCAGTAGACGCTCTGTCGATCCCTTGGGACGGGATGATAGGATATGCGTATCCTCCAGCGCCGTTAATTCAACAAGTATTGCTAAAGATAAAACAATCTCAATGCAAGATTCTGTTGGTAGCATCTCTGTCGCCACAGAGACCGTGGATAAATCTACTCAGGTGTCTGTTGTGGGACCTACCGCGGAAGCTTCCTCCACGAGAGGATCTTCTTTCGCAGGGGAAATCGCGCCAACTCCATCACAACCCGCAAGGTCTCAACCTTCACGTTTTTCCGTTGTGCGGTCCTTCTTGCATGGCAAGCACTTTACAGGACGAGCAGTGGACGCGATTTCTAACTGTAGGAGGACCTCCTCTTCGCTAAACTATGCGGCTAAGTGGAAGGTTTTTCGTCGTTGGTGTAGGGATCATTCTGTAGATATATTTGATCCCTCTATACCAGACATTGCAAACTTTCTAGTATACTTGTTTGACGAAATCAAACTGCAGCCTGTTACTATAAAGGGTTATAGATCTGTGTTATCTGATACCTATGCACATCATGATAGTTTACAAATTGGATCTAATGTCTCTTTATCGAAGTTGGTTAGAAACTTTTCGATAAATAGACCCAGAACTCTTAGATTAATTCCTAAGTGGAATTTAGCTTGGGTTCTCCTTAAATTGAAGGAAAAGCCATTTGAACCTCTTGGGACAGTAGATTTCAAATTCTTATCTTATAAGACAGCTTTTCTCTTAGCTTTCTCTTCTGCCAGAAGAGTCAGTGAGCTTCATGCACTATCGGTGGATGATTCTCATTATCGTAGTGTTGGGAACACTATCACCTTCACTACTAATGTGGGTTTTTTAGCTAAGAATCAGGCTCCTAATAAATATCCGGAACCTATTGTTATTAAGGCTCTTCCGTCTTCAGACGGGCGTAGGCCTTTACTCTGTCCTGTTAGAGCACTACGTATCTATAAACAGAGATCTCAGTTTATCAGAAAGGGACGGAAACGTTTCTTTCTGTCTTTGATGCCTAATAGAAAGGACATTTCAGTCCATTCTATTGCTAGATGGATTCAGTTAACTATCCGTACTGCTTATGAAGATTTATCTTCTTCTCAGCAGTCTGTGCTTAAGATTTCTGCTCATGAAGTAAGAGCTCTTTCTACTTCCTGGGCTTATGCTAATAGTGTTGCTATTACAGATTTAATGAAGGCTGCTTATTGGTCTCAGCCATCCACATTTACGAATTTTTATCTCAGAAATATTGAGTCCATTTCTGGAGACCTGCATTGTTTAGGTCCGTTATCTGTTGCTCAGAATGTCGTCCACTAAACAGTTGCAACTATAGTTATGCAGGCTTTCTGTTCCGGCAGTGACTCCGTCCGGCTGCCCTCTTCGCTCTGGGCTATTTGACCCAGGGCAAGGGGAAGGGGGGGGGGGGTGTTCCCTTAGGTCACCTGCTTTATAGTGAAAAGCAAGGGAATGCCTCCTCCAAGTCAGTATTTCTGAGTCGCTTCCGGGATGGTTTTAAAGTGTAATATTAATGTTTAATTCATTCATGTCTTATTTTTAAAGTGTAGCTCGGTGTGAAGCATTTGTATATGTCAAGTGTCAAACGGGCTTTAATATACAATACTCGGACACTTTTAAATGATTATAAAGAGTCTCAATTCTCTGGACTACTTTATTTATTGGCTTGCTTTAAAAATAATTAGTATAAGGGTTATACTGGATGTTAATAGAGAACATGAATGTTATTGTGCTCAATTATTAAGGGTAGTGTATCTTTCTAATTTAATATTAAATAAAAAAGATACATGTAAAGCCTAATACTCCTTTTCTCCTTAAGGGGTTACCTCTTTACTATATAGTTGAGCTTATTGGATTTTCCTCTATGTCCTAGGCCCTCCAGCCTGTTTACTATTCAGCTAAGTCTGGGTCATTGGTACAGTATAAAAATGTTAAAAAATTTATAGTAATTTATATATTTTTTATACTTACCAATGACCCAGACGGGGATGGCCCTCCCTGGAGTTGGGAACTCTTGCCTCCCCGCTGAGTACATAGCGCTGACCAGGCACTGCCAGTAAGAATGATAATTGGCGCCAATTTCGGGACGACTGCGTCACTGCGCATGCGCAGTAGAGGCGTAGTATGGAGGTCCTTTAGGACATGATTTCTTTTTGTTTTGGATGCAAATTTTGGGGATTGGGGGGCAAAATTTGTGTTTGGCCCTGGTTTTGTTGGAGTTAGCACCAGCTAAGTCTGGGTCATTGGTAAGTATAAAAAATATATAAATTACTATAAATTTTTTAACTTTCGCCAGCTAGCTCGACCGATGAAGCGGTTACTCAGGCCTCTGAGAACTGCGACGCCGGGTGTGTCCACTACGGGCTAGTAGATGATATAGGGTGGAGCGAGCACTATAATATGCAACCAGGCTCACCCAGCGACAACGGAAGGAGGAAGCCTGCAAGTTCTGAGGTACACTCGTCCAGGTCAGCCAGGACCGCGAGCAAGAGAGAGGTCTCTCTCTCTTACAGCATCATCTGGGGACAGATGTTGTTGGTAGGAACTTGCGTCAGTCAGAGTTTACGTCCATGCCCCTGTTCGGGCGTCCCGTCTAATAGACAAGAGGTGGCATAAGTGCTCATATGATATAAGACAGGCGCTAGGCCTTTGAACTAGGGTTTATACCCCTTGTCTCCAGTTAGCTCGACCGGCGGATCGTTACTTAGAAATATGGATAGTGTGATGCCGGTTATGTCTGTAGCGGTCGGGAGAGAATAAGGCTGTAGCGAGCACTATTAAATCCAATCATACTCACCCTGCATTCATGGAAGGAAGAAGCCGGCAAGTTCTGAGGTACGCTCGGTTAGGTCTCCCCGAACTGCGAGCAAGAGGGAGACACCTCTCTCTTTTAACAACATCTTGGGCTAGGTGTTGTTGGTAGGAACTTGATTCAGTCAGAGCTTACTACATAGCTATTGTTCAGTATGCTTAATTCAATTCTTAGCCGGGGGACGGCTGCAGTTTGGCTTCTTCAGCGTCTACTAAGCACTCCCTACTTCACCTTGGCTAAGTGACTTAGGATATCTAGTCTGCATCATCAAAAGGTCCAACTTTTGTGAAGAAAGTCGCACCATCTGTTATAGCCCCCATATTATATTGAGATTGATATATCCTTAAGTTGATAATTATGTGAGAAAGATTTTTTTTTTATTTTTGCATTTTCTGACTGGTCTAACTCTTTTGCACTCAGTGACCTTGTTTACATCTTTGTTACACTGATATATTGTACATATAGCTGTTGATTGTTTAATTGTTTAAATAGGTCAATGACCTTGTTTACTTGAACTTTAACAGAATCCCCCAGAAACAAATAGAACATTGCAGAAACTTCCTCTTCTGGGACATTCTATCTGGTTACTATATAAAGGTTTGTCAACAGAATTCATAAACTTTTTAGAAAGCCATTTCAGAAGAACTTATTTTCACAGCAGTTGTTTCCATTGGAGATTATTATTGTTTCAGAACAGTGCATTTATTATAGAAGCAGTGCTTCTTTGTGAATTTGGAAGATTGATTCCAAAAGAGAATTTTGAAGAGAATTTGTTCGTCTTGGAAAAGAGAATTTATACTTTCTGTGAAACAGAATAATATTTTGTGAAAAGCCAGGATTCTACTGGATTGTTTGGAAATTACCTGTGGCGCCAATACTTCTTGGATTTTTACTCCATTTGAATTTTGTGGAGAATTTTATTATATTTTATTGGAGACTGCTGAAATTTCTAAGTGAAAATTTTATTATAAATCTACGGGATACTGTTTCTGAAGACACATTCTTGGATTTAATACCACATCTACCAGCTGGTAACTTTGCTCAGAAGATACTTCACCACTGGATTACTGGATTCTGTGAAACTGTACTTTGGACTAATTCTATAATTGATAAGTACCATTGTTTTTATTTTCTGTAACCCAATTAGTGTAAAAGATCTTTGTATCATTTTTTTATATATATATATTAATTTTTTTAAATTAAATTTCAGAATAGTTAAATTCATAGTTATTGTTGCTGATTCTCAGATTTCTTTCTGTTACCAATATCATTAATAATTCCATACCGTAACAGAAATTGGGGGCTCGTTGCCGAGATTGAATGTTAGATAACGAGAAAGCTTTATTTGCATATTTCAGTTATTATTTTGGCTCACTTTCAAAACATTTAAACTTTCTTAAACTTTCTTAGAAACTTTCAGTATTATTATTTATATAATCTGAGAACCAGCAAACCTTTTCATCATGGTATTTATTGTGACAGAATTTATTTCTGAATTTGAAAGATCTCCTAGTTTGGCCCTTTTAGAATCTCTTAAGAAGGAGGATTTATTTCAACTTGCTCAGTGTCTAAAATTACCTGCCACCCCTGGTCTGAACAAGCATAAACTTAAACAGCTCATTGTTAATCATTATATTGAGGAGGGTCTTTTGCCTCAGTCTGGGTCACCTGTCTCTGAACCACAACCTACTGATGCCCTTGAACTCAAAAAGTTAGAATTAGAACTAAAGAGATTAGAAATGCAACAAGAAATGAAAAGGCAGGAAAATGAAATGAAATTAAAAGAATTAGAGGCCCAAAAAGAAAGGGAACAAATTCAGGCTCAAAAAGAAAGGGAACTAAAATTAAGGGAAATAGAAGCTCAAAAAGAAATGCACTTAAAAGAATTAGAAATTCAGGCCCAAAAGGAAATAAGAATAAAAGAATTAGAATCTCAACGTCAAGGCTCAAATGTAATTTCTCCAAGTAGATTTGATGCAACTAAACATGTTAGGCTAGTTCCCCCCTTTCAAGAAAAAGAAGTTGATAAATATTTTTCACATTTTGAAAAAGTGGCAACAAGTTTAGAATGGCCAAGGGATGTCTGGACTTTGCTACTGCAAAGTGTTTTGAAAGGGAAGGCCCAAGAAATCTATTCCGCTCTATCTTCTGAGCAAAGCAACAATTATGACGCTGTTAAAGAGGCAGTACTTAAGGCATATGAACTTGTTCCAGAGGCATATAGGCAGAAATTCAGAAATTATTATAAAAATGAAAATCAAACTCATGTGGAATTTGCTAGAGAAAAGCAAAATTTATTTGACAGGTGGTGCCACTCAAAAGAAATAGGGAAAGATTTTACAAAATTAAAGGACATGATGCTGATTGAGGAGTTTAAAGGAAAGATACATTCAGATATAAAGGCCCACCTGGACGAACAAAAAGTTGACACATTAAATATAGCAGCAGTACTGGCAGATGACTATGCCTTAACTCATAAAATGAGTCGTAACGCCACAAATTTTTGGCCCCACAAGAATTCTTTCCAAAGTGGACCTAGACCAGCTTCAGATAAAACTCATCCTTCCAATCATCCTTCCCATCCTACAAACTTCTCACCACCTAAATTTAATCGGAAGCCTAATGAGAATAAGTCATCCAATGCCAGCCCTACACCATTACGGCCCAACAGTTCAACTAAAACTTGTAATTATTGTAAGAAAGCAGGTCATTTATTATCTGATTGCTGGCTGTTAAAAAGGAAAAATGAGTCCTTTACTTCACAGAATGCACTAGCATGTGCTCCATGCCCTGAAAATTATGTTATAAAGCAAGACGCTTTAGAAAATTATAAGCCATTTATTTCTGAAGGCTTTGTTTCCCTTGATGGGGATAAGCACTGTTCCTTACCAATAAAAATACTGAGAGACACAGGGGCTACTCAGTCATTAATGTTAGAAGGCATTTTGCCATTTTCTGAAGAAAGTGCTACAGGGGCACAAGTTCTAATATCAGGTATTGAGTCAAACTCTTTAAATGTCCCACTTCATAAAATAAATTTAAGAAGTAGCTTAGTAAATGGGACTGTGACAGTAGGAATCAGACCTACTCTACCTGTAAAAGGTATTTCTTTATTATTGGGAAATGACTTAGCTGGTGACAAAGTCACTGTAGAACCTCAAGTGGTGGATAAGCCGAGCACAGATGAAAGTATTATTAATTTGAAGGAATGTTTTCCTTTTGCCTTTCCAGCATGTGCTGTGACTCGGTCCATGGCAAAGAAAACTGAGGTTGATAACAACCTCAATTGTGTTGATTTAAACAGCAAAGCTGAGGATAAGAACTGTCACAGAATTACGGATTCTGAAGACATTGATTTGTCTCAGACATTTTTGAGTCAGTGTGATGACTCGTCCAGACATTGTAAAGAGGCCACTACACCTGAGAGTGATAGGGGGACCTCCTTGAATGTCATTTCCCGGACATCTTTAATTCAGGAACAGGAAAGTGATCCTGACCTTGCAGAGCCACGTGAAAAGGCTCTAACACAGGCTGAAGCCCAAAACTCCCCTGTCTGTTATTTCAGAAAATCTGGTGTACTTATGAGGAAATGGCGACCACCAGAAGTACCCTCCAATAGTGATTGGGAGGTTATTTATCAAATAGTTGTCCCCACTAAATACCGGAATGAAATAATAAGCCTGGCTCATGAAAATCCAATGGCTGGACATTTGGGAGTTAGGAAAACCTACTCTCGTATTCAACAATGTTTTTACTGGCCCAAGCTCCGACAGGATGTTGTCGAATTTTGTAAAACCTGCCACACCTGTCAAATTGTAGGAAAACCCAACCAGAAGATTCCTCCTGCTCCCCTTCAACCAATCCCTGCTTTTGAGGAGCCATTTAGTAGAATTATTATTGATTGTGTTGGCCCATTGCCTAGAACAAGATCTGGAAATGAATATCTTCTTACCATCATGTGTGCTTCTACACGATTTCCTGAAGCTATACCTCTAAGAAATATTAAAACTAAGACAATAGTTAAGGCCTTGATAAAATTTTTTACAACTTTCGGTCTACCCAGGTCAGTGCAATCGGACCAAGGCTCAAATTTTATGTCAAACCTTTTTCAGCAGGTGATGTATGAGCTCAAAATTAAGCAGTACACATCAAGTGCCTACCATCCCAAAAGTCAAGGAGCTCTAGAACGCTTTCATCAAACACTGAAGACCATGATAAAGGCATATGGGGAGGATAATGAGAAGGATTGGGATGAAGGAGTACATCTCCTCTTATTTGCAGTCCGTGAGACTGTAAAGGAATCTCTGGGTTTCAGCCCTTTTGAATTAGTGTTTGGACACTCAGTGAGGGGTCCACTCACTGCTTTGAAGGAGAAATGGCTCGAGGAAGAGCCACCTGAAATTTCTCTCCTGGACTATGTGTCCAGTTTTAAGGAAAAATTGCACCAGGCCAGAGAAATGGCAAATAAACATTTACAGAAAGCCCAGAGTCATATGAAGACCTGGTATGACAAAAAGGCGAAATTTCGCACCTTTAAACCTGGGGACAAGGTGTTAGTATTATTCCCTTTAAAGGGCAATGCTTTACAAGCAAGATATTCAGGCCCTTATATTGTTAAGCACAAGATCAGTGATACTGATTATGTTGTTGAGACTCCCGATAGACTCAAAAATACTCAGCTGTGCCATATAAATATGTTGAAAACATATGAGAGAGAACCAAACTCTCTACCAGTCTCAACAGTCACCCACATGGATGAGCTGGAAAATCCTGTAGAGGATATTCATGAAGGCGGCGAAAATGTACCTCTAAAGTTACAGAACTCGGATGTCCTGAGAGATCTACAAAATAAAACTGATTATTTACTGCCTGACCAAAGAAAGGATTTAGTTGATTTAATTTTCAAATATGAACACTTATTTCCCGATGTGCCTAGTAGGACATCTGTTATTTTTCATGATGTTGATGTAGGAGAGGCAAATCCCATCAAACAGCATCCATATAGATTGAACCCTTTCAAAGCTGAGATCATGCGAAAGGAAATACAGTATATGCTGGACAATGATATCATAGAACCTAGCCATAGCAACTGGAGTTCGCCCTGTATACTCGTCCCAAAACCTGATGGCAGTTACCGATTTTGTACAGATTACCGAAAGGTGAACAGCCTCACCAAAACAGACAATTATCCAATTCCTAGAATTGATGACTGCATTGACAAACTTGGCCATGCTAAATTTGTGACAAAATTTGACTTGTTAAAGGGTTATTGGCAAGTCCCTTTAACATAAAAAGCAAAAGAAATATCTGCTTTTGTTACCCCATTTGGGTTGTATCAATATAAAGTAACCCCTTTTGGCATGAAAAACTCTCCGGCAACATTCCAGCGCATGGTTAACCACTTAATTGCAGACCTAGATCACAGTGAAGCTTATATTGATGATGTTATTATACACACAGATACAAATTGGGCTGATCATCTAAAGCATATTCAAGAATTTTTTGACAAAGTGACCCAAGCCAACCTAACTATTAACTTGGTAAAATCAGAATTTGGCAAAGCAACTGTAAATTATTTAGGTCATGTTGTGGGGCAGGGGCAGGTGAGGCCGATTGCGGCTAAAGTTGATGCCATTGTAAATTTTCCAGTACCAAACTCTAAAAAAGAGCTCATGAGATTCTTAGGCATGGCTGGATATTATAGAAAATTTTGTTTAAATTTTTCAGATGTTGTCTCCCCTTTGACCAGTTTATTGAGCAAAAGGGTTAGGTTTGTTTGGACTGAGGAATGTCAGAAATCCTTTAACAGAATAAAAACTTTATTAAATAATTCCCCTGTCCTGGCCAGTCCCAATTATGAAAAGCCCTTCAAATTATTCATAGATGCAAGTGACAATGGAGCAGGTGGGTATATTGCCCAGGAAGATTCCCAAGGTATTGATCACCCTGTATGTTATTTTTCCAGAAAATTTCTCAAACATCAAAAGAATTACTCTACAGTAGAAAAAGAAACTTTGGCTCTAATTTTGGCATTAACCCATTTTGATGTGTATCTAGGAACCGCCCAATGTCCAATTACAGTTTACACCGATCATAACCCCTTAACATTTATCAATAAAATGAAAAACAAGAATCAAAGATTATTGCGGTGGAGCTTAGCCCTTCAAGAATATAATTTAGAGATTAGGCATATTTCGGGAAGAGATAATGTTGTAGCTGATGCTCTTTCCAGAATATCCTAATTTAAAATGATATGATCGGTCCCTATTCACTTCAAGTGTATATATGTTTATTAAATAAAATTGTGAAGATTATGGTGTGTGTGTATTGTAAACCAGTCAGAGTCTGCTAAAATTATGTAAAAAGTTTTCAGTACCTTCAAACTTTTTCTTTTAAGGCGGGGTGTGTTATAGCCCCCATATTATATTGAGATTGATATATCCTTAAGTTGATAATTATGTGAGAAAGATTTTTTTTTTATTTTTGCATTTTCTGACTGGTCTAACTCTTTTGCACTCAGTGACCTTGTTTACATCTTTGTTACACTGATATATTGTACATATAGCTGTTGATTGTTTAATTGTTTAAATAGGTCAATGACCTTGTTTACTTGAACTTTAACAGAATCCCCCAGAAACAAATAGAACATTGCAGAAACTTCCTCTTCTGGGACATTCTATCTGGTTACTATATAAAGGTTTGTCAACAGAATTCATAAACTTTTTAGAAAGCCATTTCAGAAGAACTTATTTTCACAGCAGTTGTTTCCATTGGAGATTATTATTGTTTCAGAACAGTGCATTTATTATAGAAGCAGTGCTTCTTTGTGAATTTGGAAGATTGATTCCAAAAGAGAATTTTGAAGAGAATTTGTTCGTCTTGGAAAAGAGAATTTATACTTTCTGTGAAACAGAATAATATTTTGTGAAAAGCCAGGATTCTACTGGATTGTTTGGAAATTACCTGTGGCGCCAATACTTCTTGGATTTTTACTCCATTTGAATTTTGTGGAGAATTTTATTATATTTTATTGGAGACTGCTGAAATTTCTAAGTGAAAATTTTATTATAAATCTACGGGATACTGTTTCTGAAGACACATTGTTGGATTTAATACCACATCAGCAGCTGGTAACTTTGCTCAGAAGATACTTCACCACTGGATTTCTGGATTCTGTGAAACTGTACTTTGGACTAATTCTATAATTGATAAGTACCATTGTTTTTATTTTCTGTAACCCAATTAGTGTAAAAGATCTTTGTATCATTTTTTTTATATATATTAATTTTTTTAAATTAAATTTCAGAATAGTTAAATTCATAGTTATTGTTGCTGATTCTCAGATTTCTTTCTGTTACCAATATCATTAATAATTCCATACCGTAACACCATCCAATAGCCAAGGAGATGAGGCTTCATTCATCGGGTTGTCCGCAGTAAGAGCTATCTCAGTCTCGCTGTTCCAGGAGCAGCTGGCAGACAAGCAATTCATGACCGCTGCTCCTCAGGCCTCCGTAACGGACTTGCTGTAGCAAATTGCGCAGCTCATCGTAGTATTCTTGCTAAGGCAGAAGCACTCAACGTCAGTCTCAAAACTTGAGCTGTTGAATGGTGCTTGATCAATCCAGTCATCGGCCTGTTCAGATGCCGGTGTCTGTGATTCTAACTAATTTAGACGAATGATGAAAGGGATACGGAGGAGGATAACTTTCCCTTTCGGAACAACTCATGAATGATATGGATACTACACATTATCGTTTCCTTGAACTTATTCCAGTGAATCGCAATGCTGCAAGTAATAGTGAGAAACTGCTAGCGTTGTTAGATGCTGACTTCATCTGGACAAAGAGCAAGATAATAAGATCTCTTTCCGGTTAAGTCTACATGGGTTTCACAGGTCTTCGATTGTGTAGATGACGCCATAATTAACTTCCTGTGGGAAGAAGTAATACGGTTTCTTATCATCATCTTCTTTATGTTTAACCGTTTTTGTTCACATACATTTAAAAAACGACCAGGGAAGATGTGTTGAGAGTTTCTCTGCGTTGAATGAGCAGACTAAGATCTTAGTGGTAGCCTTACCTTCATCATTTCGCTGTTCGCTCGGACACAATTGAGAAGATAATTTCTTATTCAGATCGAATTTAGACTCATGGTCTTGTGTACTTCATTTTTAAGTACTGTGACGCAACGTCTGTTTGGAAGGGAATTTTGTGGACCTTTTAAAAATTCTTTCCAGACCTAATATAATATATATCTTTGTCTTAACAAATGTTAAGTGGGAGCTATTCTGATGTGACGAAGCCTTGCATCGTCATCTTTAACATTTGATTAGGTGGAAAACTTGCTACAGGTCGCTTTAGTTTTCCAGACACTAAGTCTGATAAAAAGCATCAATACTCGACTTTTTAAGTTACTCGTCTCTTTAAGTTGGGGTCTATTCAACCAACGCCAGCAGAAAGAGAAGGAGAGGTTGTCCTAGACTTAGATCGTCTATTAGGACTCATAGCGAAGGTATAGGTATCCCTCCTATATATTACTTTAGGGATTGTCTATACAGCCACTTGGATAGGGAGTTTAGGACTGTTTGAGTTTACTGATCAGACACCCCTGAGCCGGTGACTCGAGGCTCTTATAGAGTTCGGTCCGACCGATTTTGACTGGAACTGGATAATCTTTCAGTCTAAAAGCGAGTGTTTGGCGATATAGCGTGTATAGTTCTTTAGATCACTTGAATTATGAACTAGATAATGTCTCATGGGATGAATGGTAAGATACACTTATCCTACAATTCATTTTCAACCGGCTGGTTCGTCTTTTGTTTCACAAAGCAAATTAGCCAGTTGTTTGGCTCGCTTTTATCTTTTATCTGATGCATTAACAGTGGAAATTTTATGCGTCAGATGGGGTTGTGCGGAGTGGTTATGAATGTTATTTCGATGGGTCGCTTACGCACACTTCTCCTCCAGTTATTCTTAACTGGAGTGGTAGACGTTTTTTGCTCTAGACCTGTTTTGTTTTAGAGAATCTTTTAACATAAGGTCAAGTTTGGGCATATATTTATCGGTTTTCTCAATTATGACGGATGTGAGTTCATATATTGGGTTACAATCCTGAGTCCGATGGTCTCTCTATGCAGGGATCTTGCGACCCTCAGTTCTTGGAGACCGCATATTATTACCATTCATGTATTTATAGACACAGATCAGAGTTTATCAGTAGAGAAGAAACGCTTCTTTTGTCATTAATTTCCAATAGAAGGGACATTTCGGTTCATTCTGTTGCTAGATGGAGTCAGTTAGCTATTCGTACAGCTTAGGAAAATTTATCTTCCAATCAGCAGTCAGTGCTTAAGACTTCAGCGCATGAAGTAAAGTGCTGGCAGCATCTTGAGCTTATTCTAACTGTATGGCTATTACATGATCTTATGTAGGATCACTTCAGGATAGTTAAGTTTGCGGCACATAGGAATAATAATTTCCATTACTTGTGTCGCCAGTATTAGGCTTTTGAACGCATACATTTGATGCTCAGCCATTTTCATGGGAATGAATAATAGGATATGTGTATTCTTCTATTCATTTGTTTCTATTGATTACATTGACTTTAAGTGTCTGTTATTGAACATTCGCCAGAAGCTTCCCCCACGAGAGGGTTTTCTTCTTCAAGGGAAGTTTTCTTCTGCACGTCATTCTCTGCTCTCATTGGCATAATGAGTATGTAAGACGTGAGGGAGCTTTGTGGTTACTATATTATTGATGTTTGGACCAGCAATGATTAAGTAATGTGGGTGAGGAGATTTCAACATGAAGTCAAATTCCCCCCCCCCCCCCCCCCCCCCCCCCCCCCACTCACACACTGTCACGTATATATATCTTAATACATACATACTATGTGTTTGGGTCGTGTTGCATGGCGCCCTCATAGGCATATATGCAGTTCTGTTGCATTAGTTTCCAGTGTTTATTTTCTGATTTCTAATATACAAGAACTTATTTAATCATCATATTTGCTGCTATTTGAGTTCATAGGTGACTGCATAACGGCGGTCTGTGTTGGAGCCGGATAATCATACCTACCTCCATTTCTAGATCATGGTCTCTATTTTGTCGGTTCTCAAATCGCATATTCTCAATAGTACATGTTGGAGAGTGTTCTTACAGGAACCGCCTGTAACTGATCTTTGAAGTGTGTTTTCTCAGCAGAGATTGTTCATCATATCTCGCTTTTGTATATGTATGTTATATTATTATTTCACTGATTTCGTCGTACCTGGATACGCCATCTGCAGTGCATTTTTTGTAGCAAATAATGTTATTCACCAAATTGTCGCTATAGCCTTGGCTTGTGAAGTGTCGTTAAACACCATTTATTATTCATGAATTAATTTTTGAGTGCCTGATCGATAATTATTTATATCGTTATCGGGTACCACTTATTGATTCCAGCGCTCTCCCCTCTTTCTTTTGAAGATATGTTCAAAAAGGGGGGGGGGGGGTCATTTTGTCCACTTCTCTGGCTTATTGGGTATGTAACTATGAAGGAAGCTGTTTTTGTCCGTACTATATTCCATGTTCAGCTGTAGTATTATTGTATGGCGTAGGTTTATGGGCAAATTTCTTTCATTCTCAAATATGCCATCCAAATTTTTATGGCTTAGTCCAGACTAGCCTTAAAAATTAGTGAATTCATTACATCTTATTTAAGATGCTTTCATACTCAGATTTAGGATTTGCATAAATGGGATCCATATTAGGATATGTCTCTTCTATTATGGTATAAAGAGACATACATGTAAATTCTAATTATTCCAATTTTCTTCATCATGGATTGAAGGATTTGATCTATGTTGATCTACTATTTCGGAAGTTCTAGTCCCTCCACCTTTTTACGATTCAGCTAGTCTGGGCCATTGGTATACAGTATAAAAATATGAAAAAATTTAAAGTAATTTATATATTTTTTATACTTACCAATGGCCCAGATGGAAATGGCCCTCCCATGAGTGGGCAGTACTGGGCACTCATACCTCCACGCTGAATTATTATATTATAATCTTGTTACAAAGAATGATGTTGGCGCCAGATTCGGTGTCTTCCTGGTGTCGGCGCATGCGCGGAGGGTAAATGTATGGAGGGCCAGATAAGACTTCTAATTTTTGGTTTTGCATGCAAATTTTGGAGATTGGGGGCCAAATTTGTGTTTGGCCCTAGATATTTTTGGGTTAGCACCAGCTTGTCTGGGCCATTGGTAAGTATAAAAAGTATATAAATTACTTTAATTTTTTTCATATTTTTATACTGTACCAATGACTCAGACATAGCTTTGCTAACTCTTAAAAATATAGGGCCAAACACAAATTTTGCCCCCCAATCCCCCAAATTTGCATCTAAAACCAAAGAAAACATGTCCTGAATGGCCCTCCATACTTCACCTCTACTGCGCATGCGCAGTGTCAAGGACGTCCCAAAATTGGCGCCATTAATCATTCTTTGTTTGGCCCTTCATCAGTTAACATCTGACTGATCTTTGTGCTTGTAAATCTCAGTTTAAATGATGCCAGACACATAAATATTAGTGAAATGGTGATTCTAAGGAGGATATAGAAGGAGGAGAGGAAAAATGAGTGACAGAAAATAATCAGGGCTGTAACTTAAAATTTTTTGATGAAATTATGTTAAGTTACCTATTTTCGAGGCAACAGCCTGTTGTGGTCATTCTTGTTATCTAGATTACGCTGCTTATTCAGTGTTTTCCTCTCTCCCTTTCCTTTAAGTCCCCTCTTGCTATTCTCCCATGCTTTTGGCATATTTTCTGTAATATTATTACTAAAATTTCTTGGGAGTTTTAGCTGGATAACAGAATGAATTCTGTTCTTTTCCCCATGTTTACGTCTTCACCTATGGGTGGTTAGGCGTAGTGTTCTGCATCTGCCATCTGATGTTCTGCAGTTTCTTCCCTGGAAGTCTCTGTTTTGCATCAGATAGTGTATTATTGGTAACTGATTTCGGGCCAGGGTGCCTGGAGTCTTGATCTAGTGTTTTTACACTTATGGTTTACATTTCCAACAGCCCTCTGTGTGAGGGGGGATTTCTTGAAAATAATATCTTGATGTTAATTTAATCATAACTAGATACATTATTATTGTTCGTAAGTGTTGCATAAATTGTTAAAAATATTTTTAGAATTTTTGTCCACACTTAGGCTTGGGATCCATTGGGGCTCAACGTTACTTTTCAGAAACTTGGGCTGTTCTGAAAAAATATTTTTTCAAAAGTTTTTGATTCAATTATTTTTTCTATGTTAATAGATCTTGTTATTATGTATTTTGATTGTCAGGGGTTGGTGCGAGTACTAGGACTTTGTTTTCTTTTCACAATGAAAGGATATTGTTCAATTGTAATAAGAGGAAATCTTCCTCTGACTTTCATAATCATTGTATAATGTAGTCAGTGTACTCGCACTAACTCCTGTTCTGTATATGTTGATTTCGATGACAACATGGGAAGCGTGTGTCACGGTATGTTAGTGGGGAATTGGCCATTCTGGTCCTTTCCCCGCAGGGTCACTCTACTTTATCAATCTCTGTTTCAGACGATCATGATCAGGGTGATGTATCCGTGATGTCTTCCAAAAAAGTGTGCCTCCGTCGTCACAATTAATGAAGAGCTAGCGGAAAAGTGCTCATGTAATACGTTAATTGCCTAAGAGGACCCTAGTAGGTTCGACGGCCTTTGACGTCCGCTAGCTCGCCCGGTGTAGCGTCCATTCATCGAATGGTTCGGCAGCCGGGTTCGTCCGTTGCGGTCTAGAAAGGAGTTTTGGGTGATGCGAGCACTATTAAATAACCAAGTGCACACCCAGTGACGGCGGATTAGACGGGAGAACGGAGGAAGCCTTTTAGTCCAGTTCATAGCTCGTCCAGGTCCATCCGGGCTGCGAGCGAGAGAGGCCCCTCTCTCGTACATCAACATCTGGCCCTAGATGTTGTGGTACAAAATGTCTCGCATTCGGAGCATACGTCCGCCGCTCGGGACGCTCCGTTATATAGACAGTCCGGAGAGACTGTCAATAAGGCTTCCTCATTCTCATGGCAGCGCACACGACCGCACCTTGGCTACGTGACCTCCGATATCCAGTCAACTTCGCCAATCAGAGAATCCTCGGCGACCAGGTCACGCCATCCGATAGCCAGGGACACGAGGCCTGGAGACTCCGGACGTTCGCATAAGAAATATGCAGGAGTCAACGTACACAGAGCTTCCAGCAGCAAAGCATCGTAAGACCGCTTCTGCACAGGCCTCGGTGACGGACGTGCTATCCCAAATAGCACAACTTATCACAGCATTCCAGCAACGACAGAATATCTGTCGCATAATGTATTATCCGACGACGCTGGGTCGGGACGCTCCGCGGAAGCATCAGGTGCGGATGTCCGAAAATTTCATACGGTCCGACGGGATGCCGAAAGGGATTCGGAGGTTTTCGAGCTTTCCCTTTCGGAACAACATAAGCTGCTGTATATGTCATCCAACTTCATCTTCTAGAGGTTCTTCGTCGGACCAGAATGCTGTGATACCGGATAAGAAACTGATAGCGTCGGTGGACTTAGAAATTTTTGATTCGGTTCAGGGACATCGTCCCTCAGTTCCGACACAGTCTAATAATGTCTCAGATACGTTCGATTTATTGAACGACGCTATATATATTTTTTATATGCTTGCTATGTACAAGCATGTCTGGTTTCTTGTTCGCAAAATTACTGAGATGTCTTTCAAAAGTGTGCCTCTGTCGTCATAATTAATGAAGAGCTAGCGGCAATTAGTGCTCATGGATTACGTCAATCGCCTAAGAGGTCCCTAGTAGGATCGACGGAGTTGACATTCGCTAGCTCACCCGGTGTAGCGTCCATTCATCGAATGGTTCGGCAGTCGGGTTCGTCCGTTGCGGTCTATTTGGGTGATGCGAGCACTATAATAGACTTTAGTACACACCCAGTGACGACGGATTAGAGGAGAGATCGAAGGAAGCCTGTTAGTCTGGTTCCTAGCTCGTCCGGTCCGTCCGGGCGGCGAGCGAGAGAGGTCCCTCTCTCGTGCAACAACATATGGGACCGGATGTTGTGGTGCAGACATTTCACCTTCGGAGCATATGTCCGCCACTCGGGACGCTCCGTTATATAGACAGTCCGAATGACTGTCGATAATGCTTCCTGATCCTCACAGCAGCGCACACGACCGCACATTGGCTACGTGACCTTGAATATCCGGCCAGCTTCGTCATTCAGTGATTCCATGGCGAACAGGTCACGCCATCCGGTAGCCAAGGGACACGAGGCCTACACACTCCGGTCGCTCGCATAATAGAAGTATGCACGGGGTAACGAACACGGAGCTTCCAGCGGCAATGCATCGTAAGACCGCTTCTCCACAGGCCTCAGTGACGGACGTGCTATCCAAAATAGCACAGCTTATCGTAGCATCCCAGCAAACGACAGATTCTTGGTCGGATCAGGAATAATCCGACGGCGCTGGGTCGGTGCGCTCCGCTGTTGCATCAGGTACGGACGACCGAATATTTCATAGGGTCCGACAGGGTGGCGAAAGGGATTCGGATGATTTCGAGCTTTCCCTTTCGGAACAACAGAAGCTGCCATACATTTCTTCCGGCATTATCTTCCAGAGGTTGTTCCGTCGGACTACATTGCTGCGATGCTGGATAAAAGACTAATAGCGTCATTGGACACGGAGTTTTGGATCGGTTCATGGACATTGTCCCTGAGTTGCCGACGCAGTCCAATAATGTCTTTAGAACATTCGGATTATTGAACAACGCTATATATATAAGCTTGCTATCAACATGCTAGTCTAGTTTCTTGTCCGCAATGCTCTATTCTGCCTTTCGTGAATTCTAGGAAATAATTGTTTATTGGCAGAACTGGGCTTACCGAGAGTTCCTTTGCGTCTAAGATGGCGAGACTGAAGACTGCAATTTTCTTTTTCGCCGTCTATGTCAATTCCAACCACGATGTTGGAAACGACAATGATGTATAATAGACTTAACTTAGACACTTTATCATACGTACACCACCTTACTGAGACGTTATCATTACGTCTTCAAGAGAAAGAATTCCAGGATATGATCCTCAATGAGATTTCTTTCAGGGGCAGTAGTTTTTCCATGTATAACTCCGCCCTTCAGTGGCAACCTGGAGTTGGTTAGATGTGACGCAGCCCTAGCTACATCCACGCGTGTGGATAGTAAGGTGAAGAACTCTCTCAGAGTCGCTTCGGTCTCCGAGAAGCTTCTCTTCGACGGCAACCTTTCAGCAATCTTGAATTGCTCGACATACACGTTCTCTTGTCTATCAAGTGTAACAAGAGATTCAGACGTGGGCAAACATTAGGTGGTTGACTCAGAGAGTTCCACTGTAGTTGCCGGATCCAAGTTTTTCTATTATGACGGATGCTAGTCAAACAGGTTGGGACACATTTTGATCCCAACGGATTCGAAGTGCCAGGGTCTTTGGGTTCCGTAGTTTTTAGGCAAGCTCTTTACTTCCAAGGAAGAATATTATGTTGGCTTGCACTACGTCATTGGATGAATTTTATTCAGAAACGCATGTTCAATCCTGTCCGATAATACGACAGTAGTTGCGTATATCCGGAACCAGGGAGGCACTCATTCGGTTCCGTTATTGATTTTAACGGAAAGAATCCTTCTGTTTGTTATAGAACACCAAGTTCTGTTTCGGTTCGTCATATTCTCGGTCGTCGGATCGTATTAGCAGACTCCCTTTCACGTAAGGGTCATTTGTTGCCGTCGGAATGGACTATCAACAAACAAGTATTCAATCAGATTTGCTATCAATGGGAGCGCCCAGTGATAATTTTTTTGCGACACAGCTCTCCAATCAATTGTAGACGTATGTGTCACCGTGTCCGGATCCCTGAGCACATGTAGTTGACGCTCTATCGATCCAGTAGGACGTGATGATAGGATATGCGTATCCTCCAGCGCTGTTGATTCAGCAAGTATTGCTAGGATTATTCATTCACAATACAATTCTGTTGGTAGCATCTCTGTCTCCACAGGGACGGTGGATAAATTTACTTAGATGTCTACTGTGGGACTTGCCGCGGAAACTTCCTCCACGAGAGGATCTGTTTTTCGCTGGGGAAATCGTGTCAACTCTATCACAACCCGCAAGGTCTCAACCTTCACGTATTCCGTTGTGCGGTCCTTCTTGCATGGCAAGCATTGTATAGGACCAGCAGTGGACGCGATTCCTAACTGTAGAAGGACCTCCTCTTCGCTATACTATGCGGCTAAAGTGGAGGGTCTTCCGTCGTTGGTGTAGGGATCTTTATGTTGATATTTTTGATCCCTCCATACCAGACATTGCAAACTTTCTAGTATACTTGTTTAACGAGATCATCTGCAGCCAGTTACTTTTAAAGGTTATAGGTCTATGTTATCTGATACCTATGCACACCATGATAGTTTACAATGGAGCCTAATGTCTCTTTATCTAAGTTAGTTTGAAACTTTTCGATAAGAGACCTAGAATCGTTAGATTAATTCCTATTCGGAATTTAGCTTGGGTTCTTATTAACTAAAGCAACCATTTGAACTCTTGAGACAGCAGTTTCAATTCTGGTCTTTTAAGGCAGCGATTCTCTTAGTCTTCTCTTCTGCTGAAGAGTCAGTGAGCTTCATGCACTATCGGTGGACGATTCTCACTTTCGTAGTATCGGGAACTCTATTACCTTTACTACTAATGTTGTATTTTTGGTTAAGAATCAGGCTCCTAATGATATCCGGAACCTATTGTTTTTAAGGTCCTTCCGTCTTCGAGCGGGCATAGGCCTTGACTCTGTCCGGATAGACCTTTATGTATTTATTAACAGATCTCAGTTTATCAGTAGGACGTAAAGATTCTTTTGGCTCTGATGCCTAATAGAAGGGTCGTTACGGTCCATTCTATTACTCAATGCATTCAGTTAACTATCGGTACTGCTTAGGATAATCTATCCTTAACTCAGCAGTCTGTGCTTAAGATTTCGACTCATGAAGTAAGAGCTCTTCTACATCTTGGGCTGACGTATAGTTTTGCTATTATAGATTAAGTAGGCTGCATATTGGTCTCAGCCATCCACATTCACGAATTTTTATCTCAGAAATATTGTATCCATTTCTGGAGACCTGCATTATTTAGGTCCATTATCAGCTGCTCAGAAAGTCGATCACTTAACAATTGTAACTATAGCTATGTAGGCTTTATGTTCCGGCAGTGACTCCGTCCTGCTGCCCTCTTCGCTCTGGGCTATTTGACCCAGGGCAAGAAAAAGGGGGGGGGGGGGAGGGTGTTCCCTTGGGCCACCTGTTTTATAATGAAACAAGGGGATACCTCCTCCTCCGTAGTTAGTAATTCTGAGCTGTTTCTGGGATGGTTTCTTAAGTGAAAGTTATGTTTTTAAATTCATTCATGTCATAGTTTTAAAGTATAGCATTTGAATATGTCATGTGTCAAACGGATGTTATTATACTATCCTCGGACACTTTTAAAAGAGTATAAAGAGTCTCAATTCTTTGGACTAACTTTATTTATTGGCTTACTTTAAAAATAATTAGTATAAAAATTATACTGGATATTAATAGAGAACATGGATGTTATGATGCTCAATTATAGAAGGTATTGTGTCTTTCTAATTTGTCATAAATAAGAAAGATACATGTGAAGCCTATTTCTCCTTTTCTCCTCCAGGAGATGACTCTATTTTATATAGTTGAGCTTATTGGATTTTCCTCTATGTCCTGGGCCCTCCAGCCTTTTTACTATTCAGCTATGTCTGGGTCATTGGTACAGTATAAAAATCTGAAAAAATTTATAGTAATTTATATATTTTTTATACTTACCAATGACCCAGACGGGGAGGGCCCTCCCAGGAGTTGGGAACTCATACCTCCCCGCTGAGGACATAGCGCTTACCAGGCACTGATGGTAAGAATGATTAATGGCGCCAATTTCGGGACGTCCTTGACACTGCGCTTGCGCTGTAGAGGTGAAGTATGGAGGGCCATTCAGGACATGTTTTCTTTGGTTTTAGATGCAATTTTTGGGGATTGGGGGGCAAAATTTGTGTTTGGCCCAATATTTTTAAGAGTTAGCACCAGCTATGTCTGGGTCATTGGTAAGTATAAAAAATATATAAATTACTATAAATTTTTTCAGTTTTATACTATGTACCAATGGCTCAGACTTAGCTGGTGCTAACTCAAAATTATCTAGGGCCAAACACAAATTTTGCCACCCAATCCCCAAAATTTGCATGCAAAACCGAAAATTAGAAGTCCTATCTGGCCCTCCATACATTTACTCTCCGTGCATGCGCAGACACCAGGAAGTCACCTGAACTGGAGCCAACATCATGTTCGACCCTTGTCAGATAACAACGAACTGACTTTTGTGCTTTTTAAATCTCAGTTTATAATGATGCCAGACCCAAATCAATGGTTAATTTGGTGGATCCAAGGACACAACTGGATGAAGGAAGGAAAAAACGATGGTTTGAAATGTTCAGGGCTGCAGTTTTATAATATTTATAAAAATTAGTTCATGTTCCCCAATTTCGGGACATGGGCCTGACATCATCATTGTTGATACAGTGAAACCTGTCTTGAGAGACCACTGCCATGAGCGACCACCTGTCTTGAACGACCGCCATGGCCATGTACCGATTGGTTTTGCATTGTAACTGACCTGTCGTGAACGACCACCTGTCTAACGCGACCAGCGACCACAAAATGGTGGCAAAAATCTAATTTTTCATTTGTCATCAGCGACCACTGGGACCATATACGGACTGGGTTTTACTCGTAAAATAACGTGCCACGAGATTTATTTCAATTTCGATTTTTGTCAAAAAGAGGCACTTGTCACATAGCACTTGAAAATATAAATAATTTAGAATAAATATATATATATTACATGTATAAATGACTTTGGTAAAATTGCTGTTCACAAATTAGGACGAATCCATACCTTGTGTTTTTTAAATATCCATAAAGCAACCTCATTTTTAGAAACTATTTGGAAATAACACATGTGAAGAGTCATTTTTTAATAACAATGGGGGATGTCTTGAACACTTCAGGGCGGTCCAATTAAATTATAATTTGTTTATACACGTGACTGAAACATGCCCACGTGTTTTTATTTACAGTTCAGAAGCAGGTGAAGCTTGCATTGTTATTCTGCAAAAATGTTTGAGGAGGAGCACGAAATAATTACATGTACTCGATGTGCACTAAAATAAAAAAAGTCCCAAGCTGTCACGTAACACTTCTTTGTCCTTTGTTCATTATTAGTTTTTGAATCCATGATTTGTTTTCATTACAATAAATAATTTTTACTTTTCTAACCCATTGTTTCATGAACACGGCATATGTTTTGACAGTTGAGTGTCAGCTTTACAATGAGGCTTAATCAGATCCACAGCGGTCGGCTTCTTCTTTTGCCCTATTTTATCTTTTCTTATGAATATAAATAATAAAACAAAGTTGTTCCGGTGTTTTTTTTTGTAACAACAACGAAAATAGCATATAAGATGATCCAAATGCATTCAGCAGCATAACAACCCTAATCATGAGTATGTACGAAAATCCAAGTAAAAAGCGAAAAATATTGACGCTTGAAGAACGTGTTCAAGTAATTGAACGTTTTGAACATGGGAGTAGTGCCAGGAAAATTGCTCAAGAGTTGTCGGTGGGCAACACTCAAATCCAGAATATAATAAAGGAAAAAGATTCGATCAAACAAAACTGGGAATCAGGAGATGGAGCGGAACGTAAATACTTAAAGGTGAGAAGAACAATTTATAGTAATTTGAATGAAAGAGTATGGGAATGGTTCTGTGTTGCCAGAAGTAAGAATGTCCCAATCACTGGAAAATTAATACAACAAAAGGCCATAGTCGCTTCCATGGAATTAGGGCACGCTGACTTCACAGCGTCAAATGGTTGGTTGGAAAGTTTTCGTGCCAGATATAACATCAAAGCAAGTGTGTTGAGTGGAGAATCAGCTGATGTGGATCCTGCAACTGTAAGCAATTGGTTAAGGCGGTTACCATCCATCACATCGGGTTTTGCAATAGAGGACATTTTCAATGCTGATGAGACTGGCCTCTTTTATCGTGGTTTACCAGAAAGATCCCTGGTTCATAAAAGTGACTGTCGGAAAGGAACAAAAAAAGCCAAAGAACGCTTAACTGTCCTTGTGGCCTGCAGTGTGACAGGTGAAAAATTAGATCCTCTGATAATTCGAAAATCACAGAACCCTCGGTGTTTTAGGATCGTCAAACTTTCAGACTTGGGAGTAACTTACTATGCAAATCGCAAAGCTTGGATGACCGGAGATATTTTCAAGGCATGGCTTGGTCAAGTGAACAGAAAAATGAGGGCAAAAGGCAGAAAAATACTTATGTTGATGGATAATTTTAGTGGTCATCCTGATATTGTGTTGAGTAATATTCAGTTAGTTTTCCTTCCACCAAATACCACCTCAAAGGTGCAACCGTGTGATGCCGGGATTATTCAAAACTTGAAGATTAATTACAGAAAGAAAATGCTAAATCACGTGCTAAGTAAAATTGACGAAGTTTTTTCTGCCTTGGAAATAGCAAAAAGTATAAATATACTTTCTGCCATAATGTGGTTAAAATCTTCTTGGATGGACGTATCTGCTCATACAATTAAAAAGTGTTTTTCGAGGTGCGGTTTAGGAAGTACCCCCTCCAATAGTGAATTGTGCAGTGACTCAGAAAATGAAAGTAATTTTGATAGTCTCCTCAATAGTGTAACTATGGAAGAATATGTTGCCAGTGACGACGAAGTCGATAATTGTTTCAATGGCAATACAAATTGGGAAGACGATATTTTGAAAGGTATTGCAATAAATGAAAGAAATGAAACTGACAGTGAAAGTGACGATGAGGCTGAACCTTGTGTCAGTGAGCCACAAATACCCTCACACTTGCAAGCCTTAGAATTAATTTCCCAGTTGAAAAACTATAGTGTGCACTATGAGAGTGCAGAACTTCTTTTTATGTGCCAGCAAATGGAAACGGCAATTGAGAAAAATAAAGTGCAGGTACTCAATCAATGCCGTCAGTCAACAATAACTAACTTTTTCAACTCGTCGGTTGCAGAATAATGTAAAATATTGAAAATTATAGGTCTGTAGTTTGTGATCCCCCCACCCACACACACACACAACCGTATTAACAAGTTTTCGTCTCCGGGACCATTTGTGTTCCAATGGCCCATGGGGTGCAAATTTGTTAACACAGTTGTAATAGCCCTGTAGTTTGTGGAGAGGTGCACCCCCCCCCCCAACTTTTCAAGCTGTATCAACTTTTAAGCTCAGAGAATTATACCCCCACTCCCCCAGGTGAATGATTATATCCATGAAGAAAACACAACCGTATTAACAAGTTTTCATCTCATGGACCATTTGTGTTCCAGTAGCCCTTGAGGTGCAATTTTGTTACCACAGTTGTAAAAAAAAAACAGGTCAAGCTCCACATTGATTTATTTGACTGACTTAAAATATTTAAATAGAACAGCACGTGCTATGTAAAAGGCATAAACAGCGCAATTAATGTTTGAGAAAAGGGGTCACTGATCTAATGCAAGATTACATTTCTTGAACCATTGTTTGTGTTTTGTATGCCTTTTTATTGGTGAATGTGTTATTCCATGTTAAATTCTGCTATGAACGCAAACAAATACATTCAATGCATTCAAAAAAGACACCATCGATTCATTGCATTCAACGAATGTGCAACGTTCAAAGGGAGGTAACACGATTGGTTTTCAATGACAGAAATTTTCATTTAATCTCAAACCCAAAACGCCCCTTCTTCGAAAGGTAATCGAGAATGTTGGTGTATACATGTATATCTTTAGACTGTTAAGTAAATTTGCTTGTTTTAGAAGTGTTATGTATGTCCAACACAAATTATCAATTGTTCCATTTTTTCCTTATTCATCAATGAACTATTTGTTGTACATGCACTGCACGTATGACGTCACTCGTCAATGTCAACAACAACTTCTGCACGTGAAATATATAATACATGTAATGGCTATAATTTTCGGAGGTTTGTTTGCTCTACTTTATTTAAAAGTCTATTTCTACATATGTTGTGTGAACTGTACAATACCAGTGGATATAATTTGTGGGCGAACTGCTTCTGCTATTTCTTCTCAATCATTTAATCAGAGGCCTCATAGTTTGATCAAAGTTAGTTAAATACAGGTGCCACCAAAATATTATCAATACATTGTACATTGAAAATGTGATAATCTGTTAATAATATTTTGGTAGCATCTGTATTTAACTTAAGAATATTGATCAAACTATGAGGGCCTGTGCTTTTTTTCACATCAAATGACTGGGACTTGGAGAATTTCCTGTAATTTTTGTTCCCCACCCCCTCACTCATAATAATAATATTGGGAAATATATCCTGAATTCCTTACCTTCACTTCCTCATGAAGCCACCAATCGTTCATTGGTTGGGAACTTGGGTATCCAACAAATTACAGAAATGTACACTGTTCAAATAAGTTGCAGGATAAAATAACAACAATGATGCAACTATTGGTTTTTTATTCACACAAGAGTATTTTATTTATTTTATTTGCACATGAAATAAGGTTATACAACATGTACATTTAACTGAAATACATTATTCATGAATGCATGTAATGAATGAAAACATTAAAAAAATATTTGACTTGTAATAAATTATAAGATGAGTAAAAAAATATTTGACATATAATAAATTATAAGATGAATTAAAAATATTTGACATGTACATAATAAATTATAAGATGAATAAAGTTGTTCTGTGTTTTTTTTATACATTAGCCCCACAACAAATATACCTTGGATTTGTCAGTGACTTGCAGAAATCCCCAAACCTGTTATGAGAGACCACCTGTCTTGAGAGACCGCTTTTGCTTGGCAAAACAGTCGGTCTCTCAAGACAGGTTTCACTGTAATGATTTTTCCACTGTTGGTTAAGTATTCCTTCCCTACCCTCCCTTGATCCCCCTCAATTAAACTCCCAAGCTTTTTGGCTTGTTTTATTGAAATTTTTTTTATAAAATTTCTTGGGAGTTTAACGTGTTACACAGAATGTTTATTCTGTATATCCCCAGGGTTACGTCCTCACCATTTGAGTGTTTAGGCATTTTTTGGTCATGCATCATACATCCAATGTATCATTTTTAGCTCAACTTTGGCAAAGCCAAATTTGAGCTTTTGTCATGGTCTGTCATCCGTCTGGCTGTCTGTCCGTACGTCAACAATTGGATATGGCTCGGGCTAGAGGCCGCATTTATGAACCAATCTTTACGAAACTTCATGGGTACCTTTGTTATGACCATGGGACGAGAACGAGTGTTTTTGGGGGCAGTTCAAAATTCAAGATGGCTGCCAGCCGCCATTTTGTACCGACGATGCAGAAATCTGTTTTTTGTACAGAACTTCCATATGAAAGCTCTGATTTGAATAATTTTTTGTATGAATGTTTAGTACCATGGGATACATCACATATAATACGGGGTTTTTTTCTTGTGTGTAAATTATGCAAATTAGACTAACTTTGATGTTTTTTGGTGTTACTTTCAGCACTTTTAGTGCAAATGCCAATACGGCTCGGGCTAGAGGCCGTATTTATGAACCGATCTTCACAAAACTTCTTGGGTACCTTTGTTATCACCTTGGGACGAGAACGAGTGTTTCTGGGTGTGGTCCAAAATTCAAGATGGCTGCCAGTGGCCATTTTGTACCGAAATTAGGTCCAATCAGTTTTTGTCACAACTTCTATACAGCTCGTATTTATGAACTGATTTTCACGAAACTCTTTGGGTACCTTTGTTTTCACCTTGGGACAGGAACAAGCGTGTTTTGGGGTGCCTTTGTTATCACTGTGCTATGAGAACAAATATTTTGGGGTTCAGTCAGACCCCAGGCCTGGTTGTTTGAAAAATTGGCGCGAGCGAAAAAATCGCTCTCGTGGCATATACTTGCGCGAGCGAATCGTTCCCGCTACATAATTCTGGACGGTAAAGGCCGTCCATTCATAGGTGGGTTTGTGTTTGGTGTTTACAGTTACCGGTACTGAAGTTGAACTTCAAACACGGGCCGGTGCATGATACAGAAACAGGAAGTTGCTTCCAATATCATCATTCATGGCCAGAATTCCAATTAACAAAATGCTGACATACCTTGAATCCGTGTTGTACGATGTTGTTTGTGCTGTATAATTAATAATCCGCATCCAAATAGAAGGCTTCCTTCGTAACATTTGCAATATCAACATGTATTTATTTATCCACGTGAGACAATTGTCACATTTGTGTTGAAAATTAATGTGGTATTGTGGGTCTTGACACTATCACATGATTACTAAATCAAGTTACTGTTCAATCAGACAACACAGATTTAAATTATTCGGCGCCCGTTTGAAAGAAGCCGATTGATTAGTAGAATTGTTTTACTACAACCAATCACATTAGCGTAGTAGAAATTATGAGATTTTATCATTTTATTCATATTCTGTGGAACTGACGGAGTACGTGATCCACTCACCTTGTCCAACTTGTGGAAACTTGTCACAGCGATATTGCTGCCATTTTATATTCCATGCTAAATCTATCACACTGTTTACAAGAAAAGATAGCATGTTGAGTGAAAAAAGTAGCCAAATGCAAAGCTAACTAAAGATTACATTTTAGCTATTTTTTTGTGCTCAATATGCAATATCATATATTATCTAACAATTGACGCAATTTCGACCGAAAGGCTTAGAAAAATGGCTTGTATCATCATTCTCCCCCCTCCTCCCCCCTCCCCCGATCTGATTCTGTATCTGATAGGCAAATCGCGCATATAAAAGGGAACTACACACATCTCTGTAGTGTTGCGCATTAAACAAAGTTCTGGTCCTGTTCAATGCCATATGACTGATGACGTGTTCCCTTCAACTCCATTATGGATACTTACCAGGATCGGGAATCGGCCATTTGCACGAGCTATTTTTTCGCTTGCGTGGGGTCGACTTTACGCGAGCGATTTTACCCCTCGCGCCAGAATGCCAGGCCTGAGACCCACTCTGGGAATCAAAGATTTCTTTTCTTGTTTAGCATCTGACTGTCACCCACCTTTACAATACTTTACCTATACATTTGTTACAGGCTACGGTCAGTATTTATGAACAGACCGTTACAATACTTTATATGTACCTTTGTTATCAGGTCATTACCTAGATGTTTGTCATTGCAGTGTCACATACTATACATGTACATGTCTTAACAAGTTGAGCTACAGTGTCATTGACACTTTCATTTCTTCTGATGAAGATCTTGCCTTACATCAGATAGTTCAAAAATCTGTTACTGACTTCGGGCCATGTTGCCTGGGGTCCGTTTCCGGTTTTCAGCCTGACGTTGTTTACATTAGCAACGTTCTTTATATATATGTAGTTTCCTATTTATTATGGTAGGTCTGTTGTAAGATACATTTTTCAGTCCTGTAGTGTAGCAGTTAAATTTTTGGATGAAAAATTTAATTTTTGTCCACAATTGGGCTCTTTTAGGATACATTTGGGCACTTCATTCCCTTTGGGAACTTGGGCCCTTGTCAAACAAAATTTTTCGAAAATATTTTTTTGTGTAAACTATTTTTCGATTTATATTTTGAATGTTTTTTGTTATGTATCTTTTTATTAGCTCACCTGACTTTCAGTCAGGAGAGCTATAGCGATCACTCACCGTCCGTCGTCCGTCGTCGTCCGTGAACATGGTGTTTGCGTCTTCTCCTCCCAAACCGCTGAACCAATTTAATTGATATTTGAGATAATAGTTTGTTATGGCATCGCAATTTGATTTTGTTCGAATCAAGTTGCCTCGCCCGTGGGTAGGGCCACACCCAAAAAGTGTGCTGAAATCTTAAAAAATCTTCTTTTCATGAACCAGCAGTAGCAGAGACTTGATATTTGGTGTCAAAAGAATATTTGCCCCTCCCAAAATTTCTATTTTCCAAACCGAGAGGCAAATTTTGACCAAATTTGATATGAGGGCTTATTGGGTCATAAGTACTTAATTTATGCCAAAAAATTTTTTCCCGTCGCCCCATGGGGACTGCAGGAGCTAAAAATAGAAAAAAAATTAAACGCCCATATCTCCAAAACTACACGGCACTGAGAATTCTTATTTGTTGTGAAGCTTCCTTAGGACCAACAGAATGGAATGGTAAAAAAAAAATTGCCATCGGTTTTATCATGGGGTACTTTTTGGGGACTTTGAAAAAGTGCTGAGTCAGCATTTTTTAACACTGTGGGTAATGGGAAAAACATATAAGACTACTTTTCTCCCAAACCACTGCTCCAAAAGCTTTCAAATTTCACATATAACATCTTTGGAAGATTGTTTCACATGTTTATTGAAATCAATTGCCTGGGTCGATATTTGGGCTCTCTATGGGAGCCCAAATGTTTAAATTAGTGCAGTATGAGGAGTATTTTTTTAAAAATCTTCTTCTTCAGATCTACCAATAAGAATCTTTTGATATTTGGTATGCAGCATCCTTAGGGGGGTGAGATTCAAGTTTGTTGAAGCCAAGTTCCTAGGTTCATATTTAGGCTGAAAATTTGGGGTCCCGTTGCGGACTTAGAAATTTTTTCACCAAAATCCCAAAAATTTTTTTTTTGTTTTTATGCGTTTCTGTCAATTTTAAGACCAAAAAAAAAAAAAATTTTTTTCCCCTGAAAATTTGGGGTCCGGGTGGGACTTGGAAAATTTTTTTTTTTACCCTGAAAATTTGGGGTCCGGGTGGGACCAAAATCAGGAATTTTTTGTTTGTTTGTTTTTTTATGAGTTTCTGTCAATTTTAAGACAAAAATTTTTTTTTTTTTTTACCCTGAAAATTTGGGGTCTGGGTGGGTCTTAGAAAATTTGGGACCAAAATCTGGAATTTTTGTTTTTTATGCGTTTCTGTCAATTTTAAGACAAAAAAAATTTTTTTTTTTTTTTACCCTGAAAATTTGCGGTCCAGTGGGACCAAAATCCGGAAATTTTTTTTTTGTGTTTTTTATGCGTTTCTGTCAATTCAAAGACAAAAGGAAATTTTTTTTTTTTTACACCAAAAATTTTGGGTCCGGGTGGGACTTCGAAAATTTTGGACCAAAATCCAGAAATTTTTGTTTTTTGTTTTTTATGCATTTAGGTCAGTTTTAAAACAAAAAAAAATATTTTCTTTTTACCCTGAATATTTGGGGTCCGGGTGGGACTTCGAAAATTTTGGACCAAAATCCATAATTTTTTCGTTTTTCGTTTTTTTTACGTTTCTGTCAATTTTAAGACAAAAAAAACATTTTTTTTTTTACACCGAAAATTTGGTGTCCGGGTGGGACTTCGAAAATTTTGGACCAAAATCCGGAAATTTTTGTTTTTTGTTTTTTATGCATTTAGGTCAGTTTTAAAACAAAAAAAAATATTTTCTTTTTACCCTGAATATTTGGGGTCCGGGTGGGACTTCGAAAATTTTGGACCAAAATCCATAATTTTTTCGTTTTTGGTTTTTTATACGTTTCTGTCAATTTTAAGACAAAAAAAACATTTTTTTTTTACACCGAAAATTTGGTGTCCGGGTGGGACTTAGAAAATTTTGGACCAAAATCCGGAAATTAGTTTTATCGTTTTTTATGCGTTTTAAGAAGAAGAAAAAAATTTAGGCTGAAAGTATTTTGTTTGGGAAAAAAATCTGTTTTTTATGTGTTTATCTCAATTTTTGGACGTAAAAGTGCAGAAACTGAAAATAGAAGGAAAATCCTGTGTTTTGTGTGGGCACAATCGCTTCATCTAGTTGGTATATGCTTTTCTTAGGAGGGGCGTATGCAGCTTATTCAAGTCAAGTCCCTGGTTTGATATTTAGACTACCATGTCAGGTGAGCGCCCTCAGGCCCCCTGGGGCCTCTTGTATTATTTAATGTGGAGTTGGTGGGAGTACGATCGACTTAGTTTGCTTCATTGTGTAAGCATATTGCTCAATAAGCAAGGCGAGGAAGTCTTTCCTCTTACTTACATGTTGATTGCCGCCTTGCTTGTAGTCAATGTACTTCCACTAATTCTTGCTCAACATGTGTCACATGGGATGACAATGTTGCTGACGGGTGTCACGGTACCTTGTTAGTGAGGGGCCACTGCCAGTCCTGTTGCAGTGAGAGGCTGCCACCGGTCCTCTCGCCCAAAGGTTGCTCTAGTATTTTATTTTCAATTTACAGAGGAACAAGAACATGGTGAGGTTACGTGACGCCGTCAGAGAGTGTGCTTCCGTCATCGCAATAAATATATAATTAGAGCTAGCGGCAAAAGTGCTCAATGATATAAGACAAGGGACTGGACCGCAGAATTTGGGGTTTACTACCTTGTCGCCAGCTAGCTCAACCGGAGGATCTGTTACTCAGGATTTGAGTAGTGTGATGCCGGGTATGTCCGTAGCGTTCGAGGAGAGGAAAAAGAGTGTAGCGAGCACTATAAAATCCAAACATGCTCACCCTGCGACGACGGAAAGGAGGAAGCCGGCAAGTTCTGAGGTATGCTCGTCCAGGTCTGCCACGACCACTAGCAAGAGAGAGGCTCCTCTCTTACAACATCATCTGGGGCCAGATGTTGTTGGTAGGAACTTAAGTTGTTCGGAGCTTACGTCCATGCCTCCTGTCCAGGACGCTCCGTCTAATAGGCTGCCGGGTTTGGCTAGTCTTACAGCTTTGTCTAAGTCTGAAAAGCACACACAACCACACAAAAAAGTCTGTTGTCACATTTAGACAGGGCTAAAAACCATGGCGCATGGTTTTAGTTCCCTGTTGCCAGATAGCTCGACCTGAAGCGGTTACTGAGGCCTCTGAGGACTGTGACCCCGGGTGTGTCCGCTCTGGTCTAGCAGACGAAAAAGGGTGGAGCGAGCACTATAATATACAATCATGCTCACCCTGCGACGACGGAAAGGAGGAAGCCGGCAAGTTCTGAGGTATGCTCATCCAGGTCTGCCAGGACCACGAGCAACAGAGAGGCCTCTCTCTCTTACAACATCATCTGGGGCCAGATGTTGTTGGTAGGAACTTGCGTCAGTCGGAGGTTACGTCCATGCCTCCTGTCCGGGATGTTCCGTCTAATAGGCATCCAGGGTTGGCTAGTCTTACGGCTTCCACTACCTAATGACTAAAGTGCTCTCAATATTGCACAGGGTTATAAACCACGGCTCGTGGTTTCAGTTCCCTGTTGCCGGTGAAGTGGTTACTCTTGAATATGAGGACCGTGACACCGGATGTGTCGCATTTACATAGTAAATCAGAGCTAGTTGCAAAAGTGCTCAATAATATTAGACAAGTAAGATGACCTTAGCATTTAAGGTTTACTTCCTTGTCGCCAGCTAGCTCGACCGGTGAAGAGATTACTCATGTTTTGAGTAACGTGAAGACGGGTGTGTCTGTAGCAGTCGAGGTGAGAAAAAAGGGTGTAGCAAGCACTATAAAATACAAACATGCTCACCCTGCGACGACGGAAGGAGGAAGTCAGGAAGTTCTGAGGTACACTCGGCTAAGTCTGCCAGGACTGCGAGCAAGAGAGAGGCCCCTCTCTCTTACAACAACATCTGGGGCCAGATGTTGTTGGTAGGAACTTGCGTCAGTCGGAGCTTACGTACATCTCTATTGTCCGGGATGCTCCGTTTAATACACAGCCGGAGTCGGCTACAATTCGGCTTCTTCAGTGTCTACTAAGCACACACGACCACACCTTGGCTACATGACTTCGGATATCTGGTCTGCATCGTCAAATAGGTCCACTCTTTGTCAAGGAAGACGCACCATCTAGTATCCAAGGAGACGAGGCCTCATTCATCGGGATGTCCACAGTTAAGAGCAATCTCGGACACACTGTCCCAGGTGCAGCCGGCGGACAAGCTATACATGACCGCTGCTCCTCAGGCCTTTGTAACGGACTTGCTATTGCAGATTGCGTAGCTCATCGCAGTATTCCTGCAAATGGAGAAGCACTCAACGTCAGTCCCAGAACTTGAGCTGTTGGATGGTTCTCGGTCGGTCCAGTCACCTGCGTGTTCAGATGCCGTTGACCGTAATTCTAAAACTGATTTAGATGAATGATGAAGGGAATATGGAGGACGATTAACCTTCCCTTTCGGAACAACTCTTGGATAATATGAATGCTTTCCATTATCACTACCTTGAACTTGTTCCAGTGAATCAGAATATTGCGAGTAATTTTGAGAAGCCGCTAGCATTCTTAGACGCTGACTTCATCTGGACAAAGAGGAGGATATGTCTTTTCCAGTTAAGTCTACACGGGTGTCACAGGTCTTCGGTTATTTAGACAACGCCATATTCAAACTTCCTCTGTGAAGAAGTAATACGGTTTCTTATCATCATCTTCTGTATTTTTTACCGTTTTTTAAACAACATTCATTTAAAAAATGGTCAGGGAAGATGTGTTGAGAGTTTCTCTACCTTTGAATGAGCAGGCTAAGGTCTTAGTTGTGGCCTTACCTTCATCATTTCGCTGTTTGCTCGGATACAACTGAGAAGATAATTTCTTATTTAGAGCGAATTTAGACATACTGTCTTATGTAGATCACCTTTAAGAACTGCGACGCAATGTCTATAAGGAAAGGAATTTTGTGGACGTTTGTGCCTCTTTAAATATTCTTTCCAGACCTATTTATCACATATATCTCTGTCTTAACAGTTGCTAAGTGGGAGTTATTCTGATGTGACGAAGCCTTGCGTCGTCATCTTTAATAGATGACAAGGTTGAAAACTCTGTACGGGTCGCTCTGGTTTTCCAGACACTAAGTCTTTGACGATAAACTTTCATTAATGTAGGATTAAGCTACAAAGAAAGCATCAATACTCTGCTCCTTATGTTGGTGTCTAATCGACCAACAACACCAGAAGAGAGTAAGAGACAATGTCCTAGACACAGATCGTCTAAGAAGGACTCATTGCAAAGGTATAGGTAACCCCCCTATAATTACTTCAGGGATCGTCAGTACAGCGACCCAGATAGGGGGTTTAGGTCTGTTCGAGATTACTGATCAGATACCCCTGAGCCGGAGGCTCGAGGCTCTTCAAGTGCTTGGTCCGACCGATAATTGACTGAAACTGGATAACGTGTTTATCATGGCTCTAAAAGTTTTTTATGGTAATCATTCAGTCGATAAAAGCGAGCGTTCGGATGATGACTGTGCGGCAAGTATAGATCTTAAGATCACTTGAATAATGAACTAGATAATGTCTCATGGGATGAATGATAGGATACGCGTATATCCTGCAATTCATTCTCAACAAGCTGGTTCATCTGTTGTTTCGCAGAGCGAATTAGCCACTTGTTAGGCTCACTTTTGTCTTCTATCACACATAAACAGCGAAAGATTTTATGCGTCGGATGGGGTTGTGCGGAACGGCTACAAATGTTATTCTGATGGATCGCTTACGCACACGTCCCATCCAGTTAATCTTAACTGGAGTGGGAAGACGTTTTTTGCTCAAGACCTGTATTGTTTTAGCGGATCTACTAAACATAAGGTCAAGTTTGGGCAGATATTCAGTGGTTAACTTAAAGAGTTCCGCTGCTGCTGCCAGATTCAGTTTTCTCAATTATGACAGATGTGGGTTCATAAATTGGGTTACAACCCTCAGTCCGACAGACTCAATATGTGGGTCCTTGAGACCCTCGGTTCCTGGAGTTCACATATTCATCAACAAATGATGTCTTATTGTTTACTCTATTTCATTGGATTTACATTATTAGCGAACATGCATGTGGGATTGCTCCAGGATAGTTAAGTTTGCGACGCACAGGAACAATAGTTTTCATCATTTGTGTCGCCAGTGTTAGACAATTGAGCACATGCAGTTGTCGCTTGGCCATTTTCACGGGAATGAATGGTAGGATACGCCAGATCATTTGATTCAGGAGATTACGTTAAGATTAACCAGTCTCAGGGTGATTCCTACTAATAACATATCTGTCGTCACAATAACCTTCTATCATTTGTGTCGCCATGCCCAGACCATTGAGCGCATTCAGTAGACACTCTGCAGAATTCATGGGGATGAGTGATAAGTTATGCATATCCTCCAATTCATTTGATTCAATAGATTATGTTTAAGATTAAATAGTCTTGTGAATCCTACTAGTAGCATCTCTGTTGTCACAGAAATCTTGGATCAGTATTCTCGAGTGTCTGTTATGGGTCGCTCCCCAGAAGCTTCCTCCATGAGAGGGTCTTCTTTCAGGGGAAGTTTTATTCTTTACGTCCTTCTCCGCCCATAGTGGCATAATGGAGTCTGTTAGACATGAGGGAGCCTTTGCGGTTCCTATCTATATTTTTGCTGACTAGAACAGCAATGATTAAGTAATGTGGGTGAGGAGGTTTCGGCATGACTTCAAATCCCCCCCCCCCCCACCCCACACTCACACACTGTCTCGTATATATATCTTAATACATACATACTATGCATTTGGGTCGTGTTTGATGGTGCCCTCATAGGCATATACGCAGTTTTGTTGCATTAGTTTCCTGCAATTATATGCTGATTTTTGATATACAAGGGCTTATTAAAATCATCATATTTGCTACTATTTGAGTTCATCAATGGTTGCATAACCAGTTATTTAGATGATTACATGCTGGATTTTAATGCACTCACGCAATATATTATTAGATTATCGCTTTTGTGGACCTTGAAATTATTTTATATTTCGGGGGCGGTCCGTGTCGGAGCCTGGTAATCTTACCTACTTCCATTTCTAGATCCAGGTTTCTATTTTGTCAGTTCTCAAATCGCCTATTCTCACGTGTTTATAGTTGTAGATATTGGATAGTACACGTTGGAGAGTGTTGTTACAGGATTTTATTGTACAGAGGCCGCCTGTGGTTTACCTTGGAAGTGTGTTTTCTCTGCAGAGATTGTTCAAAGTATCTCGATTTAATATGTGTATGTTATATTTTATATCACCAATTTCGGCGTAACTGTGTACACTGTCTGTGGTGTATGTTTTGTAGCGGACAATATTAATCACCAGAATCATCGCTATAGCCTTGGCTTGTGAAGTGGCATTAAGCACCATTTATTATTAATGAATTAATTCCTGAGTGCCTGATCGATAATTATTTATATTGTTTTTTGGTACCGCTTTTATTGATTCCAGAGCTCCCTCCTGTTTCTTTTGAAGATGTGTTAAAAAAAGGTGGGGGGGGGGGGGGCATTTTCACCCCTTCTCTGGCTTAATGGGTATGTAACTATGAAGGAAGCTGTTTTATCCATAATTATATTCTGCATACAGCTGTAGTGTTATTGCATGGCGTAGCTTTGTGGGCAATTTTCTCTCATTCTCAAGTATGCCATCCTAATTTTGGGGGCTTAGTACAGACTAGCCTTAAAAATTGGAAACTTGTTATATCCTAATTAGCATGGTTTCATGCTCAGATTTAGTATTTACATAAATTGGGGTCCATATTAGGTTATGTCCCCTCTATTATGATATAGAGAGACATACATGTAAATCCTAATTATTCTAAATTCCTTCATCATGGTTGAAGGATTTGATCTATGTTGATCAACTATTTCGGAAGTTCTAGGCCCTCCACCTTTTTACTATTCAGCTAAGTCTGGGTCATTGGTATATAGTATAAAAATATGAAAAAATTTAAAGTAATTTATATATTTTTTATACTTACCAATGGCCCAGACAGAGATGGCCCTCCCATGAGTGGGCAGTACTGGCTACTCATACCTCCCCGCTGAATTATTATATAATATACTCTCATTTACAAAGAATGATGTTGGTGCCAGTTCAGGTGACTTCCTGGCGTCTGCACATATGCGGAGAGTAAATGTATGGAGGGCCAGATTGGCTTTCTAATTTTAGGTTTTGCATGCAAATTTTGGGGATTGAGGGGGCAAAATTTGTGTTTGGCCCTAGATAATTTGGAATTAGCACCAGCTAAGTCTGGGCCATTGGTAAGTATAAAAAATATATAAATTACTTTAAATTTTTAGCTCATCTTGACAAAGTCAAGCCGAGCTAATCTCATCGCTCTCCGTCCGTCAACACCATGTTTTGGTCTTCTCCTCCAAAGGCACTGGGCCAATTCAAGTGAAAGTTTGTGTGAGTGATGGTCCCAAAGGGGCATTTCATTTTTGTTCAACTCAACATGCCCAGCCCCAGGGAGGGAGTGGGGGGAAAATGCTCCAAAATATTTTAAAAATCTTCTTCTCAAGAACCAGTGTGTACATTACAATGACTTGATATTTGCTATGGAGCTTCCATATGAGGTGTAGAATCAAGTTTGTTCAAACGAAGTTTGTGAAGTAATATTTGGCTTTGTAATAGGAGGGGTAAGATTTTTGGCCCCACTAAAAATTTCTATATTCTGAACCGATAGTCCGGTATGAATCAAATTTGGTTTGTACTATTATTGGGTCAGAAGTACTTGACCCATGCAAAAAAAAAAATTCCTGCATCCCCATGGGAACCCTGGGAGCTAAAAATAGAAATATTTTCGAACACCCATATTTCTCAAACCACATGGAACAGAGAGCTGTTATTTGGTATGAAGTATCCTTAGGACCAGTAGAATTGAATGGTAAAAAAAAAATTGCCATCAGTTATGTTAGGGTGTTCTGTAATGGGCATTGAAAAAATGCTGAGTCAGCATATTTGCAAAAATTTTAAAAAATCTTTTCTCCAGAACCAATCATCAGAATCTTTTGATATTTGGTATACAGCATTCATAGGGGGGTGGGGGAGGGTCAGATAAAAGTTTGTTGAAATAAAGCTCATTGGTTCACATTTTAACATGTTGTAATATGGGGAATATTCTTTAAAAATCTTCTTCAGAACCACTAGTCAGAATCTTTTAATGTTTGGTATACATCATTGTTATGAGGGTCAGATTCAAGATTGTTTAAACCAAGTCCCTAGGTTAATATTTGGGCTTCCTATGGAAGCCCAAATTTTATCTTTATTCAATATGGAGGGAAATTTAAAAAAAAATCTTCTTCAGATCCAGAATCCTATGACATTTGGTATGCAACATCTCTAAGAGGGTTAGATTCAAGTTTGTTCAAATCAGATCCCTAGGTATATATTTGGGCTCACTATGGTAGCCCAAATTTTTACTTTGTGCAATATGAGGAAATTTCTTTAAAAATCTTCTTCAGATCCATCAGAATGCTTTCATATTTGGTATACAACATCTCTATGGGGGTCAGATTCAAGTTTGTTCAAATCGGATCCATAGGTTAATATTTGGGCTCGCCATGGTAGCCCAAACTTGAACTTAGTGCAATTCGAAGAAATTTCTTTACAATTTCTCTTCTTCAGATCCAGCAGTCAGAATGCTTTCATATTCGGTACACAACATCTTTGGGGAAGTCAGATTCAACTGTGTTCAAATCAAGAGTCTGGGTTAATATTTGGGCTCTCTATGGGAGCTGGAATTGGCCATTTTGCTGAAGAATTAAAAATTTTGTGTTCAGTACCCTCTAGAGGTGTGTAACTAAGATTAATCCACATAGGTTGTATCAAGGGGCTTCATAGGGGAGCTCTACATTTTACTTTATGATCAACTGAAGAAAAGGCAAGATGCCCAGATTATTTTTGTCACTCCTGAGGGACTCAAGGATTGACAGTGTAGCCTATGGAGATGGCTTGCTTAATGTAGACTCATTCTTGGACTCTTTTTAAATTGTGTTCTGTTCAAGATGAGCGTTTCAGGCCCCGTGGGGCCTCTTGTTTCATTTCTGTTCTGAGAGATTTTCTTTTCCAGGCAGAGTCCTGTACAAATCAGAAATCAAGGCATTCTGAAAAGGGTTAACTTTACTTCTTTCAAAACATTTGAAAAATAGTTACTATTTTTCTGATGTTTTATGAAAGAGAATATTATGGTAAAAGTTATATGCTTATCTGCTTTTGTACAAAAGTTGAAATTGGAATCCTAGTGCACTGCAGCCTGTACCCTGAGATTCCTCCCTTGTACAAATAATGTGCTGTGGTGAGTTTTAATGCACTGTTGGAAAGGGCTGAGAGGTCTTTTCATCAGTGTGTTAGTCAGCAGACCATTTAATTTCCAAAGAGCATTTGTTTTATCATCATTTTGAAGTGTATGGAGGTTCTTGAATAGTTAACAAATGAATACCAAGGGGGGTTCCAGAATTCCATCTTGCAACTCGTCTGAGTCTAGTAATGGAGGCAAACAAAGAATCAGTTGCCTTAATTTTTCCTGTGCGGGCAATAGGCTAGTGAAACATCTGTTTGCCCAATTTGTACAGGCGTGCTGACATGTTTTGGCTGTCTGCAAATAACTCGTCAATTTCATTAATACTTCCATTTGTTGCAAAATTATTCAGCACATGTACTTGAAATTAAAAGCAAAATGACAATTGTATTAAAAAAGTGAAGTTTCCATATGCTCCACACTTTTCTGAGTCATAAGAAATCTCTCCTATAAAAGTACAATGGTTAATGCAATATCATTGAATTGTAGGTTAACAATGTGGTATCCAAGAAAGTTTCCAACAGCCCATCTGTGGAGATGGACCAAATGACACAGATGTCAGAATATAAGAGCACTTTGAGAATGCCATATTTATACCTCTTTCCTGGAATTGGATGTGGATAGTAGATTATATGACATGTGATGTCCATCTTGCCTTTTCTAAGAACAATGCAGAGTTTGTAAAATCAGATAGTGAAATATGTAGTATTATGATGAAATATTTCTTTAAATGCATATTAGTTTTATTATATATGGGCCATTTTATCATTTTTAAATCTCCGTGGGAACCCCGGGAAGTGAAGCAGTGCCTGTTCACTGTGGTAAACAGGCTCTGTTTTACTGGTAAAATAGGACCCAGTCACCAATGCTTGGGAGGTGCAGACCCTCTCTAAAATGGGCAACATGGCTTATTAACGCTCACCCCTGGTCTTGAGTTGATACTCATGTTGTGGTCATGATTAGCCATTGTGCAAAAATATGTGACCTTAAACACCAATAAATAAATAAGTAATAATCATTTTTATAAGAAAAATAAATGATACAGAAAATATAGAATATTGCTTCACATTCCCTTCTCCCTGTTTGTTGATGATGTGTGGTACATGTACATCACAGATATTATAATTCATTTCTATGCCTAATGGGTTAATGAATGTGCACTAACCCACATGATGCTGTTGGTGCTATTATCATTTGCAAATTTCTTGCATAATGGTGTTGATGATATTGTGATGGAATTTCCTACTGAAAACCCAAACTGCAGTGCACTACATTAGAACCGGGTTAGATATTCAACCAGACCTGGCATTCTTAAAAATGCAGGAGGGCTACAAATTGCTTCCCCGCATGGCCTAGGGGAGCGATTACATCTCAAGCTTACAAAAGCTAAAAGTGGCAAAATGAAGTTTTACTATTAATGAATTCTGCTGAGTGGGCTTTGTACATTTTATTTGCTTGTTTCTAACAAGGTAGTCTCTGTGAGATGGCAACACGTCCATGTGGCTGTCTTACAGAGAACACTATAACAAAGCAGAGATCTGAAAAGATGTGGAACAAGCTGTTATGGTAATCATTATTTTCTAAGGCCAGGAGGGCTAGTTTTCACCCTCCTTAATTTTTTTAAGGCGAGCAGTAGGTGAGCGAATAAATCGCTTTCCTGAAAATGCCAGGCCTGTTCAACACCTAACCCTTTCTCGTCAGGATATAGCCCTATATGCTGATGTGGCACTAAGCACCAATAAATACTTAACCCTTTCATTTTGGTATGCATACATTCTTGCATAAAGCAAATAGCTGATAAGTCTGAGCAGGCAGTGCAATAAACTCCTAGCTGGACAGTAGGATCAGTGTTAATTTACTCCTACAGCCCTAGAGGGCTGCAGGATTAAATTATTTCTGAATCTTTCCCCACAAATGCCAGAATAGACTCATCCATTTTACTGTATAGAGTAGTTTCTAAGACAGTACCCTTCAGAGTCTCAAGGTTGAAAGGGTTAATGATGTTCATCACCATTAAGTATTCCATGCAGAAGTAAAATTATCATAGCATTCATCTGTTGATATTTTCTATCTGTCTAAGATGGCATACATAGACAGAACGCGATGTGTGTTTGAATCGGTGGGTGTTTTACATAACGAGTCGGAATGGCATAGTCATATTTCGTGAGAGCTCTAGGCTCGAGCAAAATATGACTATGCCATTCCACCGATTCAAACACACATCGCGTTCTGTGTTTATTACACATCCCATGAATTAAAATTCATTTAAATAAACAAATTTTATTTTGGATGTTTAAACCCAGAGGTGAAGAGTCTGTTTGTTTTGTTTGAAACTGTACTGATGAAATGGATCGATAAAAAATCAAAACAACCTTTTGGGAACCAGTCTAAATTACATTCGTTACCTTTTCTAATGGACGTGTTTGTTGAAATTCATGTCGCTATTTCCCTTAGGCTGGTGTCCATTCGCACCTTTTGGTGGCTATTTCCGTTAGTAAGAATATAAGTACAAATTTGGGCAGATTTTCAAAACAGCTGGGAGAAACTTTTTTAAAAGAAGTTTGAAACATGTCATGATTCCAAAGATTTACCGAAATAAAGTTGACCAATTTAGATATAACGGGATCCGCAGACGAGACGGCCATGTGGCTGGGTTAATGTGGTTGGAAATGATTGTTTTTTAATATTATCTCATTTTTATGTGTACCCATACTATGTATGGTACACATAATGCCGGCATCCGGGGTGGGCATCCATCATTCGTCCATCCTTTGTCCGTCCGTCTGTCTGTCCGTCCGGTGTCCGTATCCATTTCTTTGGCATTTGATAACTTGAAAAATATAGCTGGGATTGTCAAGTTACTTTATATTTGTGTTCAGGTTACTGATGTGCCGAGCTGTATAGTTTTTGGTGTAAATCTGATAATTTGATCCTGAGATTTTAACCCTTTATCCTTCAAATTGAAAATTCCTCCAATCCCTTTGGCATTCGATAACTTGAAAAATATTGCTTGGATTGTCTAGTTACTTTATATTTGTGTTCAGGTTACTGATTTGCCGAGCTGTATAGTTTTTGATGTAAATCTGATGTTTTGATCCCGAGATATTAACCCTTTATCCTTCAAATTGAAAATTCCTTCAATCCCTTTGGCATTCGATAACTTGAAAAATATTGCGTGGATTGTCAAGTTACTTTATATTTGTGTTCAGGTTACTGATGTGCCGAGCTGTATGGTTTTTGGTGTAAATCTGTTATTTTGATCCTGAGATATTAACCCTTTATCCTTCAAATTGAATGTCCGGCGTCCGTATCCATTACTTTTGCATTCGATAAATTGAAAAATATTGCTTGGATTGTCAAATTACTTTATATTAGTGTTCAGGTTACTGATGTGCCGAGCTGTATATTTTTGGTGTAAATCTGATAATTTGATCCTGAGATTTTAACCCTTTAACCTTCAAATTGAAAATTCCTCCAATCCCTTTGGCATTCGATAACTTGAAAAATATTGCTTGGATTGTCTGGTTACTTTATATTTGTGTTCAGGTTACTGATTTGTTGAGCTGTATAGTTTTTGATGTAAATCTGATGATTTGCTCCCGAGATATTAACTCTTTATCCTTCAAATTGAAAATTCCTCCAATCCCTTTGGCATTCGATAACTTGAAAAATATTGCTTCGATTGTCAAGTTACTTTATATTTGTGTTCAGGTTACGGATGTGCCAAGCTGTATAGTTTTTGGTGTAAATCTGTTATTTTGATCCTGAGATATTAACCCTTTATCCTTCAAATTGAACGTCCGGCGTCCGTATCTATTTCTTTGGCATTCGATAACTTGAAAAATATTGCTTGGATTGTCAAGTTACTTTATATTTGTGTTCAGGTTACTGATGTGCCGAGCTGTAGAGTTTTTGGTGTAAATCTGATAATTTGATCCTGAGATTTTAACCCTTTATCCTTTAAATTGAAAATTCCTCCAATCCCTTTGGCATTCGCTAACTTTAAAAATATTACTTGGATTGTCAAGTTACTTTATATTTGTGTTCAGGTTACTGATGTACCGAGCTGTATAGTTTTTGGTGTAAATCTGTTATTTTGATCCTGAGATATTAACCCTTTATCCTTCAAATTGAAAATTCTTCCAATCCCTTTGGCATTCGATGACTTGAAAAATATTGCTTGGATTGTCAAGTTACTTTATATTTGTGTTCAGGTTACTGATGTGCCAAGCTGTATAGTTTTTGGTGTAAATCTGATAATTTGATTCTAAGATATTAACCCCTTATCCTTCAAATTGAAAATTTCTGCAATCCCTTTGGTAACTCAAAAAATATTAATCCGATTGTCATATTATTTTATATATGTATTCAGGTCACTGATGTGCTGTGCTGTATAGTTTTTTATGTAAATCTGATAATTTGATCCAGAGATATTAACCCTTTATCCATCAAATTAGACACTCCTCCAATCCATTTCTGTATGTACCCATACCATGTATGGTGTACATAATGTCGGCATCCGTGGTGGCTCTCCGTCATACAGCTTTCTACTAGTTGCTCGTATGGGTACACATCTGACAATTTCATCGGCCTATTTTTGGTTAACTAATTTTTTTGTGAACCAACTTTATTTTGCTTTGGACATTTTCATTTTCACACTACATGACAGACGATCGATAATTGTACAACAAACTTTGGAAATTTTTCGAAGCATAACTAATGACTCGACAGGAAAGGAACTAGTATAAACGGTGCTGAGAAAAAAGTTCTGACTGGTACATCACCAGTTGAATACAGAAACATTTATGTCACATTGGCGATTCCATTAAATATAAGGTTTTAAAGTTTAATGCATGTGTAATAAATTGCTTTTCCAAGCCACATGTTTGAAGATGAATTTAATTGACATTTATCAACAAATAGTTGTGTTTATAAACAAATAGTTGCAGTCTTTAAGGGTCAACTCCTTGGCCAATTTTTCCGTAACAAAATGTGAAATTACTAGTAATATTTAGTTGACAAGAAACTTTTTTCCCCCACATAATCTAGAAACAACAAATATTCTATTATATCTTATTTGGGGAGTCTAGAGGTCCCACTCATCTTTTCAGCATGTCATCATCTGAATATATTTGGCTTACTGTTCATCAGGCTTGTTCCCCAACAACAGGGGGCAGGCTAGTGTAGTTATTTGGTACTCCAGGCCATCAGAAATTAAAACAGAAACTTAACTTCAAATGCCAACTTATTTGAGGAAGAGATGGGTTGTTATGCTCACAGAGCTATTTTCATACCCATACCTATGGATTAGTATGTAGTAATTTATGGGTATGCCTCTCGCCTTCCTTCTTCCTTCAAAATCTCCGTTTTTCATACATATTTTTTCAATAAATTCTGTTCAAATTATTCAAAATAAAATTAAGAGTCAAATAAGAATAGAATGTCCACTAAATGAAAATTTATCATGTCATTCATGTTGATTGGTATTTATATTATGAAGAGAGTTGGAAGTTTCAGTGCACTGCCATCTGTTTATTATGTAAATTTATACATTTTTTTTACCAGTAATTCAATTTTATTTTGCTTTCCTTCTTTTAGAAACACATTTTTGTCAAGTTGAAATGTTTACTTGTTTTGTTTTGATTCACCAGATGCATTTTACTAAAGGGTCATTATATCCATCGTATTTTATTGCCATATTGAATGATACATTCCACTGATTTTTAGCTTAACTTGACAAAGTCAAGATAAGCTATTGCCATCACGTGTGCGGAAGTCTGTGAGGCTATTATTAGTCTGTCAGTCTGTTCACACTTTCTTTAGCAGAGGCTACACTCCGCAGTTCTAGAACAATCATCATGAAATTTCATATGCAGGTTCGAGGTCATGTCTACATAAGAACATCCCCTTTTGGTTGCGATCGGTCAACTGTGACAGATACGCGAGCCCAAAACCAGAAAACCTTTAGCACAGTCTACAGGTTGTATTTATGAAAGGATTTCATTGTAACTTGGTAGAATGATTCTGTATAAGGCCTAGATGAGAACGTCGTATTTTGGTCGGGTTCAGTCAACCATGGCGGCCACAGGGGCACGTTACCTACATTCCTTTAGCACAGTCTACAGCTTGTATTTATGAAGGGATTTTATTGCAAATTTGTAGGATGACGCCGTATAATATCTAAATGAGAATGTCCTATTTTGACTGATCGGTCATCCGTGAAGGAAGCACAGGCACGTGACCTAGATTTGTTTTCCACAGTCCACAGTTCATATTTATGAAGCGATTTCATTGTAACTTGGAAGGATAACTCGGTATGATGTCTACATGAGACTCTCCTATTTTGGTCTGGATCGGTCAGCTGTTACTGCCATCTGGTCATGTGACATAGATTCCTTTAGTAGTCTACAGGTGGTTTTTATGAAGGGATATCATTATAATTTGGTAGGATAACTTGGTATGATATCTAGATGAGACTCTCCTATTTTGGTCGTGATCGGTCAACATTGACCACCGAACCGTCAAGTGACCTAGATTCCTTTAGCAAATTCTACGAGTTATATTTATGAGGGGGATTTCATTGTAACTTGGTTAGATGACTCGTTTTGGAATGATTTTACTATAACTTGGTAACTATGGTTGACATACATTAAATGTGAGGGCCACATTAACCCAGGCCTCATTTCTTTAGCACAGTCTACACATCAAATTACTCGTATGGAAAACATAGCATATAGGGGAACAGAAATTAAAATAATCTCAATTATCTCAATTCTTGTCTTATTGGCTCACCTGACTGAAAGTCAGGATGAGCTATAGTGATCACTCACCGGCCTTCGCCCATGAACATGGTATTTGCACCTGGCCCTCCTAAACCGCTGAACCAATTTTAGTTATATTTAAGGTGATTGCTTGTTCTGACATCAGATGGGTGACCGCCTGAGCGATCGATTTCGGACTCCCGTGTTGTGTCCTTGGGCAAGGCACTTCACCCTGATTGTGCACATGGGGGCATGATGACGCCATGTACTAAGGCATTCTGCACATCGATGGTGTGCATGTCTTTAACCAATCTAACCTGGGGAGCTGATAGCTGCTCGGTGGTTCGCTGGGTGGTTCTCTCCGGGTACTCTGGCTTCCTCCACCTGTAAAACTGTTACCGATATGATATGACCTTGGCTGTTAAGTGTCGTTAAACCCTAATAAATAAATAAATAAATATTTTTCTGATATCGCATTTTGGTTTTTTTTTCAAATCAACTTGCCCAGCCTCATATGGAGGGAGTGGGGAAAAATACACCAAAATTCTTTTAAAATCTTCTTCTCATGAACCAGTGGGTATAATGACTTGATATGTGGTATGGAGCTTCCTTTTGAGGTGTAGACTCAAATTTTTTCAAACGAACTTCATGGATCAATTTTTGCCTTTGTAATGGGAGGGGCAAGTTTTTTGGCCCTGCCTGAAATTTCTGTTTTCGGAATCAGTGGTCCGATTTGAACCAAATTTGTTATGTGGTATTATTGAGTCATAAGTACTTGATTCATGCAAAAAAATATTTTCCTGTTCCCCGTGGGAACCCCAGGAGCTAAAAATAGAAATATTTTCAAATGCCTATATTTCCCAAACCACATGGAACAGAGAACTGTTATTTGGTATGAAGCATCCTTAGGTCCAGTAGAATTGATTGGTAAAAAAAAAAGTCATTGGTTGTTTTATGGTGTTCTAATAAAGAAGGGGGGGGGGGGGGGGAATGTTATCGAATATTATTTTTCGCCCTTTCAACCTGTAATGCATAAATTTTTCCTAAGAGAAAAAGTTGGGTCATACCTGAGCAAGCAAGAAAGTAAATATTAAATTGGAAAGGAGGCTCAGTAATAATTAAATCCTGCAGCCCTATAGGATTCAATCATTACTGAACCTCCCTACAAATACAAAATAGATTACTCCATTTCCTTGTCACTAGGGAATGTTATCGAATATTATTTTTCGCCCTTTCAACCTGTAATGCATAAATTTTTCCTAAGAGAAAAAGTTGGGTCATTCCTGAGCAAGCAAGAAAGTAAATATTAAATTGGAAAGGAGGCTCAGTAATAATTAAATCCTGCAGCCCTATAGGATTCAATCATTACTGAACCTCCCTACAAATACAAAATAGATTACTCCATTTCCTTGTCACTAGTAGTATACAGTACTGTGATTACCATAGCAATCTTTTGGCATTGGATCACAAACTGATCATGACACACTTAGGCCAGTTGGTTGAGATTTCGTAAATAAAATACTGTAAAATTAAGACCACATCAAAAAACACCAAACAAAAATAGCAATGTCTTCAGTGTTCTCCGATTTCATTTTCGATGGGTGAGATTCTGAAATAATGCAGGGTGGTAAGCGGACAGGTAATTTTCGACCAGTCAAGATCAGATCGAAATTCTTTGATTTTGTGAATTACTTGAATAAAAGAGACACATCCTCAAGACTGAAATTCTTTGTGTTGCAATGGTGTTGTAAGTTCTTATCAAAATTATAACAGTCCTTGAAAATCATGGTCAGAGTCCTTGAAAAGTGCTTAAATTTGATTTTCTGATAGCAGTGGGAATCATGCTTGTTCCATTGAGGAGGTTGCATGATATTGGTTTGTTGAAATGTATTGGGGAAAAATGTTTAAAGTAACAATATATCATGCATTGGTGTGAAGGATTAAATAACTAAAAATACCTCAAATGAATCCAGGACAAAATGCCAATGGACAAAATGCCAATCAGACAAAATGCCAATGGACAAAATGCTGATCAGACAAAATGCCAATCAGACAAAATGCCAAGCGAATCTAATACAGAAGTACAAATGAGAGAAACATAAAGTGAATTAAAAGTTTATTTTCCAAGGATAATGGCACTTAGTTATACAACATTTTTTCAACATTTCCCCAACAAATAACATAACATAACTTTACATAGCATTACATGTACACAACATTTTTTACACTCTTCTCTTTGTTACTTTTATTGATATGCCAGCCTTTTACTTTTCTGAGTATACTTGTGGTTACTGAATAAATTGCATATAGGTTAATACCGTTATAGAGTAGTATTTAATCTATTGTATCTTATTTGACAGAACTCAAAAAGTAGTGTCAAATAAGATGTAATGGAATAAATAATTGAGTTATCAATCTTTTGGAATACAGTGTTCTTTGCAACAACAGTTGAAGGAAAGACTCCTTGATTGTCGTTTTGTCCATGTTATAATGGTTATAATATTGCAATAGAAAAGAAAGAAATAACCCCCCCCCCCCCCCTCAAACCCTCCCCCCAAAAAAAACCATCCATTGGCATTTGAAATGACCAAAAAATAAAAAAAAACATCCATTGGCATTTTGTCCATTTTGTACTTTGTCCATTGGCATTTTGTCTGATTGGCATTTTGTCCACTGGCATTTTATCCATTGGCATTTTGTCTGCACACCACCTCAAATACATAGCTTATGTCCTAGCCTGAATATTAGCAACCTGTCATTTGCAAAATGAGGTCCCTAGAGGGTGAATTTGTGGATGTTAACCCATACAGTGGGCCAATTTATCTTCTAGGTACATCTTACTGTTTTGGCTTGAGACCTTGATTCAAACTGAGGTTCATAGAGGGGAAATTTAGTGATGCTACCCTTCTGTGCAGGGTAGCATCACCAAATTCACCCTCTGTGGACCTCATTTTGCAGATGACAGCCTGTTTATTTTCAGGCTTGCTTATGTCCCTCATTGGAACAACTTCTAAAGAGGGATCCTAAGCTATTTTTTTAAGGAAAAATAATAAAATTTGAAGGTCAGTTTTTGTGAATAGCACTGGATTGTTCTAGTTGTTCGAGTTAACAGAATCTAGTTTAGTGAAGTCCAATATATTCTGAAATAACCCAAGTTATTTGAATATTTGTACCCAACTGAATGCCTATTTGTTTATTCAGTTTATTTTGTATTTATGAATTTTTTGTTAATTTTTAAAGCCCATTCGATGTTTGTGTTTCATTTTCCCTCTTGTTGTTTCCTTAACCACCTTCAGTCACTGCGACCCTTTCCTGTGTGCCTGTACGTGCCCAGGGTACCAGCATTATAGTAAACTTTTGTTTAAGGCACAAATCATTTGCAGAAATTAGTCATTCGTGTTCATTCATATGGAAGAAGATGTAGATCAGATCACAAAGTTAATATATATATAAGTATATTCACTAGTTTTAGATGCTGAAGCAACAGCTGGAACAAGATTTTGAAAGAGTTTAGAAATATAAAAATTCCTTATCTCATAATTGTGTTGGAAAACGAGAAAATATATCTGCCTTATTTTTAAAAAAAATAAATTTATACAGATTATACTTTTCTACTGTTTTGACTAATACTTTATTTTATAAAAAAAAATTGCAATTAAATGAATGTTTAATTGATTTATTTGTGCTTTTACACCCAAAACTATGCAGACTTTCCCTCTGAGTCTCAAAATACATATCCACACAGTGTCTTCCCATTTCATCAACTGCCTCTATTATTATATTTTCCCATTTCATCAATTCCCACTTCATCAACAGATTTTTTTTTCAGGTGTGTTTTATAATTACATATTATACATTTTAAAAATTCAAATAAATCAAATTAATATAACCCTCATTTGCACCAAAAATTAAAATCTTGTCATCACTCTTGCCCAAAATGAAATCATCACCATTTTGAGTTTGGCACCAGGTGCCAGAAAAATTTATTTCATCTCCATCAATTGGTAACTTAGGATATTTCTTGTGCCGTTCACGATAAAGTGAGCTTTTAACACTTTCAAATGTAGGTAGTGCTGAAGCAAATTCCCGAACATCACAACCTGATTCAGTAGCAACACAGTCATAAATTTGAGGTATTGGTTTTGTCTCTCTTTTTCATTTCTGATAGTGCAGAATTCACTAGCGTCTTTCCAATCTCTATGGAATGATTGTGGTAAACAGACATAGAAAGAAGACTCTCATTTGCCATCACAGCTCTAGCTGTACATTTTGCTACAAAGTACTTAGTGCATCTCCAATACGTTTTGCCATCTTTGCTTATTCTTATCTTATTATACATAAAATTATCAACAAATAAGGCTGCTGAGCCCCTGGATGTGGATGTAAATTGATGTCCTTATTCATTTTAACTAATGGACCAGGAAAGGTTTCTACCTGTTATATATATATTTCAGAACCTTTGATAACAAGCTTACACACAGTGGTTATATAAACAAGACAAACTTCAAATACTAAGTCATTATTATCAAAACACGAATAAGTTAATTGTTGTACAAACACTAGTACAAAACTAAACACTTCTCTCAGTTAAAAGTAAAAATGCACAAAAAAAACCTAAGCCACAGTTGAGATAACAAACAATATTCAAAGCTTAATACTTATTTTCATTCAGTTGATGAAGCAGAAAAAAAACAAACAACATTCAAAAACGCTAGTAAATAAAAAAAAATAATTTAATGTGTCAAATATATATTTCTGAATATAATATATTTCTGTTTAAATTCTGATTAATTTAATATTTTTTATTATTGGTAAAAAAAAAATGCATTTACATGAGATTAAAACATATTTTCATTCTGTTGATGAAGTGGGAATTGATGAAATGGGAAAATATAATTTTAGAGGCAGTTGATGAAATGGGAATTGATGAAATGGCAATAAACCCTTGCTTGTGTGTGTGTTGTGTGTATGTGTGTGTATGTAAGAATCTTGTCAAACACCAAACAAGGTCCTTTGTCTGGAAAACTCTCGAATATGTCTCAATTGTTGGGTATTACACTTCATTTCAACACACATGTCCATGTAACTTTTTGGGGGTGGAGTGGAGGTGGAATCTACTACATCTCTTTGGCCAATTTTTATGGAGAAAAACAATTGAGTGAATAGAAAATGGGGACCTGATTTAGAAGTTTTTAGTGTTCAAGTCCTTGATTGATGGCTATTGCAAACTCAAATGCATGATGGTGCTTTTGGAGGGGATATAGAAGTTGAAGAGACAACAACATCCTCACAAAACAATTGTGTTAATAGATTTACAGTTCTTGCCAGTTTTTAACTCACCTCACTGCAAGTCAGGATGAGCTGTAGTGATCACTCGCCATCCGTCGTCCGTGAACATTGTGTTTGCACCTACCCCCTCCTAAACCGCTGAACCAATTTTAGTTATATTTGAGGTGATTGATTGTTCTGACATAACATTTTTTTTTTTTTAAATCAACTTGCCCAGACCCATAGGGAGGGGGTGGAGGAAAATGCTTCAAATTTCTTTTAAAATCTTCTCATGAACCAGTGGGTACAAGGACTTGATATTTGGTATAGAGCTTCCTTTTGGGGTGTAGAATCAAGTTTGTTCAAACTAGTTTGTGGATCAATATTTGCCTTTGTAGTGGGAGGGGTAAGATTTTTGGCCTTGCCCAAAATTTCTATTTTCTGAACTGGTGGTCCGATTCGAACCAAATTTGATATGTGGTATTATTGAGTCATAAGTACTTGATTCATGCAAAAAACAGTTTCCTGTGTCCCTGTGGGAACCCCAAGAGCAAAAAATAGGAAGATTATCAAATGCCCATATTTCCCAAACCAAACGGAACGGAGAACTGTTATTTGGTATGAAGCATCCTTAGGACAAGTAGAATGGTATGGTAAAAAAAATTAATTTAAACAATATTTATTCATGAAAAAGTATGATGCATACATATAATAAACTACAACATGATTGTCATACAGAGTGTGCAGTACAATGGTATGCATTAAAGTAATGAGTCAAGAACGAGATTTGTTGAAAGGATTCAGCAGTAAGCTTTAAACTTTTATAAGCCGTCTCCTCAGGAATACTGACAAAGTTTGATAGTAGATGCAAACACTAAGTAAAATATTGTTTAAACATAGAAGACAGAGAGAGTAAGGAGAGCAGTAGAGAGAATGGGAGAATGGAAAGGAAAGGGAAACTTAACCCCTTGCCCAACACGTGTAGCAGGCGACACTTGAAGAAAAAATGTTTCAATAACTGGAAATTTCAACGACAGTCTCTAGAACACGGCTCACGGTCCCTCACTGGAACGAGCTCGTCGAACACATTCCAATGGGGGTCATAAGCCATGTTCCCGAGACAAAAATTGAAAATATAAAAGGATTTAGATGGCGTTTTTTATGGGTTACACTGGCGGTACATTGGGCAAGGGGTTAAGTAGGAAACGAGGGAACAACCTGAATTCAATGTTCGCCACCAAAGAATATTCAATAGGGCAGCCTCAATAGTGTAACGGTGGCCCATTTGTGTGACAATCAACACCGGGAGAGTCTAAGAGTGCACCGCTGCTTATTGAAAGCGTCCACTCAGTATTATATAGTCCTGCACGGCTCTGAAGACAAGAAGATTTTCATTATTATTTAGTCGTTCCGATCCAAATAAGAGTGTGGAAAGCTCAAGAGTAAATGGCAATGCATTGATTGTGGAATCACGAGCATCGTTAAAGATTGGGCAGTGCACAAGATAGTGCTCAGTAGTTTCGAGATCCCCACACTGGCAATGTGGAGATGTTGAGAGATGGTTATAGTATAAGTGGGTGTTGATATTACTGCAATGCAGGCGTAACCTGCAATGCTAAATTTGGGCAGCACGGGATTTGGCTCCATAATAAAAAAAATGGTGGTCGTTGGTTCGCACTTTTTATAAACGTCTTGAAGTTCATGAGGGAACAATTTTCACTTATTGAGGGGGGTAATCCATTCCACTGGTCGGTAACTTCCGGGATAAACGAGGACTTATATAAATTGGTGTGACAAGAGGGAACACGGTGGTTATTTTCGGATCGGAGGTTATGGCTTTGGGTAATAGATGAAATAAAAAAAAATTGCCATCGGTTGTCAGGGTGTTCTATAGGGGGGCATCGAAAAAATGCGGAGTCCTCATATTTTCAAAAATTCAAAAGAAAATTTTTTTTCCACAACCACTGATCATATTCTTTAAATATTTGGTATACAACATCCATAAGGGTGTCAGACACACACACATGTTAAAATGAAGCCCCTTGGTTCGTATTTGTGCTCAATACAGGATAATAACTTGGGGCAATATGGGAAATGATCTTTAAAAATCTTCTTCAAATCCACCAGTCAGAATGCTTTCAAATTTGGTATGCAATATCTTTGATGGAGGGGGGGGGGGGGGGGGGGTGGGGGTCAGATTCAAGTGTGTTCAGATCAACTGCTTGGGTTAATATTATATTTGGTATACAACATCTCGGGGGGGGGGGGGGGATGTTGAGGTTCATATTTTTTTCAAATCGAGTGCCTGGGTTAATATCTGAGCTCCCTATGATAGCCCGAATTTTAACTTAGTGAAATATGAAGAGATTTCTTCAAAAATCTTCTTCAGATCCACCAGTCAGAATGCTTTCATATTTGGATTAAAATTTCTCGGGGGATGGGGGGGGGGGGGGGGGGGGGAGACATGGGATCATATTCTAATTTGTTAAAATCGAATCCTTGGGTTCATATTTGGGCTTCCTATCTGAGCCCAAAGTTTAACTGGGTGTAATATGAGGGAATTTCTCATATTCTAATTTGTTAAAATCGAATCCCTGGGTTCATATTTGGGATTCCTATGTGAGCGCAATGTTTAACTGGGTGTAATATGAGGGAATTTCTTTAAAAATATTCTTCTTCAGATTCATCAGATAGAATTCGTTCATATTTGCTCTACAACATCTCTAGGTGGGTCAGATTCAAGTTTGTTCAAATCAGGTCCCTATGGGATCCCGAATTTTAACTTCGCGCAATATGAGGGAATTTCTTTTAAATTCTTCTTCTCCAGAACCATCTCGTAGAATGTTTTGATATTTGGTATACAATTTAGTGCAATATGAGGAAATTTCTTTAAAACTCGTCTTCTCGAGATCCATCAGTCAGAATGCTTTTGTATTTGGTATACAACATCTCGGGGGGGGGGGGGGGGGGGGGGGTGAAATTCAAGTTTGTTCAAATTGGGTCCCTGGGTTAATATTTGGGCCCCCTATGGTAGCTCAAATTTCCACTTTCCACTTAATGCAATATGAGGAAATTTCTTTTAGAATCTTCTTCTTCAGATCCCCCAGTCAGAATGCTTTCACATTTGATATACAGCATTCTGATGGTGGAAGGGAAGGGCTCAGGCTCAAGTTTGTTCAAGTTAAGTTCCTAGGTTAATATTTGGGACTCCCAAGTTTTGCATTACTGGAAATCGAGGCATTATTTCTGTGGTAGCATCCCAGTACTAGAAAAAAATCATCTGGCATGGACAACAGAGTTTAAATAATTAAATAACTTCATTCCTCTGTAGTGTTAACTAGCAACAGATGCTAATTATTAAATCCTTCTTTAAACAACTATTGTCAGGTGTGCGCCTCAGGTCCTCATGGGGTATCTTGTTTACTCACATGATGGCTAATTCATGCAGAAAGTAATTGACATTTGCCACTTGAATCCAGGACATTACACTTTACAGATACTCCTTCAAAAATTTTCCAAGTTGAGATAGGAAAAAAAAGGAGGGGCCAGAAACAGAATTCCTGATATAAATTGATGGTGCAAATCATCACCATGTGTCATTTGTAGTGCATAGCAATGGTTTTTATTTCAAAGTGGACTCCGAGGTGCTAACAACTGAACAATGGAGCTCCCACTTGTGATCCAAGAAACACTTGTCAGAGTGAAGGCTATCCTTGCCACCACCTGGAGTATCCAGGTGCTCAAGGGTAAAATTCACCTGACAGTGGATTTTGATAAAGAATCTGAACCGCCTTCCTCGGAGAGGTGTAGCACCTTTCGTGAGGGGATTTCCCCTCACACTGGTCACCCTCCAAGTGACACGGAAAAGCTGGATGAAGGCCGCCGGAGTAGTACAGCCACAGCCACCACCACGAAGAAGAGAATAAGAAAGAAGGGACCCTCCGCCAGACGACGAGATGCCCACCGAATGACGGAGTTCCTGGAGAAGAAGAAGAAGGAAGAGGAGGCGGCAAGTGAGGGCGTCAAAGGGACAACACCTGTCACCCCTGAACAACCCTTGTCCAGCTCGGCACCCCTCTCCCAGGAGGGGGGTCCGGAGGACTATGGGTCGTCAGGTGACAGTTCTTTCTCTAACCCATCAGACTCTTCATCTGAAGAGGAGATGGAGGAGGAAGATCTGTCAATGGTACAGGAAGTTGTCTCAGATGACGCACCTCCCACCCCTCCATCTCTTGCTTCTTCGGACCAGGAGTCCGACCAGGAGGAGAGCTTCCCAGAGTCCGCGGAGGCATTCCTTGGGGAGGAGATCGAGGACGACAAAACCCGAGCCACAGTCCAAAATAACTAACTATAACTTCTACGTATCAAAAAAATTCCCAGCACACTCAATCAGGACAATCCTCAAAATCAATCTAAAAAGCTACAGGAAATCTCATGAAGAAACAGCAGCTAGGATCAGGCCATTCGTTACCAAGGAACAACCTACTACTCCTCCAGATCCAACAACGCCACCAACATCAATCTCTCCAACATATCCTCCTCCCACCAAGAAAAACCACAGGAGACACAGACGCCGCTGAACACCGTTACTCTTTCCCTCCTCTACCACGCTCTGACATGACAAAATTATACTATTATACAGTCAACGAGGGTCGAAAGGGGCTTGCTCCCCAAACGGTCCCTGCGTTCCTTCGGCGCGTAAAACCATTCGTTCCATTCACCATGTGTCATTTGTAGTGCACAGCAATGCTTTTTATTTCAAATTTTTGCAGCTTATTTCTGTAGGGAATTCTATTTTCTCCCAACTTATATCAGGGGAGATACATGTCTATCCCAGGTGAGATATCCGTGTTAGATATATTTACCCACATGACCCTCACACCCCAAATAAGGCAATGCCACATCATATTGAATATCAGCATAATGAGATATATCATGGTGATCTGAGCATATTTTCTCACCACTCAATGCCTTCACTCTGCCTTTATTCAGTGCGTAGTTCATTTTCCAAGTACATAACTTTAGCAAATACTAAAATTTTGTCATTCCTCAAGAATATGTAACCGGGTTTTGTAAATGATCAACCCACCATCAATCAAAGCTTGAATATAAATAGGAGAATCATAGCATGGGGTTAATACTGAACGAAGATCAAGTCAATTTAATTTTAGATTGGAAAATTTGTGTTGCAAGCGCCTGAAATAAGAAGAGAAAAATTTCAAGGCATTTACTCTGTCTGATCCAAGGCAAAAACAAGAAAAATCCGAAAATCGATAAAGGTGTCAAAGATCGACTCAAAGAAGAAGCACTAAAAAATGTGGAAAAGTTAACAAAAGTAGACATGGTCATGTCATCTACACAAAAACGAAGAGGAGAATGTGATAGCTCGTATACGAATAAAACAAATATAACAAAATGGGGGGAAAAAATGGAAAAGAAAATGTTGAATTTCATTTTTTTATTCCATAAATAAATGTTTAGAAATTTCAATATTTTTTTATTTTTTCAAACCTTGTTTTCCAATTTAATAATTTTTAGCTCCACCTGACAAAGTCAGCGGAGCTTATATCATGCTAAGTTATCTGTCGTCTGTCCATCATCAACCTTTTGTTTGTCTGGGCCATAATTTCTTAACCGCTGAATATTTTTTAATGAAACTTTATACCAGTATGTAATATCAAAAGACAGTGTGTCACGAATCATAATATGATATGTGCCCTTCAAGGTCAAGGTCTCAGGCCCTATGATAAGGTGACACTTAAAAAAACGTTGACATTTGTTTGTACGGGCTATAATTTCTTAACCGCTGAATATTTTTTTAATGAAACTTCATAGCAATATGTAATATCAAAAGACAGTGTCGGGAATTATAATATGTTATGTGCCCCTCAAGGTCAAGGTCACATAACCTATGATGAGGGCACTTAGAGAAAAACTTTGAAATTTGTTTGTCCGGGCTATAATTTCTTAACCACTGAATATTTTTCAATGATACTTCATAACAATATGTAATATCAAAAGACAACGGGTCTCGAATTATAATATGGTATGTGCCTGTCAGGGTCACAGGCCCTGTGATAACATGACACTTACAAAAACATCAACATTTGTTACACGGGTCATAATTTCTTAACCACTGAATATTTTTTAATGAAATTTTACAACAAAATATATCAAAAGACCGTGTGTCACGAATTATAATATGGTATGTAACCATCAAGGTCACAAGCCCTATGACAAGGTGACATTTAGAAAAACTTTGCCATTTGTTTTTTAACCACTGAATGTTAGATCTGCCTGACAAAATGTCAGTGGAGCTTTTCTAATGCTAAGTTGGCCGTCTGTCTGTCCATCGTCAACATTCTGTTTGTCTGGTCCATACAATTTGATCTAATCAATAGATCTTGTTCATGCTTGGTACAATTATTGCTCATGACTCAAAAGTGTGTCGCGACATTGATCCAAGGTCATATCAATGTCAAGGTCACAGACAGCAAAACTTGGATATTGTTAAACAGCCCTTGTCTGGTCCATATAACTTTGTATGATGGACAGATCTTATTCATAGTTGGTACAATTATTTCTCAAGACACAAAAGTGTGTTGCAACTTTGATCCAAAGTCATGCTATCAAGGTCAAGGTCACAGACAACAAGACTTTGATATTGTCACACAGCCCTTGTCTGGTCTGCAGAATTGAATCTGTGTGACAGATCTTGTTCCTACTTCACACAATTGTTACCCATAACCTAACCTTGTGCAATGACATTGACCCAAATGTTGTCATATCATGAAGGTTAAGGTCACAAGCAGTAACACTTGGATTCTTGTCTTGTATTCAGCTTCCCCTTAAAAAGTAACTCACGGCAGAGCTATCTAGGTATAGCTTCTTGTTGTTTTTTCTCTTCACAAGATGTGAGTCGGATATTCTCTATCCAGTTGTAAATGCAAAAGACTTCCTCGATTGTAGTTTATGAGATTTCTCAACATTTTCCGAAATTCCTCAATTTCGAACTCCAAACGCCTCGGTTGCCCTCGACACTTGATCATTTTCTTCCACCAATCTATCACCTCTAGCTCGTCAAGCTCTTCCAACATTGACGCAAAACACTGGACTATCACGTCCTTGTGTTCCGTGGTGTAACAGATGTGTGCCTCGATCAATCCCTATGACGTGCAACCCGGACATCTTTCGCTCATCGCTCTAGGAATATTTAAATCCACGAGATGGGCACACATTTCTTAGAAGTCATCTCGGAAACGTCTCTCGCAGAAGATCTCACTTCATCTTCTCTGCTTTCTCCTGAGGATCTTTGATCTTTAAAAATGACCTGCTTTAAATTTTAAGTTTTTTTTTTATTTATTTTATTTATTTTTTAAAAAAAAAGTTCTATTCAAATATATATATAATAAAGAGGTAATATTTTCATTACCTCGAAACATCCCATCATTTTTTTAGTGGCAATTGCAACGGCACTATTCCTCCCAATTTTGAGATGTCTCAGAGGTTTCTCGAACTCACGAGTAAGGAAAAGAAAAACTTGCTGTTTCTTACAATTTTTCACAATTTCCCCATTGGAATAACACGGATCAAAATGGCGATAATTGGAAAATTACAAATCTGACAGATGTTCAGATCGTGGCACTTTACAAATTCAATGGGAAGTTTGTATAGAAAAAAGTTCTTCAAGAACTTCTTCTTCAAGAACGTCAGTATCGATCGAAATGATAGTGCCTCACTGTGTTTTTGACCCAGACCCTCCCCCCCCCCCTCCATGGCCACTCCTACCATGGTGTTAACAAGGGTGGCTTCGATCCCAAAAAGCCACAAGAGCAGAGGACGCCACGTTACAGTATTTTCAAATAACTGTCTTCACTATACTTACATTAAATGACAGTGCGTGGTGGGTGGGTTGTGGATGGATCGCCCTTGGAGTGGAAATTCCGCCCAAGCAATAATTGCAAATCTGTTGCAAAGCACGTTAAAAGCAGGCAAGCCTCTGGCCGACGGACCTCCGGGTTGAACACGGGAGTCCCATTGGCCGGAGTATTGCTTGTGCCACATGTCGTGATGTACAGAACTTGAAGTGATACATTGGATGATAGTTCCGCTCTGCGGGTGGTTTGGTTGCAATTCGCTCTCCACGTGCTGTAGTTATCCGGTAAAATACGGCTGGTTTGCTGAACCACTCCATTCCTGGCAAATGGCTGTTAGTTTTTGGTCTATCACAGAATACCCAACTCTACCTGACCGGGTGGGAGTTATACTATGTGACCTTTGCACCTGTGTTGGTTGGGTTGTAGTTCTTGACTATCACTGCAAATGGAAGAAAAGCACATTTAATTTTTTGACATTCGTGACATTTCTCTCCTTGAAAATATACGCGCCTATTCGAATACTATTGTCTCATTCTGACATTCTTATTCTTGTTTCTGTCCGGAGTCAGCAGTCAATACTTCTTGATGAACATTCATGAAAGTTACTTACCTGAGAAAAACTATCGTAAAAACCGACAATTATCCAGATACCTCAATTGAAACAAAGTATGGAATGGAGGTGGTTCCACGGCATGCAGTTATTCATACCTATTTAACCAAAAACCCTTTTCTACCATTTCTTCCCATTTTCTTCTTATCTTCATTATTTAGATAACAACATATACAATTATCTCTTATTTGCCCTTTTACCAAACCTACTATCAAGTCATAACTATAACTTGAAAGTGTAATGAATAATTCACCATTATAGGGTTTGGACGGTAATCTTGATTGTATGTGTACCTGTCTTCTCGACTGTATTATGTTCAAGTGTTCTAGTTCTACTGGTAGAAACAACCTTGTATAAGCTTACAGCTTATTGTTGGATCCACACTTACTATAACTGATATAATTGTATATATTTGAGAACTGGAAATAAATATTGTTTAAACTAAGAACGCTTGTTCTAGCCCATTCACCGTCTTGCAATTCTTCAAAATTTCCCCATTGGATTAGCACTGATTAAAATGACGAAAACTGGAAATCTGAGGTATGTCGTGGGCCACAAAGGAGGGAAACCCACCTTTCTACTACTCTAAAAAAATCCCATTGCAAGATGGAGGCATACGTATCTCGCACCTCTGTAACCGATTTCAGGCGGAGACGGCGAGTCAGGTTGCAGGCACTCACGGTCACTGAGTGTGTCCAAGAACAGTTAGGAATAGATTGTGGGAGTTCAATTTTAGGCTGCGGCGTCCCTACGTTGGTCTGCAACTTACACCCAGGAAAGTCGACGTCGATTGCAATGGCTGCGGGCACATGACCTAAATCGGTTTCACTTGACCCACTGGAGACGTGTGTTCTTCACTGATGAGTCCCGATTCACGCTTTACATGTCAGATGGACGACAACGTTGCTATCAACGTCGAGGTGAGCGATATTCTGACGTGTGCATTAAGGAAAACGGCAGATTCAGAGGAGGGTCTTACGGTTTAGGGGGATTTCTCATGGCGTGAAAACACCTCTTATGGTAATCGAGGGCAATCTGACAGCCGTAAGATATCGTGATCAGGTCCTCATGCCTCACGTCCTTCCACTTATCCATGCGTGTTACTTATGGATGCAGTACGATAATGCGAGGCCGCACGTTGCTAGGGTTTGTCGTGACTTCCTCAACCAAAACAATGGCCCAGTTCTCGATTGGCCACCCTCCATCCAGATTTGTCCCCGATCGAGCATTTGTGGGATAAGCTGGACAGGAGGGTCGGGAAACGCGTCAACGTCCCAAACAACGTCGCTCAGTTCACGCAGGCCCTTCTTCGTGAGTGGAATAACATCCCACAAAGGACCAAAACAACTTGATGGAGTCGATGGTAAGGAGAGTTAGAGCAGCGACTGAAGCCCGGGTGGGCACACCCGCTATTGATGATCAGGATATTGCGTGGGGTACCCACGTTTGAACGTTATCCATGCAAACGCTGTCTGTGTTAAGATAACAAAACTCATCAAAATTGTTATCAGTAATGAAGAAATAACATGAAAATCCAATCAATGAAATAATCATCCATAACACATTTGAAATATTTACCGCAGAAAAAAACTTGCGTTCCTTTTTTTCCGCTGGTACAGTAAAATCAGAACTAATTATCCTAAAACGAAATCATACAATGAAGGGATCCGAATCATCCGATGGTCATCAGAAATCTCAACACTATTATAAAAAAAGAAATTCATCTATTCCTATATAGCGCGATATAGGAGAGGCATGGGGCTGTTTCTTGACGTTTCGTAATGAGAGTGGTGGCCGAGTGGATAAGTGCGCAGGTCTCTCATGCTAGAGGTCCCGGGATCGATCCCCGGTCGGGGAAAGTTCTCGAGGTGTCAGAACACTCTCTGCCAGCATCAATTGTGGGGTTGATGCTGTCACAGCGTACCGTCCTATCGGGTGGGGACGTAAAATGGCTGTCCTCTGTGCGGAGAGAGACACACTCCGTGCAGGCTAAAGATCCCTTCGTAGTATTCGAGAAGAGCGAGGCCACGAAGTTGCCACTATGAAGGTCATCCCACACACCTACGCCATTGGGCCAAGGAGAGGCGTTAATATAAGTTGCATAACTTGTTCGCCAATCCTTGTTTTACAAGGATTGGCGAACAAGTTATGCAACTTATATTAACGCCTCAAGTTATGCAAATTAGCCTCACGTTATGCAACTTATATTAACGTCTCTCCTTGGCCCAATACAAATAAGATTAAATGACGTTTCGTAAAAAAAACATTTCGTAGACAAGACGTTCCGTAGACCTCATTTCGAAGTGTTCCAGATTTCAAGCAGACCTGTTCAGTGATGAACTCTCAAGCTTGGATGACTTAAAAATGTCTAACGATCGCTATGAGTCATCGATGAATGACTTAACCCTTTTAACCTCGGTCGTATCTTCCATGTCAGTTCAATGACATCAATCATTGGGGAGTATCACAGGGGAGTATTGTAATGGTGTCATTGACGATGATGAATGTAAAGTTTCAGCGCGCTGAAGACGCACATGGACGATGTGGGATTGAAATCTGTGAATGAATGAAATCCCTTGCGACCCGAATGACTTTATTTGCTTAAAAACTTTATTTGCTTACGAAAACAGGATGGGAGAGTTCGTAAAAAAACAATGGGCGTTTCGTAGAATATTTTATTTCAATTTAATTGGTTGTTTGTGTCTCTATCCACTTCATTCAGTGTTTGTTGCATTGGAAAAACATGGTATTCATCAATCTTGATAATTAATTATGAGTAATTATTACATATATAGACATGTTTATACAGTCATGATATTGTTTCAGAAATTAACGGGATAGTTCAATAGCTTTTGTCTATGCAAATTAAAATTAATTCTTACAAAAGATGATTGCTAATCAACATATATGTTTATATACTTACCAAATATTCCTTTGATAACAGTGCGCACTGTGGCGCATCAAGCTAAATGCCACGAAAACACAAAGAATCGCATTCTATAAAAAGCAAAGGAAAAAAACTGTCCCTAATATTGAGCTTAAGCTTTACGACCACAAACTTGAAGCTAGTAATGAGGCAAAGTTTCTGGGATTCACCCTGGATAGCAGTCTCAATCTAAACAATCACGTAAACTCAGTCACTGTCAAAGCCACTAAACGCATCAATTTCCTGAAAATCATTAGAGGTAAAAATTGGGGAGCCAATAAAGAAGTTCTCCTCAAGCTTTACAAATCATACATACGCCCAGTACTAGAGTATGGGGCCATAATAACGAGTGACCTGAATAAAACCAACATTGAAAAACTACAGCGGGTTCAAAATTATGTCCTGCGTGTGGCACAATGCAAACCCAAATGGACACCGATAAAGGAACTTCACGAGCTAGAAAAAATAGAAACTATTCATTCGCGATTAAAAGACCTACAAATCAAAACCCTCAGCAGACTCCAAGATAGGGAATTAATGGTTGAGCTGAACGAGCACCGATCCCTTAACAGAAAAACAAAATAAATTTCCAGAAAATAAAAAAAAATCGTGTGGAGTCAGTGAGGATTGCCTCGCTACTTATTGAGAACTTTAGGATAGAGTCTGTGAGGACTGCCTCGCAACTCTGCTGAAGCGCTACTGAAATGCGTTTAATAAGATCGATCTATATAACAATACCCTCCACATATTCCAGGATAGTGAATCAATGGTGAAGCTGAACGAACACCGAACCCTTAACAGAAAAACAAAATAATCCACAGTAAATTAAAATTACTCAATAGAATTAAACTGCGTGGAGTCAGTGAGGATTGCCTCGCTACTCATTAAGATCTTTAGGATTGAGTCTGTGAGGATTGCCTCGCAACTCTGCGTGTGGGGAGTGGGCTCCGAAGAAACACACCCCTTACCCCATTCATAGCAAGAATCACACAATAGTCACAATACACAATAGCGGATACCTATATTTCTCTCTACCTATAACTTTTCTAATAACATTCTCAAATTTTCTTGCAACACTCTATCAAGAAGACGCATGGAAATGGTAGACAAAGCGTAGGAGGAATTGGTGCAACCTACCTTTCTGTTAACATACACAAGAAACCGCCAAACACCAGGCAAGGATTGAAACAAGCTTGTCTGGCTGGGGAAGAGTGTAAATTTTATATAAATAAGTATTTGAATAAAGATTTAACAGCCCTTTTAAGGGCTAGAGGATGTGTATCTGTGAGAGGGTGTGTTTTGTTTTTTTTTGTGGTGGGGGGGGGGGGGGGGGGAGGTCATTTGGAATTCCCGAAGGATAACCAGATACCTCATAATATACGGCATTCTATCTCCCAGAAGACTTGATGGATGACTCCCGGTTTTTCAAACTAAACAGTTGGAGCTTTCTCCATTCCTTTTTTTAACCGCTATGGTCATATACCGGGGCCGCTATCAAACCGGCGTTGCTGTTTGGTTTTGTTTTCTCTTCTTCCCTTAAATTTGCCATCGCACAACATTATATTCTGGCTCGCCACCATGGTGGGACTCAAACCTCTACCATCGCCTTGCTAGAACCGGATAGAGCCCACTCTCTAACAGTCTTAATGGCGGTGAGGGATTGATTATTGACAATCTATCTCGCCAACGTAAACTGCCGGGAATTCTAACCGCGCGCATACCCCCGCAGACCCCATTTGAGGCAATAGGAAAGCTAGGCCTGTGTGATCCAAGTGAAATAAAATAAGGTTAACCGGGTCGCAAGGGATTTGTAAATCCCACATCGTCCCTGCGCGCCTTCGGCGTGCTAAAACCTTTCATTCATTCATTTGATAACAGTGTGTGTGGCCTGATGGTTTGAGTGTACTTTTTGATGTCTTTGATGTGAGTGTTATTCAGTGTGTTAGCATACGTCTCGGAAGTAGAATATATATATACGGCTTGTATCTAACCCCAGTCATAAAAGTTATTACCGGGTCGCAAGGCATTTAACCCATTGCATGCTGCTGGCGGATATTCCTGCCTAGAACATAGAATCTCTATCACTGAAATAAGTATAATTTGGGCACATTGAACCACATTGTCTCCTTGTAAATTGAAAGGACTTCTTAACCATTGATTATAAAGTTAAATTTACATACATTTTTCAACAAATTTAGTCATGGCTGCTTTGAAGCAGCCATGACTAATTTTTTTTAAAAATACTCAGCAGGTTAAGAGTTAAATCCCACATCGTCCCTGAGCGCCTTCGGTGCGCTAAAACTTTTCATTCATTCACTCATTATTACCGCTGTGTCTAATGCTTGTACCGGTTGCAACCAGACCGTCCGAAATGAATGAAAAGTTTCAGCGCGCGAAGGCGCACGGGGACGAGGTGCAATTTTAAATCCCTTGCGACCCGAATAACTCTATTTGCTTATGAATCCACGAGATTCGGAAGAGAGGGTCAATAATCTTATTTGGTTTGAGTGTGCGCACTGGTGGTAGAGAACTGGGGTCAGATCCCCAAGAACCTCAAACTGGAAAGTGATTAGGAATTGTGCATAACTACAAGAATTCTGCTCTCTGATTGCAGAGACGTGGGCATATTTATGGTAATACTGAAACAGTTTGATGGTTGTTTTGGAAAAAAGAAAAATTGGAATTTCAAATATTCTTCAAAATTCTGTTGGCAACTGTTGCTGGGAACATTTTATCTCTTTTTCTCATTGTTTGTGGAGCACGTTGTGGAAAAGAGTTTCACTATATTATATTTCAAATGGGCACTCCGAGACCTGTGAAAAACAGTTGGTCGGGCCAATCAAACTTAACATAGCTTTCCGGGGGCTAGGGTGGAGGACCTAAGGGGCAGAGTGGGTAGAGTAGTAAAGGGGTCAGGCCCAGACCCAGTGGTTGTTGTACACGTGAGGACCAACAACATCAGGGAGAGGAAATCAGTCCATCTTATTGAGACTTACAAGGACTTAATAACTCAACTGAATGCTACGAACGCAAAGGTAGTGGTGTCGTGGCTTCTCCCAGTACTAGGTGGTGGGAGCGAGCGTAATTCGCGGATCATTGGGGTCAGCGAGGAATTGGGGGAGTATTGTAAGGAACTTGGGATACCTTTTGTAGACCATTGGGGATCATTTTGGGGGAGAAAGGACCTATATGGAACGGGTGGTCTCCATCTTGGCCCAAGGGGTACAGAGGTTTTAGGAAGAAATATGTTGCAGGTGGTGGAGTGGGGGGGGGGGGGGGGGGCAGAGAAGGGGGAAATGAACACAGGAAATTTATTATGAACCGTAGTTGTAAAAAAGGGATGGGGGGGGGGGGGGTAAGGAAAAGGGACCAAAAATTCACTTCAATAGGAAGAGCATCCCAAGGAAAGCACAGGTATACAAAATAGGATATACAAACATACAGGGACTAGATAACAATGGGACCAGTAGGCGGAAGCCAATGAATCTCGGTACCCTGAAAGTGGGTTATAGCAACATCCAGGGTCTCCACCGGAAAGTAAGTGAAATTGCTACATTGATCGAGGCAGAGGAGTTTGATGTCATGGGCTTAAGAGAGACGTGGGTAAGACACGAGGAACGGGTAAACCAAGTAAGGGGGTGCGTATGGATAGGTGTAGGGCGAACGGAAGGCCAGAAAAAGGGAGAGGGGTAGGCATGTACATTAAAGAGGATTTAAAACCGTCGCTGATCACAGACCTGGAAGATGTCAGCACCTCGGCTGAGGTATCGAATGGAATTGGATGGGTAAAGATCAATCTGAGAAACAAAAGTATTGCCCTTGGGATTGTGCACTGTGCGGTGGAGGGAAGCAAACCCGAGTGGAATGACTCGATATACTCAACACTAAGGTCCAGTATCACAGAACTAGAAAACAGGGGGCTCAGTATAATTCTGATGGGTTACTTTAATGGACACATAGGTGATAAGGAAGAAGGCATAGAGGGTGGGTACAAGAAAGTCAACAGGAATGGAAGGAAGCTGTTGAACTTCACAAATGAGCACGGTCTGAAGATTCTGAACAGGGACGCGAGGTGTAAGGGGAAATGGACCTGGAAGAGGAACGACAGAAAATCAGTAATCGACTACATTCTCACATATATTAATTTATGGAGGGAGGTGATAGGGGTAGAAGTGGATGATGAGGGTAAGATGGAAGTGGATAGTGATCACAACTTGATTACAGTGACGATCAGGACCAAAAACCTAGTAAAAAGCAAAGGAAGCTACAAGGAGATTTGGGAACTCAAAAGGGATGCTGACTGGGCGAAGTTCGAAGAAAAACTGAAACCAAACCTTCCAACCGTACACAAGGGGGGCAGTGTCCAGAAGATGGCCGACGTCATAGTTGCGAGCCTAATGGAGGCAGGGAAGAAAAGTGTAGGAAAGATCAGGGTGCCAACACGGGAACTTGGGTACAGAGTGAACGAAGAACTGAAAAGGGTCATAAAGGATAGAAAAGCTAAATGTGCTGCATGCAGGAGAAGTAGAAAACTTAAAGGAGCGGAAAGCAACGAGGCCACAGTAGCAAAGGAAGAATACCAACAAGCACGAAATAAAGTAAATAAGATTAAAGACGATAATCGGAGAGTGCGAAATAGCAGTCTTATTAGGACGATAAGAACGACAGGGGGGGGGGGGGGGGGTCGAATTCGAACGTATTTTGGAAATGGGTAAATAAACGTAACAAAGGAAGTAACCCACTGAGTATTAAAGTTGATGGCAGAGTTACAGACGAGCAAGATCAAATCGCATCAGAACTAGTCAAGCACTGGGAAAAGGTAAACGATAAGCGATGGGGCATGGGGGAAGGGGGGGGGCACGGGAGTGTCCGAATCAGGTCGAGGAAAATCTATCGAACTTCGCGTGCAGAGAAATTAAAACGGTGGAGGTGCGAAAGGTGATCTCAAAATTTAGGGATGGAAAATCGGGAGGGGTGGATGAAATTCCTAACGTGTTAATCAAAAAAGGGGGAGAGGAACTCGTGGAAAGCCTAACTGCCCTATTCAATTTAGTCATAGAAACTCAAGAGGTCCCAAAGGAGTGGAGAGAAAGCAAAGTGACATTTATTCACAAAAAGGGGGAAAAAGACGTCTTGGATAACTATCGAGGGATCTCTGTCAGCAGCAACATTGGAAAAGTTTTCTGTAAAGCCGTGTATGGGAGACTAGAGGAGGGGATTGAAGAGAAGGGTTTTTGGGGAGAAATCCAGAATGGCTTCAGGAAGGGAAGGAGAGTCACTGACCGTCTTTTCACGCTATCCCAAATGATAGAATCCGCGAAAGCAAAAAAGAAAAAGATGTTGATGGCATTTTTGGATGTTAAAAAGGCATACGATAGAGTATGGAGGGAGAGTATGTGGCGCAAGCTGGAGGCTCTGGGCTTGGGAGGCGAGTTTGTTGGAATTATGAAAGCATTATATAAAGACGCACAGAGTGAACTTAGCCTGGGAAACATTACAACAAAACGTGTGCCTATGGAGATAGGCCTAAAACAGGGGTGTATCTTTTCGCCAATTCTTTTTGCATTATACATCAAACGTTTAGGAGATGAACTCCTGCATAGCGACGAGGGGGGTAGCAGTTGGGGACTTGAAGATCCCAGGGCTATTTTGTGCAGACGATATGGTGCTAGTGTCAGAAAGCGAAGAGGGGCTAGCGAAAATGCTGGGAATTGTTGGGAAATATGGGAGCAAATGGAGACTCGAACTTAATGAAAGCAAGAGCAAAGTAAAATCCGTGGGCCGCAAAGTGGACCCCACTCGAAGGTGGAGAGTGGGGGAGTTCTGCATTCCGGAAGGTAGCAGCAAACTTCTTAGTGTAGGAGAGACGGGTAACTACGAGTATTTGGGGGTAAATATAAACATCACAGGAAGAGGCATCTACCGAAACCACACAAATAAACTGATTCTGAAGGGGAAACGAATCCTTAACCAAATGAAACTTATAGGGAGAAACAGTTTCAATAAGGTTTTCGTGGGGAAAACCATTTGGGAAATGGTGGGTCTGCCTAGTATAACATACGGTACGGAAGTGGTACCCCTAAACCAGACGGCCGTAAAGAGCTTGGAAATCCTGCAGAACGAGGCAGGCCGATGGATAACGGGGTCGAGTAATGCCGCAGCGCTAGAAGCAATCAGGGGTGAGCTTGGGTGGATGAGGATCAAGGACAGGATAGACCTATTGAAACTCGGTTATCTTAATTATTTGGTAAATCTCCCCGACAGCCGATGGTGTAAAGTAATATTCCTGAGAATTTTCACCTCAAATATCAAGACGGGGTGGATGGTCCAAGTGAGGGAGCTAGTAGAGAACTACTCATTGGAGATCTCGGACCTAGACGTTGAGGCAAACCAGGGTAAAAAATCGTCAGAGAAAGGGTCATGGAGGATAGTAACCGTAATTGACGAGAGGGGGTCAAATCAAAGAGATCTCTGGGTGGTCTGCGTGATAAAGAGAAGCCTGGTTCTGAAGAGTACCTTGATGGCATCTTTGGGGGGTCACTGTTGTTCAAGCTGAGGTCGCGGTCCCTGGGGCTGAGGGGGAAATTGGGAAAAACAGTGAAAGGGAGTGCCAGATGTGTAATTTGGGCGTGGTGGAGACCCTAGAACAATTTCTTCTAGAAGGCCCAAAATACCAGTCTAACAGAATAAGATTCACTGGGAGTATAATGGGGAAGTGGGATGGGAGAATGAAGGACATGTGGTTAGTGGCAGACTCAAAGGAGAAGGTTAATATACCTATCGGAGAGATTTGGGATGAATGGGGCAAGGGATGTCATCAAGCAGTTCGTCTCCGAGTGATGGGAGGAGAGAAGCGTGGGAATAGGGAGGCAGTTGGGAGTACAGGGGTAACCAAGGCCTTCTCATCCGAGAACCACGACAAATCAGCGGCCGGCCAAAGTGTTATTATTAAACAGAAATTATGGGGCCGAACTCATTTGTTGCTCAGATGCCTTCGGCGCGCTGAAACTTTCATTGTTCCATTTGCTGCTTGGACACCATACAAGGAACAGTTTGCAATGGTAGATGCCTTGTTGTCTTGCTTTGTGAGTGTGTGACGTTTTGACCAAAACTATATTACGTTTTGGTCATTTTGAAATGTGACGTTTTGGTCGTGTGACGTTTTGACCAGCACCCTGCGAAAATTGTGAAAGATGGCCCCACCGTACATGCAACACAGAGATTTCACGAGAACACTACAGACAAGCCGTTAGAGAAAGTTGGGATATTGATTTCGCGTGAGGCCAGTTACGCAATCGAAGCTGAAAATGAAGTCGAAATGGAAGTCGAAGAATAATCGCCATCCTACTTTGACGTTTCTGGCAGAGATGTTGTAATGCCACTGGACGAGCTTGAACAATCGTTACCCGAATATCCATTGCCGGTTGAAATGGATTTAGAGGATGTTTTAACCACATATACGCCAGTTCCTAAAGGGTCCAGTAGAGGAGGTTATAAGCTGGTCGACAAGAAGGGGATTCCCATACAGTGATGAAAAAAAAATTGAAGAGAAACTATTTATTGGTGGTGTAGTCACCGTCCGAAAGGGAACCAGTGCCACACAGGGTTAACGCAAAAAGGATCCGACTCTATATCTAAAGATACTGAACACAACCATCCACGAGAACTGGGGCTCTTGGCTAAAACAAAAAATAGCTGTACAAATTAAGTCAAAAGCAAAGGATGATGTTTACAAACCTGCTGGCATTATTGTTGAAGATGAGTTTCAAACAGCAGTTGAAGATGGTGAGGATAATTTACCGAGCTTGCATAACATGGTTCGAGCTGCAAATAGATATCAACAGAACATCTGTCCAACTGATCCAACAGATTTGGACTTTGATTTGGCAACAGAGTTTCTCCCGGATGAATTTTTCAGAAATGATTTGCGTGTAGACAATCAGAGACACCTAACTTTCGCCACAGATGAGCAGCTGCATTTACTTGGTCTTATGGCTTATGTACAGGATACATGGCTTAATGGTAGCACGTGGAATGTTGAGGACTGGGGCGTCTTTAACAGAAGTGGACGAACAAACAAAATGACGTTGAAGGGTGCCATCGGCGGCTGAATATTCATTCAGAAAAATCTAATTTACCTCTTTATGTTATCATTCCATGCATTATTGTTTGACAATCCAAGCGCTATCAACGCAAAGTGTATTGCCAAGCATGAAGTAAATTTACATTGGCATGGCGGAGGTTCGAACCCACACCGAGAGAGTTTCCTTCGGCACCAACCGCCTAGCGAAACTTTACGGAACCACGCACAACACTCGGCCACCGACAGACCCCATTAAGGGAATGCTAGTTAACCAAGTATATACGAGGCCAGTACAGAACACACGGAATACTCAATTATTTAATTATTCATTAGATAGTTGCATCTAAGTACTTAATTCTACGAACTGCACCGCAGAAGAAATCAGCAACACTTGTCTTTTTCAAATTTCCCGGATGCCATAGAATTAAGAAAGGATGCTGATAAGTCACAAATTTGATATGTGGTTTTGGGGGTAATGTCCAGATGGGAGCTATCGAATTTTTCCAAATTTCATTGAAAAATATGGCCGCCAGTGGCTGTTTTAGAATTGGCATATAAATCGTCAACAATTCTATTAGCACACCCTACAGGCTGCATCTCTAACCCGATCTTTTTCAAATTCCATATGTACATTCGGATTGATGTCTGGATGGGAGCTATCGAACATTTCTGAATTTTGTCGAATTTCATTGAAAAACATGGCCGTCAGTGGCCATCTTAGATTTGGCATATAAATCGCCAACAATTCTATTAGCACACCCTACAGGCTTATATCATCTGCCCATGCAGGTCTTCCGGATTAGGGAGCCGTCATACACGCACCACGACGCCCCCCCCCCCCCCTCACTAGCGGGAAAGCTACCACGCCCAGTAGATGACCACACCTGAAGCATGGTGGCGAATCTGGTTGCCACTGTCCCTATATCACCATCTTTTTCAAATTCCATATGTAGCTTCGGATTGATAACTAGATGGGCGCTATTGAACATTTCTAAATTTTGTTGAAAAACATGGCCGCCAGCAGCCATCTTGGATTTGGATATAAATTGTCAACAATTCCATTAGCACACCCCACATGTCGCATCGCTCATCTGATATTTTTTTAATTTCATTTATAGCTTTGGTGTGATGCCTAGATGGGAGCTATCAAATTTTTCTGAAATTAGTTTTAAAATATGGTTGTCAGCAGCCATCTTTGATTGGCATTTGAATTGTCAACTATTCCATCAGCACATCCTGCAGGCCGCATCTCTCACCCAATCTTTTTCAAATTTCACATGTAGTTTTGGTGTGATGTCTAGAAAGGAGCTTTCAATTTTTTTCTGAATTTTGTTGAAAAATATGGCCGGCAGTGGCCATCTTGGATTTGGCATATAAATTAAGTGATTCTGGATGGTCGTTCAAAAGTTAATGGACAGAAATAAAAAAAAAATCAAATAATGAATCTTGTTATTTGTGCAGAAAAAATAACTTTTTGGGGTACGCTGAAGTAGGAATTGATCCTTCGGAAGACAGGAAATTGCTCCTTTTAATGCAAAATTTTGGGGTATGTTGAAGTAGGAATTGATCCTTCAGAAGACAGGAAATTGCTCCTTTTAATGCCAAATTAAAAATTTTTCCCATGCCAGGTCGAAATATGGGCCGCCCAGCGCAAATGTGCTTGGCACGGTGTATCCAAATTAGTGGGACTTAGTCACTATGAGGGGGAGGGGGGGGGGGGGCGTGAAATGATTCAGGATGGCAATTCAAAAGTTAGAAGGCAGAAATAAAAAAAAATCAAATAATGAACCTTGTTATTTGAGCAGAAAAAATAAAACTTTTTGGGGTATGTTGAAGTAGGAATTGTTCCTTCAGAAAACAGGAGATTGCGCCTTTTAATGCAAAATTTTTAATTTTTTCCATGCCGGGTCGAACCATGGTCGACCCGGCGCACATGTGCTCGGCACGGTATGTACAAATTAGTGGAGTTTAGTCACTATGAGGGAGGGGGGGGGGGGGGAGAAATGATTCAGGATGGTCAATTCCAAAGGTAGTGGACAGAAATAAAAAAAATTCAAATAATGAATCTTGTTATTTGAGCAGAAATAATAAAACTTTCTGGAGTATGTTGAAGTAGGAATTGATAGAGTGCCCCCCCCCCCTACATGGCCCGCCGCCCCCTAATGCCCGACCCTGGTTGCAGACCTGAGAATATGTCTATGAAATGGTGTTTCTACAAAATGACTTGTCTATGAAACGTCTTCCACCAAATGTTTTTTTTACGAAACGTCGCGATACCCATGGGACGGCACGTCATCTTTGACGGACCCTATCACGACAGCAGCTGCTGGCAGAGATGAAAAAACTTGGTTTAATCAAGGCAATGATGCTAATATTATATACTACTCAAAGTTTGCTAAGCACCAAATATTTGACACATTCTGTGAAATTTGCTTGTGACATGTATGCGAAATTTTTGGTGGATATGATTGAGGAATGTATTGAGATGGTCCCCAGTGTTTACATTAGCTCCCTTGACAGGCAGACTTTTCGTGACAGTCATGGAAAGCATGTACCCCTTGATTTTCATGATGTTTTCGTGTACTGTCTACATGTACATGACATGTGTAGGGTATTCAGTCTTCATTTCAACACAAACCCTTGTGATTTAACGATTGAATATGGCAAATGCAAATGTAAGAAGACATTTCTCTGAAGCAGAAATGTGGCGGGCTGCAGGGATGGTGGAGCAAGGGGCTACCCATCGTCAGGTTGGTGAAGCCCTTTGTGTGCACCATATGGTGATCATCAGAGCCTGGGCAAGATTTCAGCAGAATGGCACACCAGTAAGACGGCATGGTGGTGGCAGAGACATGGCAACATCTGCAGCTGTAGATAGGTTTTTGATCATTCAGGCCCGTAGGAACAGCTTTGCCACAGAACCAAGCTTCGCAGTGACCTTCAGAATGCATCCGGGGTACATGTTTCGATGCAGACTATCTGGGCAAGGTTGCGCGAAGGAGGTCTCCGATCGAGAAGATCATGTATTCACATTCTGCAGTCCCAGAACCACCACCAGGCACGATATGAATGGACCACATTTGATGGACCAGAGAAGATTGGCGACCTGTCCTTTTTACAGATGAGTCAAAGTACTGCCTAAACCACACAGATAGGCGTTCTAGGGTATGGAGAAGACCAGGAGAGCGATTCCATACAGCGAACTTTGCTGAACATGACCGCTATGGTGGAGGGTCAATCATGGTCTGGGACGGCATCTGCTGGGATGAACATACAGAGCTCTGTGTCCTTGAACGTGGTACATTGACTGCACAACGGCATATTGGTGAGATCCTGGATGTCCACGTCAGATTGTATGCATGAGCAGTGGGTGATAGATTCATTCTGATGGACGATAATGACTTATGTTGCCCATGCTGTCAGTGAGTACCGACAGAGGGAGGGGATTGAGCGTATGGACTGGCCAACAAGGTCCCCTGACCTCAGTCAAATCGAACATGTCTGGAATGAGTTGCAGCTTGCAATTTCAGGCCGTCCAGTCCAGTCCAGTCAAGAAGTGTCCAGGAGCTTGGTGCCATGCTGGTCCAAGAATGGAACAACATCCCACAAAGGACCACCAGGAAACTGATTGGGAGCATAAGAAGGCGTTGTCAAGCTGTAATTAACAGTAATGGGTCTCATACTCGATACTGAAGCCATACCAGTTCGCTCAGTGAACTTTTTGGCATATTGAAAATTTTCCTCTTTTACCAAAAATATCCATTTTCCATGGTTATCGTATTCAAAAGCTAAAAAATAATGTCAAACACCAATAAAATCTTAATTTCTGTACTTAAATCATAAAAGATATAATTAAATAAAAAATATATACACTTTTCATTACAATATTTCAACTAAAACGTAAAACAGGTAGTTGGATGTACTTGGTGCTTAGCAAACTTTAAGTAGTATAATTAAGTCGGAGGCTCATCATAATATTTTAATTTTGTGAAAGTGAAATTGTGGCACACTATTATGTGTCAACAGACTTTATATAAAAACCACCTGTCTTATTAGTAGCCCTCCACTTCGCCTCGAGCCTCTTATGAGACCCTGGACAGCTAATTATCTCTTCAGCTAATAAATCTATATTATTACTACATATTCACCTAACTCGGAGAGGATGCAATGGGGTCGCTAATGGCCGGGTAGGAATTTTCAACACCCTTCATAAATCACAAAGACCTTTTAAATAATGTTATGTATACATTATGCTACTGCAGCAGATGTTTTATATTCAAATTACTCCTCGGTGGTCTAGTTTCAAGATAAAGTGAACGAAGTATCCTCCATGTGTCAAATTAATCTAATAATAAAACTTTGGCCAGCCACTGATTTGTCACAGTTCTCGGGCGAGAAGGCCTTGGTTACCCTTGTGCTCCCAAATGCCCCCCTATTCACACGCTTCTTCTCTCTTCCCAACACACAGAAAAAAAATGCTTGATGATATCCCTTTCCCAAATCTTCCCAATATCTCCGATTAGCATATTAACCCTCTCCTTTGAGTCACTCACTAACCACATGCTCTTCATTCTCCCATCCCTCTTCCCCATTATGCTCCCAGTGAATATTATTCTTTTAGACTGATATTTTGGACATTCTAGAAGAAAGTGTTCCAGGGTCTCCACCATGCCTAAATTACACATCTGGCACTCTTTTTCACTGTTTTCCCAATTTTTCTCTTTCGCTCCAGGGACCGCGACCTCAGCTTGAACAACAGTGACCCACCAAATGTGCCATCAAGGTACTGTAGAGTTTTTTAGTACAGACTATAGCTGTTTTATAACTGTTCTGTGATTGGCTCAATTACTCTGGAAGTGCGCATGTGCTAGTGCCAGTATATATAGTGCTTTGGGCCATGCGGCTCTCTCTCTTCCCTTGGTTCCAGTTTACGAAGAACAATCAGGTGTGGGTACAACGGGTATAATTTTAGTAAGACTGTCATTTCGTTTATATGTTTTCATCTGTAAATATCTCATAATCGGATAATAAATCATGTGTTACTAGTTAAGGCGTTTGTCCGTCAGTCATTCTGGTTTTAGAGTAGGCCATATTTGGTACAACTCTACATTGGTGGCAGAGGGTGGGATTTGTTAAACAGAATGACTAGTTGGACTGCAAGTGACACCGTCACAAGACAAAAGAGTGTGACGGATAGGTTGATGTCATCGTTGAGGATGCCAGAAGATTATGAAAACAGACAATACAGAAAAGAAGCAGCAAGGTTGGAGACGACGAGTGGGTTGATAGGCAAGTCACCTGACTTCTCGGAGATAAAAAGATCATTAGAGTTTCCAACAAGCAGTTGGGACGATGCAGAGAAAAGAAGATCTGAATATGCTAGCATGAGTTTCAAACAGTGTAAACAAGAAGATGACAATTCAAGAATAACATTTAAGCAGAGGCCGGAAGCAAGCAGAAGGCATTCCAATGAGAAGGATATACCGGGTCAAACATCAAATGAGATAACACAAGCCAAGACGCCGCAACTTGAAGTGGCAAGAAAAACAAACCAATTTTCACAGAATTTGAAATTTCATAATGACAGGACGCCAAGCAAATCAGGATTTGAGATAGATGTGCAGGATAAAGAATGGTCATCACAGAAAACTGTGAAAGAACTCAAACAAAAGGCGATGATGAGAAGCAAGGAGAAGTAAGGAGAAGCAAGGAGAAGCCATTAGTCAGACCGGATCGTTATACTGGAAAAACAATGTGGATAGATTATAGAGCGCATTTCGAGCAATGTGCCAAGATAAATGGATGGACGCCGTCCGAAAAGGCACAATTCGTAGCTACATTTTTGCCAGGTGATACCCAACAGGTACTAAGTGAATTCTCAGATGACAATGTCACATATGCAGAGTTAATAAAGGTTTTGGATCAACGTTATCGTCCTGGGGGGCCAAGCTGAAGTGTATCTCAGAGAGCTGTGAAGTAGCTCACATCGTCCCGATGAATCTATTCAGGAACTTGGTGGTTCAATACGCCGTCTCACATCTCTAGCATACCCCAAATTACCTAAATCTGCCAGAGACCGATTAGTGAAAGGACATTTTAGAGATGCCGTCACAGACCCAGAGCTTCGAGGAAGAATATTTCAAGCAAAACCGGCAACTTTGGATGAAGCTATCAGGATAACCCTGGAATTAGAGGTGTTCTGTAAAACGGAACAATATAAATCAGTTAATAAAAAGTTTTTGAAAAGTTTAAGAACACATTAAGAAGAAACAAATGCTGAGAGAGAGGAAATAAATGGGATAAGAAAGGAGATGGAAGAGTTGCGAAGCACAGTGTACGAGAGTAATGAAAAGTATGTGAACGACATGGCAAAACTGAGTAAACAAATGGATGAAGTCTTACAAACTGTGACAATGCAAATGACGTCGCTTTCAGAAAGAGGTCAGCCAGTGAGATGGAATAAGCTAGAAGATGTTAACAAGAACAGCGGATGTTTTTTATGTGGGTGTCCTCGACATTTTAAAAGGGATTGTAAGCTGAACACGAAGCAGAGGTCGGGAAACAAATGGCGGCCAAGCCCGAGGAGCCAGGATCAGTCAGAACAATAAGGCCTGAGATTTCAGTTTCTCCACAGCTAGCAGGCAAGGAGTTAGACGAGACAGGTGGTGGAATAGTCAATACAGGATTAGGTATATGGGTACCAGTTCAAACTTAAAGTATAAGTTTAAACTTATTGGTAGATTGTGGAGCACCCTTGACAGTAATATCATTGCAAACATATAACAAGATAGCAAAAGTATCTGAAATACCCATTAACAGAGAAAGGGTAGTACTCGAAGCTGCTAATGGACAACAGTTGACTGTAGTAGGACAATGCCATATCCCTTTGAAGATGGGACAGAAAGAACAAATGTGGAAGGTGATAGTTGCTGATATCACAGGAGATGGAGTTTTGGGCTTTGATTTTTTTAAGGCGGCTGGATGTGTGCTAGATATGAAAACTAGATGTTTACATATTGGAAATGAAATGGTGAAATGTATCACACAAGAAGCAAAACAAGAATTTTGTTGTAGGGTTAGCGTGGAAAATACAACATCTATTCCAGCAGGACATGAGGCTGTGATTACAGGGCATGTGCAAATACAGAATGGAATGGTTCACAGTGGAGTGCTAGAGCCCAGCAATAACATTAAGCTATTAGAAAAAGGGCTACTCGTAGGAAGAACATTGGTTAACACTCAGCAAAATACAGTACCAATAAGAATATTAAATGGGGGAAGAGATAGTGTTTTGCTGCAAAGAGGTACTCCCATGGGATTAGTAAATTCTGTAATGGAGATAAGATCCACAACTAAAGAAGACACAATAGATAAACAGGGAAGACAAGAGGCGGATATAACAGAGGTGGATGCTCACCTCCAAGAAATCATGGACAGGAGTATTGCACAGCTGAACGAAGAGGAAATGACTCAGGTCAAAGCTTTATTGAAGAAAAACGCACATGTATTTGCTAAAGACGAAGAAGATATGGGTCATACCAGCTTGGTGCAACATGACATAATAACCCATGATGAAATACCAGTGAAACAGCCACCACGGCGAGTACCAATATTTAGAAAAGAAGAAGAAAAGAACTTGGTGAAGGACATGCTAAATAAAGGAAGAACAGAGCCTAGCAATAGTCCTTGGTCAAGCCCCATCATTCTTGTTCGACGTAAGGATGGATGCACAAGATTTTGTGTGGATTACAAGAAATTGAACCAGAAAACTGTTAAAGATGCTCACCCATTGCCGAATGTTTCTGAATCCTTAAATCGATAAGGAAATGCAAAATGGTTCTCCACTTTGGATTTATTAGCAGGTTATCACCAAGTTGCATTGACAGAAGGTGCTAAGATAAAATCAGCTTTTGCCACTAGTATGGGCTGTTTCAGTGGAACATCATGCCTTTCGGATTGGTCAATGGAGCCTCAACTTTTGAACGATTGATGAAACAAGTTTTAGGGGGACTACAGGGTAACATATGTTTAGTGTAATTAGATGACCTCATTTATTTGGATCAATGTTTCAAGAGCACCTGGAATGGATGCAGCAGGCGTTTAATCGAATTCATTGGTCAGATTTGAAACTGAAACCCCAAAAATGCTATTTATTTCAGAAAGAAGTTGTCTATTTCGGATGCGTAGTATTGGCAGAAGGAGTCAAAACTGATCCGGAAAAGGTACGAGCAGTAGCCAATTGGCCAGTTCCCCAGAACATAACAGAATTGAGAAGTTTTTTAGGGTTAGCATCATTTTATAGAAGATATGTTAAGTCTTTTGCTGATGTAGCTAGACCTCTACATAAACTAATCGAAAAAGGAAAAGTTTTTGACTGGACTGAGGATTGTGCATTGGCATTCCAAACACTTAAGAAAAGACTGATAACAGCACCTATTTCAGGGTACGCGAGCACAACAGAGGGAAAATTTGTGTTGGATGCAGATGCCAGTGATGCCGGAATAGGTGCAGTCCTATCACAAGAGCAATCAGAAGGAGAAAGGGTAATCTCATATGCCAGTAGGAGTTTGTCAAAATCTGAAAGAAACTACTGTACGACAAGAAAGGAACTCCTGGCGGTAGTTTATTTTGTCAAATACTTTCGACACTATTTATTAGGTAGAGAATTTATAATAAGGTCAGATCATAGTTCGTTGTAATGGTTAACAAATTTCAAGAAACCAGGTGGACAGGTTGCACGCTGGCTCGAGGTACTGAGCGCATACAATTACCGAATTGAGCACAGGCCAAGGCGTCTTCACAAGAATGCAGGGGTCTATCTAGGAGACTGTGTGAGCAATGTGGCAGGACAAAGGTAAATACACAGGAAAGAGTAAAAGACATCTCAAAGAGAGTTCAAGTTAATGTGTGCGCCCTTAAGATAGTTCCTTAGTGGAGTAGTGTCTTCTTAATAGAAAAGCAGGATGCTGATAGAGAGATAGGATACATCAAAAAGATGAAACAGGAGCATCAAGAAAGACCATCAGTAAATGAAGTAGTGGGTAAATCAAAAGCAGTAAAGTCCTATTGGAGTCAATGGGCTAGTTTAGAATTAGTAGACAACCTGCTATATAGAAAGTTCAAATCAGTGGATGGACGGAGAAGTACACTACAACTGCTTTTACCAGAGGAACTGCACTGTCAAGCTCTAGAAGAAGCACATGACCGTAAAACAGCGTGTCATTTATGCTTCAAAAAGACATTGATGAAGATCAGGCAAAGATTTTATTGGTATACATTGTCTAGAGATGTCAACGATTTTTGTCACAAGTGTAAGAAGAGCCCAAGTAGAAAAACAGGTGGGAAAAAGAGACAAAGTCGTTTAAAGCAATACCAAGTAGGGGCACCAGGAGAGCACATCACCATGGACATTGTGGGTCCCCTTCCTGAAACGGAGGCTGGAATCAAGTGCATATTAGTAATAGGGGATTACTTTACTAAGTGGAAGGAAGCAGTAGCATTGAAAGAAATATCAGCACCAACAGTAGCAACAGCTTTAGTTATAGAGTTCATATGTCAATTTGGCGTGCCTAGAGATCTCCACTCGGATCAAGGAAGTAATTTCAAAGCTATGGTATTTAAAGAGGTGTGTTCCCTGCTTGGTATAGTGGAAACAAGAACAACATCATACCATCCACAGTCGGATGGTATGATCGAATGCTTTAACTGAACGTTAGAAAATATGCTGGCGCTAACAGTTGACAAAAGTCAAAGAAACTGGGACGAACAACTACCGTTCGCTATGATGGCATACAGAAGTTCTGTACACGAGTCGTCTGGAGAAACACCTAACTTTATAATGCTGGGGAGGGAATTGAATATTCCATTAGATGTGTTAATGCCCTTACCAAGTGACGAACAGTGCACAGAGACTGAATATGCAACACAGCTACAAAATCATTTATGTAGTGCACATGAGAAAGCAAGAGACTGTTTAGAAAGTAGTTTGCGTAGGCAGAAAAAGGGCCATGATAGAAAAGTAAAGGGAGACAATTTCGGTGTGGGAAGTGCTGTATGGCAACATAACCCAGGGAAGAAAGTAGGCCAATCTACAAAGTTAGAGTGTCCATGGGAAGGCCCTTTTGTAGTGACAAAAGTGTTGAATGATTTAGTATACCACATTCAGAAAAACAAGATATCCAAGCCAAAAGTGATACATTTTGATAGACTGAAACCGTATGAAGTGTCCTATGATAATTCCTGGTTGCCGTCCCAACTGTGTAGAAATGGTAATGGTTGTAATATTGGTGTGCAAACGAAGGAAGTGACAGATGAGGATTTTTCGAGGCTAGATGAGCTAATATGGTCAGAAAGTGAGAATGACAGAAGTGAGGTCAAAGAAAAGGAACAGAATATTGATGAGTCAGAGTTTGAATTGAGTGTGCAGAGAGAAATAATTGTGCCAGAGTCTTTAGGTAGAGCAAGAGCGATCAACATAGAGGAGGAGATAGCAGAAAGTGGCAACTGAGCGCGGGAAGCTGTAGTAGATAGGTGTGAAAGTCCGGTGAATGGGCGTTATACGTTCAGACAGAATAGGAAAGCACCACAACGTTTTGGTTGGGATTATTAGCTAGATGCTACGATTTACAATTCAATTATTTACGGAGTATTTCTTTATTTTGCAGAATCATTATGGCAAGGACCAAGAATATGTGTAGAGAGACTCCAAGCTGTCCTAGTAAAGCTGAATTTCCAGTTAGTGATGGGAAATCGAAGGATAAAGACCAAAAGGGACAGCCTTCTAAGGACTTTCGCTGTGAGAAATGTAGGAAAAGATACAGTAATGATAGTTCTCTTCGTCGTCATATGTATGACAGTCACAGAGGTCACGACTATGCATGTACTAAGAGTCCAGACAGGAAGTTTTTGAGACGTTATGATCATGACAGACACTTCACGCTTAAGCATGGGTCATCACTTTTGTTGGAGCATGCTACGTTAAGGAAGCCAACTCCAGCAGAGACAGTGAGCAAAGCACCTAGTGACAGTGGCAGTGTGCGCAATGACGATGAACTTTCATTATACCCATCGGAAGGAGAAAGTGATTTTTTTGTTCTCAACAGTCGTCGTGAACGAGGCCATTCAAAGAAAAGGAGCAGGCCATCAGAGTTCAGCGATGTAAGTGTCCCTAGGCCTACGGTTATACAAGGTTGTACATACGGAGAGGAGAAAGTAGTTCAATGATTTTATAAACATAATGAGTTAGTGGAGACCGTTATTCATGAAAGAAACTTTTATGTGCCTAATTAATTTTGTGGGACGCTCTTGAATAACAGAGGGGGCTATGTAGAGTTTTTTAGTACAGACTATAGCTGTTTTATAACCGTTCTGTGATTGGCTCAATTACCATATTACCGTAGAAGGGCACATGTGCTAGCACCAGTATATATAGTGTTTTGGGCCATGCGGCTCTCTCTCTTCCTTTGGTTCCAGTTTATGAAGAACAAGCAGGCGTGGGTACAATGGGTATAATTTTAGCAAGACTGTTGTTTCGTTTATATGTTTTCATCTGTAAATATCTCATAATCAGTTAATAAATTATGTGTTACTAGTTAAGGTGTTTGTCAGTCAGTTGTTCTGGTTTTAGAGTAGGCCATATTCGGTACAACTCTACAGTACTCTTCAAAACCAGGCTTCTCTTTCTCATGCAGGCCACCCAAAGACCTCTTTGATTTGACCCCCTCTCGCCAATTAAGGTTACCATCCTCCATGACCCTTTCTCTGACGATTTTTTTACCCTGGGTTGCCCCTACGTCTAGGTCCGAGATCTCCAATGAGTAGTTCTCTATTAGCTCCCTCATTTGGACCATCCACCCTGTCTTGATATTTGGGTTGAAAATACTCTGGAGCATTACTTTACACCATCAGCTGTCGGGGAGATTTACCAAATAATTAAGATAACCAAGTTTCAATAAGTCTATCCTGCCCTTGATCCTCATCCACCCAAACTCACCCCTGATTGCTGCGACATTACTCAACCCCGTTATCCATCGTCCTGCATCGTTCTGCAAGGTTTCTAAGCTCATTACAGCAGTTTGGTTTAGGGGTACCACTTCCGTACCATGTGTTGTACTTGGCAGACCCACCATTTCCCCAAATGGTTTTCGCCACGAAAGCCTTATTGAAACTGTTTCTCCCTATAAGTCTCATTTGGTTAAGGATTCGCCTCCCATTCAGAATCAATTTGTTTGTGTGGTTTCGGTACATGCCTCTTCCTGTGATGTTTATATTTACCCCCAGATACCCGTAGTCACCTGTCTCTCTTACACTAAGATGTTTGCTGCTACCTTTCGGAATACAAAACTCCCCCACTCTCCACCTTCGAGTAGGATTGACTTTACGGACCACGTATATAACTTTGCTTTTGCTTTCATTTAGTTCGAGTCTCCATTTGTTCCCATATTTCCCAACAATTCCCAGCATTTTCACTAGACCCTCTTCACTTTCTGACACTAGCACCATATCGTCTGCAAAAAATAGCCCTGGAATCTTCAAGTCCCCAACTTCTATCCCCTCGTCACTACGCAGGAGTTCATCTTCCAAACCCTTTATGTACAATGCAAAAAGAAATGGCAAAAGGAAACACCCCTGTTTTAGGCCTATTTCCATAGGCACACTTTTTGTTTTTATGCTACCCAGGCTAAGTTCACTCTGTACATCTTTTTATAATCCTTTCAGAATTCCAACAAACTCGCCTCCCAAGCCCAGAGCCTCAAGCTTTCGCCACATACCCTCCCTCCATACTCTATTGTATGCTTTTTTTAACATCCAAAAAGGCCATAAACATCTTTTCCTTTTTTGGCTTCGCGGATTCTATCATTTGCGATAGCCTGAAAAGATGGTTAGTGACTCTCCTTCCCTTCATGAAGCCATTCCGACTCTCTCCCAAAAAACCCTTCTCTTCAATCATCTCCTCTAATCTCCTGTACAGGACTTTACAGACAACTTTTCCAATGTTGTTACCGACAGAGATCCCTCGCTAATTATCCAAAACGTGTTTGCCCCTTTTTGTATATAGAACGTGTGGTTAAGTTGTCAAAAGAGTCACCGACCAACAACCAGGTATAGACGTAAAGGATATATGTTAATCAATTTTGTCATTCTTTTCAAAAAATGCTTTACTCGCCCAATAACTCTCCTAACCGGGTGATTTTGTAAAATAATACCCCAAATATTCACGTAATACTCCACGAATTGGTAAAACCGATTGCCAACCAGCAGTGCACTGAGCTTGCAACCAACGGTACACCGAATGTGGGGGTGGTGCTTACTAATATGCCGAATAGGGTTGAAATTACCCAAATTGTATCAAAATGGTCATAGATCTCCGCATTTTTATTGTTTTTCGTATTTCCTTTTTGCTTTGGCATGAAAATTTGGTGAGGAAATTCGTTTTCCATCGGCTTTTTATAAAATGTCCGACATGATCACAGTCATCTCAGTATTGAAATACTTACAATATTTACCATGGAATCAACGCCGATGTCGTAGAATACTTGATTGGATCGCCTTAAAGTAGAAAATGTCAAAATATCTGGCACGTTGGTGTCAAAACTGGAATTTCTCCGCTTGAGAACAGCTGTACGATTCTACCCGGTGATAGAGGTCGATCATAGAATTGATAGCTGATGTCCTGATAGAAGCCAGTGGTAGGATTACTATGCACTATGTGGGAGCTGTATATGAGTTAGGAGCCATATAGGAGCTAGGGGCTGTATAAGAGCCATGTCATAGGTATCCTCAAATACTGAGATGAGTCTAAGGGTCGTATGTGGAGTCACTCATTCGAGCAACAGCACAGCAGCTCATTTGCTTGACAAGATTCGAGTCGTCTGAGTGACAGCTGCTCCAGTCACTATTCGACAGCTCTAGTTCTCGATAAGATTCAGACCGTTAGAGCAATGCCTGTTCCAGTTACTTCTCGAATGGTGCTTGAACATATTAATAATGATGTAAGAGTGGGTGGGCTTATCTGAATGAAGCGACCTGACTGACTAAAAACAAAAATATAAGGATCATGCACAAGATCAAATGCTAGGATGGTAGTAGACGGGTAAATGCCAAAAAAACAAGGGTTCTGTGAAAGTCCGAGCTGGAAAAAAATATGTAGACAGGTTCATGAATGGAAGGAACAGGGTACACATGGATAAAGGCAAAGGATCCTAAAGGCACCTAAACTAGACAAACCGGTAAAAATTGAGAATTCAAGGTGAATCCAAGGCAGATAAACAATTGTCGGGTCCATTTGGGTTGTTTTGACGATTTTAGTTGTTGGGTTGTTTATAGTCATAATCCTATAAAGTCGATGGATTCTGGGGGAATACGAGCCAAATAAACAATTGTCGGGTTGTTTGTGGTAATTAGATACGCTCCTTTTCAATCGAACACACCCCCCGTCCTATTAAAATGTTTGGGGTTACATAGCAACCACGTGTCACCATAGAAACGAAGGTGGCGGCCTCTAGTATACAAAATGCACGACGAAAATACTAGGACCTGAAAGGTACGAGCACTGCTACTTACCTTTTAAAACATTTATTTTTCTTTGCTTTCAAAACATAACCGGCATTATGTGTGTGTGTTTGGGGCGCACTGTTCTGCCATCCCTACCAAAATTTGATGTACGAAGTGTGGTTAAAGCCATCTTCCGTGTGGGAAATAACATAGCATGGTGGAAGTTTTTTAAGCTCTTGATTAGACATAGTTACGTAGAGGGTCTGCGTTCTCCAAGAACACATACAAAAACTGTCTTACCCCAAACCATTGCACCAAGCGCTTTCATGTTCGGCATAGCCTTCAACCACACTCCTGTACACCTAGAACTTAATTAAGCACCCCTGAAATGTTTCATGACAGTGAAGTTGCTGTTACTGATTATAATGTTTTAATGATTGCTATGTCTTGCAGTACATTTCATCCAGTGAAATATGATGTTCCTGGTTGATAGCGTATCCTAAACACAACCCCTTGTCCACGTGAAGCATGCTTCCCACGAATGTCACAAAAAACACTATCATCAACATGCAATACCTGGGTACAAAACAAGAAAATTTGTAACTTTTATCAATAAATGTTGACATGGCAAGGAGGAGATTATCAGAGGCACAAAGATGGCAAATCGTTGGCATGCATGCAACATGGAATATCGGTCGATATGTTCCACTGCCTCTATGTACCAGTCGATATACACCACAGCGGCAGCCGATATGTACCATTCAAAAAGTCGACTTGTACCACCCAAAAAGTCGATATGTACTACATAAATGTCGATATGTACCACATGATTTTTTAGTTTAAACAATATTTATTCAAAATTTTCAACCGAATATACAAAATACAACAAAATAAAAGGTGGATCCGACAGGAAGCTATAAAGCTTATACTAGGTCGTTTCCACGTACAACATTTTCATAAAATATTAACACAGTAGGATCAATGAAATATGCACAGTTGTATTTTTTGTTCAAACTTGGCCTGTTAAAGTAAAATAAGTTAGAATTGGAAACAAAAGGGGATATACAGAGAAGAGGAGAAAGGTCGAAAGAGAAGCCAACCTGGGTGTGAAACTGGACCGTAAACCTGCCTGGTAATGCTAAAAACATACGATCAGCATAGAATCACAGCATCAAATATTACATATAAAGTTATTACATTCGGCCGAAATGATCATATAGATACATGGCCACCATAAACGAATATTCACTACTGGAAGCGCTTAGTTGCCATAATAAATTCTTGAACGACATCGAAAACTGTACAATTGTTGGTACATCAGGTGATTAGCATACAAATGTGAGCTGAGATTGCGACATCCCAGGCGTAGCCTACAGTGATATATTTGTGCTGCACGGCAATTAGCGCTACTGAAGAATGGTGGGGTCGTCGGTTATTGCGGTTTAGAAAGTAAATTGGTCTGGCCAAGGTATATGCTGTGATAACTGTAACATCTGGTTCCACAAATCCTGTGAGGAAATTAGCTCAAAAGAGTTAGATAAACTCGAACACAGCCAAGAAACCTGGCACTGCTGCAAATGCAACACCCTAAACCTGGATACCTTCACCTTCAATAGCTACGAGCTTCATACGACTAACATGTTCAATCCTCTTGAAAATGATAATGACACAATAGACTCTGTCTACTCAGACATAAATTTCAACCCACTCTTCACTAGTAGCCCTCAACATCCAAAAAGCCGACTGTCCTCATCGCAGTCATCAAGGACAAAATCAATCACAAAAAATAATACAAAATGAACACCACCACCAAAAAACCTTAGGATACTTACCATAAATTGTCGTAGCGTAAAAGAACATCAGTCAGAGCTCAAAGCGACCATAGACTATACCAAACCAGATATTATCTGCGGTACTGAATCCTGGCTTAGAGGGATAACACCTGGAAATGTACCATCCAAAGATGCCATATTATCTTGTGAAGTTTTTCCGGACAACTATATCATACACAGAAATGATAGACAAACCAGAGGTGGGGGGGGGGCGGGGGGCGGGGGGGGCGGGGGAGGGGGTCACCGCCATAAACCAGAAAATACCAGCAACCGAGGAGATAAACCTAATTACAGACTGTGAGATTGAATGGTCCAAGATCACACTATCAAATAAACGGGATTTGTATGTAGCAACATTTTACATGCCCCATAGAAAGATGACTGACATTAAAAATCTTGCAGCATCTTTAGAAAAATTAATGCCCAAGCTGAGAGGCCATAACATCATAATTGCAGGGGATTTCAACTGCCCTGACATTGACTGGGAAGCACAAATTGTCAAGCAAGGGGCACAAGACAGGGAAGTCCAACTCGCCCTACTTGACTTGATGACCGACCATGGCCTGACTCAAGTCCACAATGAGCCAACCAGATTAGATAATATCCTTGATCTGTTTTTTACAAACAATCCATCCCTGGTTAAGTCATCTTCTAGCATCCCTGGGATTAGTGTCCATGCAATGGTTGTAACAGATCTTGACCAAGCTCCATAACACAATAAAGTAAAGCCTCGAAAAATATTCATCTGTAAAAAAGCCAATTGGGATAAATTAAAAGATTACATGAAACAACTTAGTAAAACAATCATTACAAATGCACACACACAAGGCATAAACCTATTGTGGGATACATTCAAAGAACACATTAGTACCTCAATGTCTGGAAATATACCATCCAAAACTATTAGACCAAATACCTCGTTACCTTGGTTCAATAAGCACCTCAAGAAAATGTCCAAAAAGAAAGCCCGATTATATAACATGGCCAAGAATTCTGGACAGTGGAACGATTTCAAAGTATTCCAAAAACAGTGTAAAAGGGAATATAAATTAGCAGAAATAACATACATAAACAAATGTATAAATGAAGGCCTCGAAAACCGAAATTCAAAACCCTTCTGGAAGTATATTAAGTCAAAGAAACAAGACCGCATAGGCGTCCCACCTATGAAAAAACAGGGGAAGCTTGTAAATGATCCAACAGATAAGGCTGAAGTGCTACTTGACCAATTTAAATCCGTCTTTACTAAAGACCATAAATCACGCTACCAACCATGGTTGAACCAGAGGCGAGGAGAATTGATAAAATCACAATAACAACAACCGGTGTTGAAAAATTGCTAAGATCATTAAATACATCCAAAGCCACAGGGCCTGATAATATCCCAAACCAAATACTAAAAGAGTGCTCAGCAGAGCTAGCCCCAGGCCTAGCAAGCATCTTCCAAAAGTCAATTGACACAGGAACACTCCCCGAGGACAGGTTAAATGCCAACATATCACCTGTCTACAAAAAGGGAGACGTCCACCTAGCCGAAAACTATAGACCTGTATCTTTAACATCAGTTACTTGTAAGCTTTTGGAACATATTATTTGTAAACATCTATTAACTCACCTGGAATCGACAGGCACCCTTACAAACCTAAACCATGGCTTCAGATCAGGGTTCTCATGTGAGACCCAGCTACTTACAACAATGCAGGATTTTTTTTACACACCACGAACATAACACACAAAATGATATAATCATACTCGACTTCTCAAAAGCCTTTGATACAGTACCACACAAACACCTTCTGTATAAACTTCAGCATTATGGCATCAAAGGCTCCATCCATGATTGGCTCACCACATTTCTCACGAAACGACACATGCGGGTAGTCATTGACGGTGAAGGCTCCAAATCGGTCCCAGTTGAGTCAGGTGTACCACAGGGTACAGTCCTGGGCCCCATACTGTTCTTATGCCACATCAATGACCTGCCGCTTTCAGTAAATTCCCAGGTAAGATTATTTGCTGATGACTGCCTGTTATACCGCCCGATGAAATCACAGCCTGATCACAGTATTCTCCAAAATGACTTGATCCAACTGGAACTGGGGCATGAAATTTAATGCAAAAAAATGCTACCTCATGTCCACTAATGAAAAGTCACCCCATTTCTACACCCTGGATAATCAAATTCTAAAACAAGTTTTCCAATCACCATACTTGGGGGGTGATACTATCCCAGGACCTGAAATGGGACTCCCACATATCCAAAATTGTAAGTAAAGTCAATTCAACCACTGGCTTCTTGAGAAGAAATTTAAAATTCTTCCCCGAGAACTGCAAAAAAACAGCATATATTGCAATGGTCAGGTCAGTGATTGAATACGCATCAACAGTATGGGACCCTTACCTACAAAAGGATATTGATAAACTGGAACGGGTGCAAAGAAAAGCTGCCAGGTTCATCACAGGTGACTATCACTCAAGAGATGAGGGCACCTCCACAAAAATACTTCTCAAACTGGAATGAGATGCCTTCCAGATTAGACGCAGACATAAAAGGCTCACCCAATTCTACAAGATTATTGAGGGGTCAGTGCCAGCCATCCCCCCAGATAAATTCCTGCAAAAGCATAACAGAAGGCAAATTAAAAGCAAATCATATACTGACTGTGTCACTCAAAACATCGTTGATAGACACACATCTAAGAATACCAAAGCCTATAAAGTTGAAACTGCTAAAACCATAGAATACCGGAATTCATTTTTTATCCGCACCGCTGTTGATTGGAACCACTTAGGCAACAATATAGTGCATGCGCAGACAGTGGAGGGCTTTCAATCTGCCCTCTCGAAAAGCCACTAACGGCTCCCCACCCGGTGTTTTTACGCCAGACGGCCCTACACCGTACAAATACAGATACAGATACAGAAAGCTCTTAAAATTATTGTAGGATCTATTCTCTCTTACCACCTATGGGATTTGATTCCATAACTTAGTTACCTCTGGGATAAACTACGAATGGTATAACTGAGTTCGACAGGGATGAAATTCATGGAAGGCCAGCTCACCTCTATTGAGGTTTGCACTGGATAATTTATTGATTTTGTTGTGAGTGTAGAAATAGGCGCGGTGTTTTGGTAGCGGGACTCATTTGAGTGCGCATTACCGGAACGGAATTGGGCGCGGTGTTTTGGGTGGCGGAACTCCGTAGAGTACGCATAACCATAACTGATTGTGGCTTGCTTCAGCTCACTTGGAGTAAGGTAAGCCTTTTAGCCGAATTATTTACGTATTGAGGAATATTGTACGCGTGGGGGGGGGGGGGGGGGGACATAATATTGTGGTGAGGAAGCGCGTTAACCATAATGAGGGGCGGTGCTTGTATACTTTGGTAGGCAAGCCCCGCACACCATAACAAACCTCCATTAAATTTATTTTGGATTAAAAGCCCTTTAGTGACCAGATGGTATTTATTTTCCAGGAAAAACGATAACCCCACAGGTTGAAACTGTATAACCAGGTTTAGGGTCCTGTTTGTGTGCAAATTTAATAAAAATATATTTACATTCTTTATAGTCTTGTCTATTGAACTCATGTGATATTTCCCCTAATGAATGGAAATAGGGGAATCGTACTCGATTCTTTAGGCCCTTACGTTTTTCCAACTGCGCACCCCCCCCCCCCCCCCATAGGGACCCTCTTATTGTTTTGAATGGAGCCATTGTGCAAGTCTTACAAAATGGAGAAAGTCAGAAAGACTTGTAATACTGGCTTCATCCAAAACCTTTTAAGGTACACTTGTGGTGTGATTTAAGAGGGGCGGGGTCAGTGGGGTCCGTTACAGTCTTTGTCGTCGTGGGTGCAAAGCAGGGGTAACCTTGAGCGATATGAGCATGCTCTCAGATTTTTTTTAGGATTCAACTCAACCAACCACGTCTTGGCCCAATGCTCTATTGTACTCAGATCCTGGTCGATCACAGTTGCTGCTTGGGTTGGATTCTCAACTATAAGATACAATGGTGTATCATCAGCGAAGAGCCGAATGCTACTTAAGAGGTTACCTGTTATGTCATTGATATATATGAGAAATAATAAGGGGCCAAGTATCGACCCTTGAGGAACTCCATAGTTTATCGGTCTCCGGGATGAGGTCTTGGAGGCAATTGCGGCCCTCTTGACCCTGTCGGAGAGGTACGATTTTAAAAATGCAAGTAAATCACCTGGCACTCCAATTTTTCCAGCTTGCGAATGAGACCCACATGTCACACCTTATCGAATGCTGTACTGACGTCGCAGAAGACCACGCGAACCTCTTTTCCGTCGTCGATGGCTCGGCAGAATAAGTTTTGTTTCATGTAATTCATGATTTTTTTTAATTTTTCAATAAAACATGCCAAGTGGTGCGTTTTAATAAATAATTACACAATAACAAGAATTACTTTACGCAAATTAAGTCAGTCGTCCTTCTTTTATTTTCATCCACACACACTCTATCCCATGTGCAAGTTTTGTTTCATGTAATTCATGATATTTTGGAATCTTTCATTAAAACGCACCAAGTGGTGCGTTTTAATAAATAATTACAAAATAACAAGAATTAGTTTACGCAACCAGCGTTTCAGTAAATAAATACGAAAACACATGGATTACTCTAAATAAATTAAATCTTCACTAAATGTTATTTCGCAATTAATGACTAAAAATCACTCAGAAGTGAGTTTTAATAACTAGTTACAAAATAAGAAGTATTTTTGTAGGAAAATCATAGTCATTCATTTTTTCAATCATCCCTGAAAACAAATTGATAAATTAATGCTTGTATGTAATTGAGTGTTTTCTTTGTTACTTCATTTTTGACACTTGTTGTCGGGCCAATTCAAGTTTCATTTGTAATTAATGAGCTTCACAATGCTATTTATTTTAAAGATATCTTGTCGGATTAATAGCATCCACACCAAGTAAGATTATTGGGTTCCTTTGTGGAAATAGGTTGGCGCCACAAACGACATTTCATGTGCTACAACTATTTATTACGGCAGCGTGGAAGCGACACTCTATGTTTTCCTACTATCTTGTTTAAACGAGATAGCTAAGTCGTTTAAACGAGATAGCTAAGTCGTTTAAACGAGATAGCTAAGTGGTTTAAACAAGATAGCTAAGTCGTTTAAACGAGATAGCTAAGTTGTTTAAACGAGATAGCTAACGAGATAGCTAAGTTGTTTAAACGAGATAGCTAAGTTGTTTAAACGAGATAGCTAAGTTGTTTAAACGAGATAGCTATTGACCAATCAAATTCATTTTGACACGGGCACAACTTGTGAAGGGACGAACGACAGCAGTGTTGAGTCAATTACAAGCAAAAAAGTGCATCCGTCCGTGGAAGGTGAAATTAATGTACACTTAGGGAAAATGTACGGCGGCCCATACCTGACATGCATTATTATTTTTTTTTCAAATTTTCACCATGGTGCAAATTGCTTTTCACCATGGTGCAAGTTAATTTTCACCATGTGATAGTTGGGGGGGGGGGGGGGGCATAGTAGCCACTAGGTTCACCCTCAAGCTTTGGATGCGGTCATCTAACAGCGGTGCGAGATGGGGAGGGCCATGGTAGCCCATCTCTATATGCCCGGCTCCGGGGGGGGGGGGGGGTGGTTGTTGCTTGGTGATATGATCTGGATTTGAAGGTTAAGGGCTCAGGATTGGAAATATAGCCTGCTGCGTTGCGCATGGGTGCGGTCTCCACATAGTGGCACGCATATAAAGGAATGAGTATTGGTGTTCTCATTTGGCTGTGCGCCAGGTTAAGCGGTTCGGGTGAGAACTCATCTCCCGTATAGGTTATGGTTTGTTCTATGTTCCTTCGAGGGAGCTTGTTTTTTTGTAAATATGAAGGCAGTGAGTATATATAGGTATGACTGTTTCTAATATTGTGGGTTGCCCTGAAAATTAGCGTAGTGTAGGGTCTACAGCCAGGATTCTTCCTTGTTGGTGGACGTGGATTCATCCGGTTTGTCCATCGTCTCTGGGTCAGTAGCTGCTTAAGGTGCTGCTTGCAGCAGTTGTTTGGCTACGAGCAGTGAAATCTTGGCAGCCAAGTCCGCAATCTTCTGATCGTCACTACTGCCAGTGTGCAGGTTAACAGGGTCGTTGACTAGGTCATTGCGCTCATATCAGTGATGTTCACTCTTTTACAGGTTACCGTAGACCTAAGCGCCACTGCCACGCGCGCAATTTCCACGTGGCTTCTCGTGTCAAACATAACCAGAATCAGCGTACACGACGTCGAATGGAACGACATTGCACACTAACTAGCAAACACGTCACTAATCTATCGAATTACACCCTCAGTATACCTGAGAAGATTGTACTGGGCAAGGGCCTTAAATTTCTACCAACGTCTCTAAAACCTATCAAATCTTTCTTCAGTGGGGATATCCAATTGCTTCATAATCGAATGCGACTGAGAGTTATACATGCTGACCAACAGGGGCTTCATTAACCCCTTCCACAAGAGGACCAATACCGCTCCAACCACTTGTCACAATGTTGCAGTGGAAAAATACCTATCTTAGACGAAAATAGAACGCCTACGGTGTCTTAACCCCTCGCGTCTTCGCATCTGCCGCAATAATATGACCAAGGCGGAAAGAATTGCGATAAATAGCCTCCAGCGGAACCGCGACATTGACATCAAACAGTCGGATAAAGGCAAATCAACTGTTCTAATCAACCGCACCACCATGTAGCTGAGGGCCTTCATCAACTTACCTCGACCCTCCACTGTAAACCGTTCCCCCATGATATAACGGCACGTACCACACCCGACGTCCGGGATCACTTGGAACGTATGTACAGTTACCACGAGATTGATAATAAAATGCATACATAGCTTCAACCTAGCTAAATTGGACACGATCAAACAGCCTGACCTCTACCTTCTACCAAAGATACACAAGGACCCGTCTACAACGGGTAGACCGACCGTTGCGGGTTGCAGCAGCCCCACTACCTCTATATCCGGTCTACTCGATTTTTTGCTGGTTCCCATTGTGAAGAAACAACATACGAATATACGGGACACTGCACACTCCATCCAACTCAGTGAGGAGGCACATATCCCTCTTGATTCCATCCTCGTTTTTACCGACATTGCCAATATGTACACCAACATATCGCACGAGGAAGCTATGGCATCTGTCGAACGAGTTCTGATTGAGAACCATAATTTACCATAGCTCATACCCAGACCATCGACTACTTCACTACTAACGCTGCTTAAGCTTATACTTGAGCGCAACTGCTTCCAGTTTGATGGACAGTCCTATATCCAAACATTGGGGGCTGCCATGGGCAGTAAGGCCAGTCCTGAAATAGCCGATATCACGGCCCATACCTGGGAGATCACACTACTTTCAATGGGCCAGAGCAAAATCCACAAATGGCTCCGATATCGTGATAATACCTTTATCATCTGGACGAGATCCGAAGCGGACCTGCATAGCTTCTTGGAAATAGCTAACCAATCACACCCGACATTTCGCCTTCTTTATGAACCCTCGACCACCGAGGTCACGTTCCTTGATACCGAGATTTACAAAGGTGATCGGTTCCAAGCCACCGGCGTTCTGGATGTGCGTTTCCACATCAAACCAACGGAGACATTCCAATACCTCCACCGCCAATCCGCTCATCCCCCTGCCACTTTCAAGGGTTTCATCAAGGGTGAACTGGCGCGCTTTATACGCAAAAACTCATCTGAAACACGCTATACACACCACAAAGAACAGTTTGTGAATAAACGCCTACCACGGGGTTACACCATGCAGGAAATTGAACACCTGTTCTCACCAATGTCAACTTCACGGATCGACCCACGCTGCTTACAAACACGAATCGGGGTCGGACAAATAAAGCTTATATGGAGCCACCTCTGGTCTTCACTACGACCTTCAACCCGTACATTTCTAACATCAAGAAGGCACTCCTAAAATATTGGGAACTCATATCCAGCAGTACCACACTGCGGAGAATATTCCCGGAGCCTCCAATTCTGGCTTTCAAACGCGGCACAAACCTTAATGACACCCTAGTATGTGCCCAACTACCGCCTACAAGGCAAAGTGTCGGAGACACCCACCCACCGACCATCCGGTCTCCCACTGGCAGTACAACCCACCACAATTAACCGGTACCAACCTACGGTCTACCCCCCCCCCCCCCCACACACACACACATGGGGTTGTGGCTCGATGAGCACATTTACTACAGGCAATTAACTATCTGAACACATGATCATACCAGCTGCTACCCACCACGCGCATTCTCCTACGAGGATAGAGCGTCTTGGATGAGCATCTACCCATCTCCCGAGTCCTTTGACCTTGATACCAATACCTATAGCGGCGCTATCTCTATTACGTCCGCCACGGACTGATTTATACCCGGTTCAACCGAACGGCTTTCGTAACTACTTCTGTTTCCAACCATGCGACCAATTAGAACAACTCGTAGATCGAACAACTAGTACAGAACGTCGGCACGACCGTACCAGCCTCCACCTAGGCATACTGGAATCATTATGCCGCCACTAGATCATACCGAGCCTAGGGAGGAAGCTTTAAGGGAACAGAGAACGAGGCACTCCCTCGATTGGATTAAACATGTCCAATCATCTGACTGGACCTACGGCACTCGCCCTCCATCCACCGCGTACATTCCTGACCAACAGGAGCTTGACGCACAGTTCTTTGATCAGGTGGAGAAGTATAAACAGGCGGTCAAAGACACCATTGTGAACCACCTTAACCAGTGGGCTGCCAAAGACCCTGTTAACCTGCACACTGGCAGTAGTGACGATCAGAAGATTGCGGACATGGCTGCCAAGATTTCACTGCTCGTAGCCAAACAACTGCTGCAAGCAGCACCTAAAGCAGCTACTGACCCAGAGACGAGACAAACCGGGTGAATCCACGTCCACCAACAAGGAAGAATCCTGGCTGTAGACCCTACACTACGCTAATTAACGGCCCTTTTCAGGGCAACCCACAATATTAGAAACAGTGATACCTATACATACTCACTGCCTTCATATTTACAAAAAACAAGCTCCCTCGAAGGAGCATAGAACAAACCATAACCTATACGGGAGTTAAGTTCTCACCCGAACCGCTTAACCTGGCGCACAACCAAATGAGAACACCAATACTCATTCCTCTATATGCGTGCCACTATGTGGAGACCGCACCCCTGCGCAACACAGCAGGCTATATTTCAAATCCTGAGCCCTTATCCTCGGGCCAACCTAGGGTCCATCTACGGTGACCACATATCGATAGCCTAATCCCGTTTCCACACCACCTTTCATAAACACGGGATATATGAGATTATACGCAACAGGGCGCCCCCCCCCCCCCCCCAAGCGGGGGTACCAGCAGTGTAATACGACGGTATTATGAACATAGCACTCCGTGATCAATCTTGACACGAACTGATGGTGCTCTCTTCAAATCCAGATCACATCACCAAGCAGCAACGCCCCCCCCCCCCGGGGCCGGGCTTATAGGGATGGGCTACTACGGCCCTCCCCATCTCGCACTGCTGTTAGATGACCGCACGCGAAGCTGGAGAGCGAAACTATGCCCCCCCCCCCCCCTCCCACTATCGCATGGTGAAAAGTAATTTGCACCATGGTGAAAATTAATTTTCACCATGGTGAAAAGTAATTTGCACCAAGGTGAAAATTTGAAAAAAAAATAATAATGCATGCCAGGTATGGGCCGCCGTACATTTGCCCTAAGTGTACATTGCATTCAACTTCCACGGACGGATGCACTTTTCTGCTTGCAGTTGACTCAACACTGCTGTCATTCGTCAGTTCACAAGTTGTGCCCGTGTCAAAATGAATTTGATTGGTCAATAGTTATCTCGTTTAAACAACATAGCTTTCTCGTTTAAACGACTTGGCTATCTCGTTTAAACAACTTAGCTATCTCGTTTAAACAAGATAGTAGGAAAACATAGAGTGTCGCTTCCACGCTGCCGTAATTTATTGTTCACATTTCTATTCAAATATGTCTTTATTACGTTTTATTCATATATTAAATAAAAAATAAAAACATTAGTTTAGTTATTTTTGATGAAAATTCTGATCCCGACATCTCACTCTCCCGGCCCCTCCATAACGTGAATAATACTAACTATGACCCAAAGTCTATAAAATAATTCTTGATGTGTTTTGTACCACAAAGAGTAATTATATTACAAATTTCGGGGCGATTCCATTAATGGTACATATCGACTTTCAAATGGTACATATCGACTTTCTTCATGGTACATATCGACCGACGGTTGGTACACATCGACCGTGATACATATCGACCATTCCCCGCAACAGGCATGTCATTCAAAGTTATTGGAAGGCAACTTGGGTATAGTCGTTCTGTCATCAGCAGACTTGTCCGAAAACATAAACAAACCAACGATGTTAAGGACTATCAAGCAAGGCCTGGATAGCCCGTCTTCTATGATACTGGACAAGACAGAATACCGCAGCGTGGTAACAGAAGCGACTAATTGTGTCAGCGATGTTCTAGATAGTCTATAAGAGAAGCGCACATTATCTCCGGGGAAACTTTTTCTGAATCAAAACTAATCCGAAGGTTCTGTCGGAACTCGAGTCTGGGGAGACACGTCAATCATCTCATACAAAAGTGCCAGTATGAACAACAATGAGCGCCCGCGATAAAAAGCCCAAACTAAATACCAGAGACCTGCAGAGAGATATGTTCTGGGACACTACACTATAGAGATCGCACGTGTCTGGTTGTGTTGACGAAATTCAACATCACATCCCGCGACAAATCAGCGGCTGGCCAAAGTGTTATTATTATCCCTGATACAAACCGTCGGTTCTAGCGTTTAGATGCAAGTTTATTACTCTCAAGTGATAAAGTGCATAGGTGGGTCCGGTGATTTGGGTAAACTATTAAATGCAAATTATTTTCTCTTGTAACAAATAGTGTCAGTCCATTCCGTAACATTTTATGACTAATTTCTTCAATTAAAGACGAATTAGATGTGGATTTCTGAGATAGCTTGACAAACTCTGAGTGTCGATCGGGCGTCTCGAGCGGTATAGGCTGGATCCGCCGCTGACTGGAGCGAGCTCGTTCTCATAATGGGCCACTTGATACAGTTCTGTTGGTAATGGAAATAGGTTGGCGCCACAAACGTTCATGTGCTACAACTATTTATTGTTCACATTTCTATTCAAATATGTCTTTATTACGTTTTATTCATATATTAAATAAAAACATTAGTTTAGATATTTTTGATGAAAATTCTGATCCCGACGGTTGTATTGACGAAATTCAACATCACATCCCGCGACAAATCAGCGGCTGGCCAAAGTGTTACTATTATCCCTGATACAAAACGTTGGTTCCGACGTTTAGATGCAAGTTCATTACTCTCTAGTGATAAAGTGCATAGGTGGGTGCGGTGATTTGGGTAAACTATTAAATGCAAATTATTTTTCCTTGTAACAAATAGTGTCAGTCCAGTCCGTAACATTTTATGACTAATTTCTTCAATAAAAGAGGAATTAGATGTGGATTTCTGAGATAGCTTGACAACCTCCGAGTGTCGATCGGGCGTCTCGAGCGGTAGGCCGGATCCGCCGCTGACTGGCGCGAGCTCGTTCTCATAATGGGCCACTTGATACAGTTCTGTTGGCATTTTATGGAAATTCAGGAGAAAACGAGAATCACCTAATGACCAAATTTGATATGGTGTGCGTTGGGTAAAGGTCAAAAGGACTATTTTCAAATAGCAGACAAATTATCTAATATCTCGAAATCAAAGGTTTCCGATTAGCCACTTTCCACGCCTGTCTTGCCTGCTGAGCTGAACGTTTTCTGCTTTAGTCTTGAAAATATAACCGTCAGACGTCGTGTTTGACCCCAGGGTATAGTCAGATCGTCACACTTAACGAAAGATACACAGGGTGTGGGGGGGAAACTGTGGGGAGTATTTTCTATGATTTTATGGATATGATTTCGATGTAACTATAGAAACTTATCGATCTGCTAATCCCTTTGTTCGGACGCGGAAACACCAGTAGCATTCAGAGCCATGTAGGTTTCAGAATACATGTTAATTACATGCGGTGCCGTCAATGTTAGACTTGCTATAAGAAAAATCAATATTCCGCAAACACCAATGAAACATCCACATTCACCATGAAGGTCCCATCTTAATAACCTGCAAGGTGCGACGCATGCGCGTTGTAAATTTCTACGGGGTTTCCGCATTGTCAACGCAAGGGTACCGCACCCTCAAGAAGGAAAACACCGAATGTCTACACGAAAATATATATACGAATTCGGGCATTGATGACTTTTTTGTAGGATTTTTCGTATTTTTAATTTTAATAGGGTAAGTTGCCCCATAGTATGACCCCACAATTGCACTGGTTGTTTAAGCTCCCCAAAATCTTGAATGCTACGCTATTTTTTGTGAAATTATTTCAATCTTTTATGCAAATTTGACAGAACTGTCAGACAGAGCTGTATTTTTTTTTCGGCAAATGCAACTTCCACCAAACCCAGTATATAATATATTGTAAGGGTATATTTTATTAGTTATGTGGCTATTCGGGTACATAAAACAACCCATAATATCTACGATCATAAACAAATAGCTTCAGTGGCAAGTAAATTACGTCAAGTTCATTACACTAACAGTCGCCGTAATCACTCAAGCGACGTGTTAATTAATGTCCATTTTAAAGACTAGCCAGAACATTGAAGTTAATTATCAAAAATATTATTTTGTTTCTTATCCTAGCCATTTCTAAGTGATTTTGCAGTTCCGATCGTTCTAAAATCGACGAATTGCCGGTTTTCAAATCGGCCATGTTGGAATGGCGATGCCATTATGATAAATTATTGAGTGCGGAAGTGAATACTTCGTCAGGTCTGACAACGATTACAAATTGCAAGGAGTTTCCCTTTTCACTAGGAAGTGTTGTCCACAGATTCAAATTTCCAAGTTCAGCAGGATTATTGTAAATAAAAGTTTTTTGTTTATCTTACTGCAGCCAGATGAGACAGTTCCTCTAGTTTTCTAATACTATAATTTAGGCTTACATTGTCAGGTACTTATTTTTTTTTATTTCATCCATCATATTTCAAAATTTTCTGCACTTGTTTTTTTGATTAACACTGTGGCAACACTGTGTCATTTGAAGATATATTCTTGTGATTTTGTTTGGTCATCAGGCATCTTTAAAAATACTGATGGTTAAGGTGCTATATACGTAAGGAAAATTTGTTTACTTCTAAATTCCCACCTTTGATATTCCATGAATTCAAATTAAATATACACAAAATTATACACCAAAATGAAGGTTGTGATATATAGAACACAAAAAATATATGCAAACAACTGACAGACTGACAGAGTTGACGATAAACTAGTATTTCAATGCAGGTCAGTGTCATTTTTGAAGCCAATAACATATTTCTTGTCGACATCATTTCAAAATTCAATATCGTCCAGCTCTAGTTGTCGACAGGCACCAATGAGGAAGGAAGTCTGCTAACATATTCATGTCAGAACTGATAATAAAATAATATTTCCAGAGAACAACTCCCGAGGTAGTAGGGGGGCAATCACATGAGGGAAAGTTAGTTTGAGAGAGACAGCTCATGGTAAATACTAGAGGTGGGTCGGTGGTGAATTTTCAAGTCAGTGCCGGTGATTTCTAAGAAGTAAAACCGCGGTTGCGGTGTGGTTATCGATGGTGGAACAAGCCAAGTTCATTCATCGAATGTATGTTGATTGTGCAAAGTTGCTTACCCAGAGCAGTGTGTGAAAAACGTCGAAATGTCGTCAGTTCTTGTCAAAGATAAATTAATAGAACTGAAAAGAATGTTTGGCTTATTGATGTATACTGTAAAGTTCAAATTACACACAAATTTGTAGAGTTCAGGTTGGGCTTTAACTTTCCGTTCTGTGTTTCCATATAATTACAACAGATGCAAGACACTCCCCCCCCCAACAATTTCCTCATCACTCTGTCTCCCCCCCCCCCCCCCCAAAAAAAAAAGTAGTCATTCCCCCTCCCTCTAAGTTGGTGATCATTCAAAAGTGAAAAAAAAATACAATTTCATGTCTTGTAATATTCTCTTGCAGGGTATTTTTTGTTTTTAAAAATTTGATTAGCAGTTTGCATCTTGGTTTCAAAATATGATGATAAATAGTGAATATAAGGCAAGTATGAAAGAAAAATGATTAGCGTTAGGACATTTTTGTATAGCATTTTGCGATGCGAATCCAGTCATCAAAAACCCTGTCTTGAAAACATGCTCAACATATAAAATAAACTTCATGAAATGTAGCACACTCACAATATAACTAATATTCAGTAGGCAGGGCTAAAATTTCGACGAGAATCCGAGAATCGATTCGCACAAAGATTCGCGCAAATAAAACCGGTGAGAATCCATGTAGATTCTCGCTGCACCTCTGCTAGGATTCGCGTGAAAAGAATTAAGTCAATTTAACCCTTTATTTAACACAGTGGCAACAAATTAACCAGCAGAAGGCTAACATGACCTGAAATATCCTGATACTATGTCAATAAAATCTTAAAAATATGGCTGTCATTGGAACCGGCTCATTGAGCCGGTTCCAACGACAGCCATATTTGTAAGATTTTATTGGTAAATATTGTTCATTTAATTATTTTATCATCTATTTATTATTTATTGTTTAAAAATTATCAAATTTAGTTTTAAAAATTAAAAAGGTGTGTTGGGTAAAATATTAACATGTGTTATCAGTACACAACAGTGGTTCAACCATGGTGGCATCATGGGATCCTGGGACACTCACAGTTGGTATGGATTCTCGCAACCATTTTCATGAGAATCCAAATGGATTCTCACAAATTTAGACGAAATATAAGCCCTGGTAGGGGTGGGGTGCGACAAATTACCAGATTCATAGAACTACATAGCTAGCGCATAGCATACAGATACCATATAGCTGTATACAGACTGTTACATTCCCTAACCACTCCTCGAATTGCCACTAATAACTAATGACCCCCCCCCCCCACACACACACACACACACATACTTCTTAGGAACGTGCTGTTTTCAGGCAAGATAATCTTGTTTTTTTTAGCAAATGGCTGTGAAAATTTAGACAGATGATCAGGTAAATTCCCACGGTCCTCTACCCATCCCAAAAGAAAAATATTGGCCCGTACTCCCATCAAAAACAGTCGAGCACTGATACTACTAGTCCAGCGCAGTACCCCATCCCCCCTTTTTTTAACATTTTTTTCAGTGTACTGAAATTTTAGTTGAAAAATCAAAATAGTCTTGATGTTCTTAAAAATAAATCCAGATGGAGTCCCAAATTAAATGGCTGGTTAAAATTCCAACTAGATGAACAAACAAACAAATCCAATTTTTTGGTTTTGGCATTTTCAGTGGCAAATTGAGGAGAGGCTAGGAAATCTGGGGGTCTGTATATGATGATGTGGTTTAGGTGAGCATTTTCGACCAGCTAAAAATCACACTCCTCAAAATGCCAGGCCTGTTTTTGTCATGAAATTCTGCATATATACCTTGCACGAAAGAAAATGAAAATTCTGTTGAATGTAATGTAACAATGTAAGTGCATATTAATGTTCAATTGGTCCATTTAATAAACTACATTCCCTTAATAATGGACTAAGGGAAATTAACCCCTCTGAATTGTGCTCCCAAAGCTTAAATAGTGATGTCTGCTTATTTCTCGACATCTTTCTCATCATCTTGGTCAGTTTTCTCTCACTTACAAGAAGAATCTGCACTGGAAGGCGCTCAGATTCATTATGCAGTAACCTCACTAATTTATAAAAAGGGAGGTTGGCCCCATTTGCAGATTCATTTAACTGGTTATGCTAACCTTCCACATAGGTTAATGTTTGAATCTGCCTTCCATAGACAATGGGACCTCAAATTATTTATATAAATCGGGATAATTGTCTCTCGTAACCCACTTTCCGTCTCACAGTATCTTGTCCGACTAAATGTTTTTCGGCCTTTTCTGCGACTTTTCCCCATTATCACGAACAACCCAAGAACTCCAAACAGTCGTGTAATACACCATTGTAAAGCTTATTCATTCCCCTTTCCACTGACACTGGGTACTGCTGGAAACGTTATGTGAATCAAATTTGAGGAGGTATAACTGAGATGAGTGCTATCGTTTTCGAAAAGTGAGTTGTGTACCTTGTTAATATTTATATACCATTATGGGGGCACGTCAGCACCGATTCAAAAAGCTATCAAATATCATTTTTCTTTTGATTTCCCAGCTTGTGCCGGATGCCTCTGTCTATTTGTCAGAGAGAAGGAACGAGTAAGAGAAATGATAAGGAGATTTTAATATGTTAATATTTGCCATTGTGAGCAGTGATAGACTAGAGAAATGCGGTTAACCAAAAATTCGGTTTGGTTTTGTTATCAAAACTGAAATAATTACAGAAAACACATCGTGATTTCCAATTTCAGTGTTGAAAAACTTATCGGATCTTGACGTCTCACAATGAAAAGAGAATAACCTGAAGTTAACCTTGTTTTCAAACTTTGGAGTCACGATTAGGACTGTGCGGTTTTGAAATTTGCATTTCGGTTCGGTTTTGTACAAAAACTTGGTGTTCGGTTGTGGGTTTTTCAAAATATATTGTAGAGGGTAATGTGTGTATTTGTCATCCAAGTCATGAGGCTCATACAGCGTGTTGAGTCACCCGGGTTTCTCAGTGTTCACCACTCTTCTCAGCTAATGGACATATTGTGGTGGGCTACTGTAGTGGGCTATAGGGCTGCACTGTATTCAAATTTCAATACTGGTATTGGTATTGAAAAAAATACCACTATATACTGGTATGTCAAAAATCTGAAAGTAGTTATCAGTACTTATGTATGTACTTATGATAGTCACTGACACTGATGATTACTCTCAGATTGCTGAACTAATTAACAAATAAAGTTAATGTGTTTTGCAGTTGAACAAATTCAGTAGGAAAAATTAACTGAATGACATTTTTTCATGTTTTCATACAAGATATATTAATATAGTTCTCGTGAGTACCATATTTAAATATCTTGCACGAAAATACAAAATAAATATTGTTCACTTCGGGTACACTTTGACGGAGCTGCATCAATAAATTAATGTACAAGCAGATTAAAATTTCTTGTAATCAACATCAGGGGTGATTATTATTCTCATAACACACATAACAAGCCTCACATGAAACTTGTGCTGCTTAAAAAAATCTTTCTGATATGCACATGCTGGCTGAGGCTAAGAAAGCATCCGTCAACTGTTTCAAAAGTTTTGTTCAAACTGTGTTTTCATTGGTAAGTATGAGTGACAATTGGGCGGAGCTTGGACTACGATGAAGCATTCTGTTCTCTTATTGACCTGAACTTCACTTACAATAAATAATTAACGTTTAGTAATTTTGTGTCAGATTTTTGAATACACAATACTCACATACTTTTGAGTCTTGTATTCGAAAAAGATCTTTCACAAAAAGAAAATTGCAGTTTCGATGACGCAGTGGCCAGAACTTGGAGGCTGTCTGAACCTACACAGAGAAGTTTTTCTCTGTGAAGAACATGCATCTGATTATAAAAAAAAAATTCTCAGTCCACTATTATTCCACTGAGATTAAATAGATTAGAAGTCATTGTAACCATCTGTTACATTCTGGGGTTTATTATATTGACAACACTGTACACACGTGCACAAGCTCATGATGAGCATCTAAGAAAACACTTCCTTGCCATAGTGCTGCCGCGGTTAAGACTTTTTTTCTGACCGGTTAACCAGCATGTTTGACCGTGTTTAACCGTGGTTAACCGCATTTAAGGTACCTATATTTGTAGTGTGTTCTTGCTTCAACTGTAACTATTACATCGGGCTGGCCAATGTTATTTACATTGACCATAAATAATAATAAAGAAGTATTCTATTTAGTCGTTGTTGTTCAATCGCCCATGTGTTTACATCAGTGCGTGTAATAGGAAATCAACAGGTTTGTGGGGCCAATATGGATGAAACCATAAAAAATACAAAATCATCAAAATAACAACAAAAAAATAAATAATAACACATTAAATGTTTGCCAGCAATACCTGGAGAGACGTATTTATTTATTCCCTGAACTCCAATTCACTGATGTGTAATGTCCGGTTATAAATTACGCACACGTGCACCAGGTAAAGTTAGATCCAAGAGCACCAACAATGCTTAAGTGGGACAACAATTTGAAAATAATTTGCGCTGTAACCTGCGTATTTGTTGTATTTTTATTGGTTTTTCCAAAACGTTCTAGCGTTCCGGAAAAAAACAACTTAATCACAACAACTGCGCAGGTTACGGCACAAATGGTGCTCAGAAACTATGAAGTTTCAGTCACAAACGGGCGTTGGATTTTCTTGACAGGGATGAAAACATTGGGGTGATAAACAAACAACGAAAAACAAATAAATGCGAGTATTTTTAGTCGAGTTGTGACGAAGTCAAACTCGACTTATAGTTTGGTGAATGGCGGGCGGGCGGGCGGATGGGCGGGCGGGCGGGCGGGCGGGCGGGCGGGCGTAAACAATTGGTTTCCGGATGATAACTTGATAGTGGTTCAACTCACATTCATTAAACTTCATACATAGGTTGGTCTTGGTGGGAGGAAGAACCCTATTGATTTTGGACATGCTACGTCGAAGGTCAAGGTCACAGTGACCTTGAACATAGTAAATCTTAAACAATTGGTTTCCGGATGATAACTTGATAATGGTTCAACTCACATTCATGAAACTTCATAGGTAGATTGGCCTTGGTGAGGGGAAGAACCCTATTGATTTTGGACTCGCTACGTCAGAGGTCAAGGTCACAGTGACCTTTAACATAGTATATCGCAACAATTGGTTTCCGGATGATAACTTGATAGTGGTTCAACCTAGAGTCATGAAACTTCATAGGTGTGTTGGTCTTGGTGCGAGGAAGAACCCTATTGATCTTGGACTCACCAGGTCAAAGGTCAAGGTCACAGTGACCTTGAACATAGTATATCGCAACAATTGGTTTCCGGATGATAACTTGATAGTGGTTCAACCTAGAGTCATGAAACTTCATAGGTATGTTGGCCTTGGTGCGAGGAAGAACCCTATTGATCTTGGACTCACCAGGTCAAAGGTCAAGGTCACAGTGACCTTGAACATAGTATATCGCAACAATTGGTTTCCGGATGATAACTTGATAGTGGTTCAACCTAGAGCCATGAAACTTTACAGGCGTGTTGGCCTTGGTGCGAGGAAGAACCCTATTGATGTTGGACTCACCAGGTCAAAGGTCAAGGTCACAGTGACCTTGAACATAGTATATCGCAACAATTGGTTTCCGGATGAGAACTTGATAGTGGTTCAACCTAGAGTCATGAAACTTCATAGGTGTGTTGGCCTTGGTGCGAGGAAGAACCCTATTGACCTTGGACTCGCCTGGTCAAAGGTCAAGGTCACAACTCGACATTGGATCTGTGATCCTGAGCGGCATTTTTTAAATCTTTAATAATAATTTTCCTTTATTCTTTTATCGTATTCACCACGTGGTAACTCGTGAAAACCTACCTATTTCCATTGCATCCCAAACGACTTATACACAGGGGCGAATTATACACGGACATATATGATGAATATAGTGAATGTAAGGATAACCGATTAAAACATTTTCTTGACCGGTCAAAGTTTTAACCACAGGTTAACCGGTTATCCGGATAACCGCGGCAGCACTACCTTGCCATCTTCATGGTTCAATGCAAACTGTGTTTTCATAGGTTGAATGACTCGAATGAAGATTGATTGACATGGACTTCATAATAGGAGTTGTCAGTCTGGAAGGAGTTTCAAGTAGTATTCATCTGTTTTCAATGATTGACATTTGGGGAATGACACACACGATAGACTACAGTGACAGATTTTCAATTTGCCCCATTAAAGTTTTATTTTTTCTGCTCAAATAAGATTCATTATTTGATTTTAGCTCAACTTTGGCGAAGCCAAATTTGAGCTTATGCCATGGCCAGTCGTCCGTCTGTCCGTCAACAATTCAATACGGCTCGGGCTAGAGGCCATATTTATGAACCTATCTTTACGAAACTTCTTGGGTACCTTTGTTATGACCGAGGGACAAGAACGAGTGTTTTTGGGTCCGGTCCGAAATTCAAGATGGCTGCCAGCTGCCATTTTGTACCGACAATGCAGAAATCTGTTTTTTGCACAGAACTTCCACATGAAAGTGATGATTTGAATAATTTTTTGTATGAATGTTTCAGGGCTTGCATTTTCACCAGGCCTATCAGCCCAAGCCTGGTAATCAGCCCCTATAAAATTCTCACAAGGCCGATCAGTAGGCCTGGTTCAAGGCTGGTTGCCAATATATGTAATATGGGAAATCAGCCCCGAACAGTACAAATCAGGCCTGGTAGCTCCTTTTATCAGGCCTATCAATCAGCCTGGTCACAATTCTAAAATGCAAGCTCTGATGTTTCGTACCATGGGATACATCACATATAATACGGGTTTTTTTCTCGTACGTAAATTAGGCAAATTAGACCAACTTTGATGTATTTAGTGTTACTTTCAGCACTGTCAGTGCAAATGCCAATACGGCTCGGGCTAGAGGCCACATTTATGAACCTATCTTTACGAAACTTCTTGGGTACCTTTTGTATCACCGTGGGACGAGAATGAGTGTTTTGGGGTGCGGTCCGAAATTCAAGATGGCCACTGGCAGCCATTTTGTTCAAAATTAGGGGCAATCAGATTTTTGCACAGATCTTCCATATGAAAGTGCTGATTTGAATAATTTTTTGTGTGAATGTTTAGTACCATGGGATACATCACATATAATACAGGTTTTTTTCTCGTGCAGAAATTATGCAAATTAGATGAACTTTGATTTTTTCAGTGCTACTTACACACAGTAAGTACACATGTCAATACGGTTCGGGCTAGAGGCTGTATTTATCAACCGATCTTCACGAAACTTCTTGGGTATCTCTGCTATCACATTGGGATGAGAACAAGTGTTTCTGAGTGCAGTCCGAAATTCAAGATGGCTGCCAGTGGCCATTTTGTACCGAAATTAGGTCTAATCAGTTTTTTGTACACAACTTCTATACGACTCAGGCTAGAGGCCATATTTATGAACTGATCTTTATAAAATGTCTTGGGTACCTTTGTTATCACCGTGGGATGAAAACGGGTGTTTTTGGGTGTGGTCCGAAATTCAACATGGCCACCAGCAGCCATTTTATACCAAAATTAGTGCAATCAGTCTTTTGTACAGAACTTCTGTATGAAAAAGTTCTGATTTGAATAAATTTTTGTATGAATGTTTAGTAAAATGGAATACATCACATACAGAACGGGTTTTTTTCTCGTGCAGAAATTATGCAAATTAGATGAATTTTGATTTATTTAGTGCTACTTATGCACTGTAAGTGCACATGTCAATACGGCTCGGGCTAGAGGCTGTATTTATCAACCGATCTTCACGAAACTTCTTGGGTAGCTTTGTTATCACCTTGGGATGAGAACGAGTGTTTCCGAGTGCGGTCCAAAATTCAAGATGGCTGCCAGTGGCCGTTTTGTACCGAAATTAGATCCAATCAGTTTTTTGTCACAACTTCTATACAGCTCGTATTTATGAACTGATCTTCACGAAACTTCTTGGGTACCTTTGTTTTCACCTTGGTACAGGAATGAGTGTGTTTTGGGGTGCCTTTGTTATCACTGTGCTATGAGAACAAATATTTTGGGGTTCAGTCAGACCCACTCTGGGACTCAAAGATTTCTTTTCTAGTTTAGCATCTGACTGTCACCCACCTTTACAATACTTTACGCAGGGTTTCCGCTACACCGGCAGCGGGTCCGTCGACTGGACTCATTCCCCTCGCCGATCATACTATGATCAGTCAGAAAAGCTGGTGGTTAAAATATCGAGTACAATGCTGTATCGTAACGACACTCGAGATTCTTTGTTTCCATGTAATATAGGCACAATTATGTTGTATACTATGCCTACTATTACTGGCGACAACCTGATACCTTATAATCCCCAGACGAGAGGGGGAAACAAAGTTCAAATCCTAAACGTCGCCTATAAAATTTCGGACTCAGATTGTCGTGTTTGGTCCGAAATCACTGGTTTTTATTTTGAGCGACAAATGATGTACTCATTTGGAAGCTGTCACCCGTTTCAAATGAGTGTGCAGGCTGCTGTCAGGAGTTGTCTGAAACACGCCCACAACATATAGTTTTCACAGTTTTCACAGTGGTTGAATATCATCAGTAAGGTACTGATTGAACACTGCCACTTTCGAGCGGTGCACAACTCATTGTGAAAGAACACTGCCACTTTCGAGCGTGCACAACTAATTGTGAAAAACGGGTGTTCAGAAATTATGAGAAAGTGGTAATTAAAAATAAAAAAAAATTACAACTCTGGTATTTGAGAACTATATAACAATATAACCAGGGATATGATTTATGACTTATTGGTTCAATAAAACATGCTCATTTATCATTTCATCATGCCCTGCAACATGTGAAGTTATGACTTTCAGTGTAAAATCAATTTTTTCGAATGGTGCCAAGGGAGGCAACTATTTTGTTATTCATATTTTGCTCTGTAAATTTTATCTGGTCATCATATTATGATTCTTTTAGTTTGTGTGAAGCTATATTTTGTTTTATTCGTAATTTTTTTTAAAAATGTACATATTTAAAAAAACCTCTATTTTTAAACAGACCATGTTTGTCTGTTTTCAAGGGGGTGGTTTGCAGTGCTGATTGACTTTCTTTACGTCCATTTCTGGCTTCGACTTTCGAGAGTAGCCTGTACAAAAAAAAATTGAAAACAACACAGCATGGTTTTCTGTTTGTTTTATTCATTAAATTGAGGATTAAAACACGAAATCTGAAAATGAAACATATGTCAAGATAATTATGAGAATTTTTAAAGCAAATTGTATAAAGTTAGTAGGCGGTTTCCAAAGAAACGTAACATACTCAGTGGATATTTACTTGCCTTATATCGCCAATTTCAGACGCATCCCAACGCGTCGTGCAAGCACTATTACTCGTCCTGAAGCCCCTCCCCCCCCCCCCCTCCTCCACCACACACGCACTTTGCAATTTATCCACAACAGGCACCCCCCTGGGCTTCTACACGAGTCAGTACGGTAATTGCACGTGCATGACGTCACACTCCGCATCATGGTTCTTTTCGAATATTACTGCGAGCGGTTGTAAACAAAGCTCAGTCACTGTTAGGATTCGTGGATTTTGTGTTGTTTTGGGTTTGTATTTTTATGAAACCTCCGACCAGATGTAGTATTGTGTGTCCCGTGGTAATTTAGAGAATTGTAAGAGGAAAAAATACATATTTTCCACATCAATTATTCAGCATTTTAGCGACCAGAATGTCCCCAGAGGCCACCAGAGAGCACCTAAAAATCAAAATTTTCCAGGCCCCCCTCTATACGCACGTGCCTTCAGCGTGTGAGTTTCACTTTCTTTAAACTACCGGACCCACAAATTTTCCCCTAGCGGAAACCCTGCTTTACGTATACATTTGTTACAGGCTACGGTCAGTATTTATGTACAGGCCGTTACAATACTTTATATGTACCTTTGTTATCGGGTCATTACCAAGATGTTTGTCATTGCTGGGTCACATACTATACATTGGGGAAAGGCTTTTCTTCTTCTTGGTTTTCTCAGCGTTCTCTAGGTGTGGGCCAGAGCCCGACTGGGCAAAGGTGCTACCACTCCCCAGAGAGGCCGGTGGTCTAGCTGCAGGCTTCTTTGTCTTCCTTGTTGGAGCCATTCCATGTGGTATTGGAAAGTCCAATATCACCTAGCAGGTTGCACCAGAAACCTGGATAGTCCAGTTTCTGGTGTTACCCACTTTCAGACATGTTAGCATGTCAGATAACTTCTGTGGTAGTTTCATTCTTCGTTTAGCCAGACTTACAGTTTACATTTAAAAATGCATGGATTACTCTGACGTTGTGCACACACAATGCTGTTATGTTGAAATTTCATCAAATAACATTGGTACCAATGATCTTCAATTTTGCCATTTCATTTATAACTTTCCAAGTTCAAGTTTGTCAAGTTGAGCTACAGCTGACACTTTCATTAGCTCTCTTGACTTTCAGTCAGGAGAGCTATAGTGATCACTCACCGTCGTCTGTTGTCCGTGAACATGGTGTTTGCGTCTTCTCCTCCCAAACCGCTGAACCAATTTAATTGATATTTGAGATAATAGTTAGTTATGACATCGCAATTTGATTTTGTTCAAACCAAGTTGCCTCGCCCCTTGGTAAGGCCACGCCCAAAAAGTGTGCCTAAATCTTAAAAAATCTTCTTCTCATGGACCAGCAGTAGCAGAGACTTAATATTAGGTGTGCAGCTTCTTTTTGAGGTGTAGACTCAGATTTGTTCAAGAGAAGTTTGTGGGGCTATATTTGCCGTTATTATGGGAGGGACAAGAATTTTTGCCACTCCCAAAATTTCAATCTTCCAAACCGAGAGGCAGATTTAAACCAAATTTGACATGAGGGCTTATTGGGTCGTAAGTACTTAATTTAAACCCCAATTTTTTTCCCCTCGCCCCATGGGAACCACGGGAGCTAAAAATAGAAAGAAATTAAAATGCCCATATCTCCAAAACTACACAGCACTGAGAATTCTTATTTGGTGTGAAGCTTCCTTAGGACCAACAGAATGGAATGGTCCAAAAAAATTGCTATCGGTTTTATCATGGGGTACTTTTTGGGACTTTGAAAAAGTCAGCATTTTTTAACACTGTGGGTAATGGGAAAAACGTGTAAGACTACTTTTCTCCCAAACCACTGCTCCAAAAGCTTTCAAATTCCACATGTAACATCTTTGGAAGATTGTTTTACATGTTTTATTGAAATCAATTCCCTGGGTCCATATTTGGGCTCTCTATGGGATCCCAAATGTTTATATTAGTGCAGTATGAGGAATATTCTTTAGAGATGGGCAATATACCGAAAAACCGAACCGATACCGATATCATGGGGACACCGAAAAACCGAACCGACCCAATCTTTGAATACCGAAACCAACGGTATTTTCAATTTTCCCTGTGCATTCACTATTTATAAGGCCTTGATGAGGATGAAAGAAGTGACCGATTTTATTTTTCTGTTTTGTTAAGCCTTAAGGACCAGGGCAGTTGTACTAAATTATCAATAGTCTACGACCTGTACATGTCCAGTTGCTTAGCAGTGATTTCTAGCCAAGTCTTGGCTGCCTGTTAAGGCAGCCAAGACTTGGCTAGAAAACACTGACCAGATAATTTTACTACTGTCATCAGGCCCACGTAAAGATGACATCTTCAGGACACACATTCTATGATTACAGACGCCTTAAGTGGAGCTTGAAAAGTTAAGGCGTATTTAGAACAAGTCACCAAATTACTGTAGATATGATCTGTGTTGACAAAAGAATGACAATGTTGAGCCCATCAACAATGGCATGTGTAGCACTGTGATAGAATGATACAAGAACAACTTATTCTGTATTTTTCTGACATGGATTCCCCTTTGGTACTATCAGTGAATCTGAAGTCACATACCGAATACCGAACCGATACCGCGGTATGCCCACACAAAAATACCGAAACTGATACCGAACTCAAAATTCCAATACCGCCCATCTCTAATATTCTTTAAAAATCTTCTTCTTCAGATCTACCAATAACAATCTTTTGATATTTGGTATGCAGCATCCTTATGGGAGTGAGATTCAAGTTTGTTCAATCCAAGACCCTGGGTTCATATTTAGGCTGAAAATTTGGGGTCCCGTTCCGGACTTAGAAATTTTGGACTGAAATCCGGAAATTAGTTTTTTGTTTTTTTATGCGTTTTGGTCAATTTTAAGAAGAGAAAAAAGTTTCAGACTGAAAATATTTTGTTTGGGACTTCGAAAATTACCGAACAAAAATAAAAAAAATGTTTTTTATGCGTTTATCTCGATTTTGGGACGTAAAAGTGCCGGAACTGAAAATAGAAGGAAAATCCTGTGTATTGTATGGGCACAATCACTTCATCTAGTTGGTATATGCTTTTCTTAGGAGGGGTATGCTTTTTTTAGAAGGGGCGTGTGCAGTTTATTCAAGTCAAGTCCCTGGTTTGATATTTAGACTACCATGTCAGGTGAGGTCCCTCAGGCCCCCTGGGGCCTCTTGTTTTATTTAGAGTCGGTCGGGTTATCCTAAACACATGTAATTTTAGATCACCTGACTGAAAGTCAGGATGAGTTTATGTGATCACATTTTTTGTCCATCGTCTGTCCGTTGCCCGTCCAGCGTGAAGTTTACATTATCGACTTCTCAAACCACTGGACCAAATTGAACCAAATTTGATATGCATGTTCATTGTCACCTGTCAATTCAAGTTTGTTCAAATAAAATTGCCAAGCCTGCCGGGGGCACCACAAGGGGAATTACTCTGATAGCGCCCATAAATTATTTTTCAAAATAAAAAAAATCTTCTCCAGAACCATCAATTACAATCTTCTGATATTTGGTATATAACATCTTTAGGGGGTTAGATTCAACACATTTTTGGTATACAACATCTCTAGGAGGATCAGATTCAAGTTTGTTCAAATCGGGTCCCTGGCTTAATATGTGGGCTCTCTTTGGGAGCCCAAAGTTTAACTTCATGCATTATTATTATTCCAGAAACTGCAGAGAGCAGAATATTGTTTTTAGCTCAGCTTCACAAAGTCAGGATAAGCTATTGCCGTCACGCATGTTGAAGTCTGTTAGTCTTTCAGTCTGTTCACATTTTCCTTTAGCACAGACTACACCCCCCAGTTCTTGTCCCATCGCCACAAAGTTTCCTATGCAGGTTTGAGGTTATGTCTAGATAAGAACGTCCTCTTTTGGTCACGATCGTTCAACCGTGATGGCAGCCTGAGCCCAAAACCCGAAAACCTTTAGCACAGTCTACAGGTCATATTTATGAAGGGATTTCATTGTAATTTAGTAGGATGACTGTATAATGTCTAGATGAGAACATCCCCTTTTGGTCGCTGTCATTCAACTGTGACAGCTACAGGGGCCCTAAGCCTGAAAACCTTTAGCACAGTCTACAGGTCGTATTTATGAAGGGATTTCATTGTAACTTGGTAGGATGACTTCAGATAATGTCTAGATGAGAACGTCCCCTTTTGGTCACGATCGTTCAACCGTGATGGCCGCCCGAGCCCAAAACCCCAAAACCGTTAGCACAGACTACAGGTCGTATTTATGGATGGATTTCATTGTAACTTAGTGGGATGATTCTGTATAATGTCTAGATGAGAACACCCCATTTTGGTCGCGATCGGTCAACTGAGACTGCTACAGGGCCCCGAAGCCTGAAAACCTTTAGCACAGTCTACAAGTCGTATTTATGAAGGGATTTCATTGTAACTTTGTAGGATGTCTCCAAATAATGTCTAGATGAGAACGTCCCCTTTTGGTCGCGATAGGTCAACAGTGATGGCCACACAGGCCCAAAGCCCGAAAACCTTTAGCACACCCTACAGTCCATATTTATGAAGGAATTTCTTTGTAACTTGATAGGATGACTCATTTTGGAATAATTTCACTGTAACTTGGTAACTTTGGTTGACATACATAACTGTGAGGGCCACATTAACCCATCCCTCAAGTCTTTAGTACAGTCTACACCTCAAAAATGCTGTCGGTTTTGTCATGGGAATGCCCATTTTAACACTTTTGGCAATTGGGAAAATGCTGAGTCATTATTTTTTTTTTCCCCATCAACTAAGTTGAAACTTGTCTACTTTAAAACCACTGGGCCAAATTCATTCATATATGGCACAGACCATCTTTGGAGTATATCCCTTTCTACTTTGTTCAAATGAAGATGCTGCCATCTTCAGGCTTGTGGAGTTTACTCTTCTGATTCCCCCCCCCCCCCCCAAAAAAAGTTAGTATTCCCTTGGGGTGGGGTTAATGCTCCAGAAGCATAAAATGCTTTTAAAATTATCTTCTCATAAGCCACTCACAATAATGCTTAGATTTTTGGTATGGATCTGACTTCAGTTATGCAGGTTCACTTTTTTCAAAGGAACACAGTAGGTAAAAATGTGGGCTCCTAAAATTGGGTGCCACACAGAATTTCTGTTTCCAAAACGAATGGGCTAGCTGATTTGAACGAAATTTATCATGTAGTGTAGAGTTGGGCGGTTAACCAAAAATTCGCTTCGTTTTTGTTATCAAAACTGAAACCGAAACAATTACAGAAAACCCTTTGTCACAGTTTTCAACTTCAGTGTTGAAAAAATCGAGTCAGGTCTTCACTTCTCAGAATAAAGAGAGAAACGTCCTAAATTTAACCCCGTTTTCAAACTTGAGAGTTGCGATACCCCTTTTTCAGAACAGCTGCTCTAATTGCGTTTGAACGTGGTATTTACCGTGAAAATAGCTGACAAAATTACTTATCATGCATCGTGTTTTAACCGTTCATCTGTTTAGCAAATGCGATTTCCTTTGCAGAGCTGGAGCTTGTCTCTTGTTCCACATTTATAATTATACCCCCACTTTCGAAGAAAATGGGGGTATACTGGATTACATGTGTCCGTGTGTGAGTCCGTCTGAGAGAATATTCATAACTTATCTTGGGTATCGAATGTCCTATTGCAATGCAATTTGCCATGAACACTGCTTATGGTATAGGCTTTTGAAAAAAGGATTCAACGATATTTCTCACATTCTCCTTTTTAGAGTTATCCCCCTTTTTTGACTTAGAAATTGTAGGAAATAGACATTATTATTTGTCTGTTCAGCCTGTATCTCAGGTATGGGTTATCGGATTTCAGTGAATTATGGCCTGCAGTTTGCCTATGACAAAGGCTTTTGCCTCATTGCATCAAACTTCCAAACACCAAACAATTTACCATGCCTTTTGACTTAGAAATTATTGGTAATTGTTGAAAACTTTCGAAGAAAATGGGTGGGGGAGTGGGGGGGAGGGGTATACTGGGTTGGGGTTATCGGATTTCAGTGAAATATGGCATGCAGTTTGCCTATGACAAAGGCTTCTGCCTCATTGCATAAAACTTTCAAACACCAAACAATTTACCATACCTTTTGACTTAGAAATTGTTGAAAATTTTCTAAGAAAATGGGGGGGGGGGGGGGGGGGGTGTATACTGGATTGCGTCTCCATCTGTGCATTCGTCGTCAGTCCATACGAGAATATTCATAAATAATATTTGTTGGTCATAGGTATGCCCACACTAGGCGGTACACCACGTGGGGGTATGTACCAGACGAAAGTCCAGCTCTTGTTACAAATATATTTATTTCTACATGTGATTTTGAAAGCTTGAACTCCAAAGCCAGCATCAAAATCACGGTTAAAGTTGGATAGAAATTTAGGGTTACAATGACCTATATGAGCGACTCGTCAATACATTTTTTATGGTCGGCATAATTTTTTAGAGTCTGTCGGGTTACCCTGAACGCAGGTATTTGGAGGGGGTGGGGTGGGGGTTATTTTGCAACATACTCGAGGCAAAAATCATTTTTCTCAAACTTGAAATTCTTGAGATAATTTATGCAAATACATTATGCTCAGGAAATCAGAGTACCGGTATATTTTTCAGGTGCGTTGCCCTGGAAAGGGAGTCCCTGTAACACTGACTGGCTCCAAATACATCTTCCTATATGCAAATGCAATGTATTATGTTTGTACAATGGAAACCGAAACCAAAAACCTGACTCTTTCAATGAAACCTAAACCGGAACCGACATGAAATTTGAAAACCTCCCATCTCTAATGTAGTGTAATTGAGTCATAAGTACTTGATTTATGTCAGAAATACTTTTTTGGCTGTGGGGGGAGGGGAAGGGTAGAGAGAACCACAGGAGTTAAAAACAAACAAAAAATTCCATTCTGATACTTTTTTGAGACTTCATAGAACAGGTTTGTGTTGCCTTGGAAGCTTTCATAGGACCAGCAGAAGTGAACGGCCAAAAACATTGCATTTGGTTGTGTCTATGAAAATCAAAAAATTGCTCTTGCTGCCCATCACTTGCTGACACAGTCATCGTTTTTGACAACTTGAGCCAGGTGAGCGTTTTACGCTCGCTTGAGCCTCTGGTCTTAAGGATACCTTCATGGAGTGATCAACCCCCTCCCACAGTTTCTGATGTAGAGAGTAGAAACATGGTATCAGGGCTATATCCAGGACGTTTCTGGTGTACTGATTGGGCACCCAAACTCCAGACGCCTAAAATCATTTGTGTTCGTGTATAATCTCCAGCCCATAGTCTGCTAAAATGGTCAAAACCAGCATGAAGTTAATCCCTTGAATCTCGAACTTGGATACATTCGCTGACTAAAAATACGCCTGAGGCAATTGCACTCTGATAAAAAAAATGCACGAAACAGGTGTGTGGAAAGAACATGTAGGCATTCTAGTAATTTCAGCTATTGTCTTTTAAAAAGATTATGTTCAGTACGGTAATCCTACTTTCAGTTTCCATCTCTACTGCCATTGGTCTTCAGTTATGCCTGCAGCATTTTTGGACAGGTGTCCCCAAATTGTTCCTGGATGTGGTCCTAGATCTTGTTACACGTACCTAGCAGATGTGTTATACATATAAAGTTTGCAGAAAAATACTTTCTCAAAGAATTATCAAATCAAATCAAGTCGCTCTTACATTTCATAAAGAAGCAGGGATACCTTTTTAGCTCAACTTTGGCGAAGCCAAATTTGAGCTTTTGTCATGGCCCGTCGTCCATCTGGCCGTCTGTCCATCTGTCCGTATGTCAACAATTGGATACGGCTCGGGCTAGAGGCCGTATTTATGAACCGATCTTTATGAAACTTCTTTGGTACCTTTGTTATGACCGTGGGACGAGAACGAGTGTTTTTGGGTGCGGTCCGAAATTCAAGATGGCTGCCAGCCGCCATTTTGTACCGATGATGCAGAAATCTGTCTTTTGTACAGAACTTCCATATGAAAGCTCTGATTTGAATAATTTTTTGTATGAATGTTTAGTACCATGGGATACATCACATATAATACAGGTTTTTTTCTCGTGCGTAAATTGTGCAAATTCGACTAATTTTGATGTTTTTTGGTGTTACTTTCAGCACTGTAAGTGCAAATGCCAATACGGCTCGGGCTAGAGGCCATATTCATGAACCGATCTTTACGAAACTTCTTTGGTATCACCGTGGGATGAGAACGAGTGTTTTGGGGTCCGGTCCGAAATTCAAGATGGCCGATGGCAGCCATTTTGTACAAAATTTGATGCAATCAGATTTTTGCACAGAACTTCCATATGAAAGCGCTGATTTGAATAATTTTTTGTGTGAATGTTTAGTACCCTGGGATATAATACGAGTTTTTTTCTCGTGCAGAAATATGCAAATTAGATGAACTTTGATTTTTTCAGTGCGACTTACACACAGTAAGTACACATGTCAATACGGCTCAGACTAGAGTCTGAATTTATGAACTGATCTTCACGAAATGTCTTGGGTACCTTTGTTATCACCTTGGGATGAGAACAAGTGTTTCTGGGTGCGGTCTAAAATTCAAGATGGCTGCCAGTGGCCATTTTGTACCGAAATTAGGTCTAATCAGTTTTTTGTACACACCTTCTATACAGCTCAGACTGGAGGTCATATTTATGAACCAATCTTTACGAAACTTCTTGGGTACCTTTGTTATCACCGTGGGATGAGAGCGAGTGTTTTGGGGTGTGGTCCGAAATTAAAGATGGCCACCAGCAGCCATTTTGTACCAAAATTAGTGCAATCAGTCTTTTGTACAGAACTTCTGTATGAAAGTTCTGATTTGAATAAATTTTTGTGTGAATGTTTAGTAACATGGAATACATCACATATTGTAAGGGTTTTTTTTTCGTGCAGAAATTATGCAAATTAGATGAACTTTGATTTATTCAGTGCTACTTACACATTGTAAGCACACATGTCAGTACGGCTCAGGGTAGAGGCTGTATTTATGAACCGATCTTCACAAAACTTCTTGGGTACCTTTGTTATCACCTTGGGACGAGAATGAGTGTTTCTGGGTACGGTCCAAAATTCAAGATGGCTGCCAGTGGCCATTTTGTACCGAAATTAAGTCCAATCAGTTTTTTGTCACAAGTCCTATACAGCTCGTATTTATGAACTGATCTTCACAAAACTTCTTGGTTACCTTTGTTTTCACCTTGGGACAGGAACGAGTGTGTTTTGGGGTGCCTTTGTTATCACTGTGCTATGAGAACAAATATTTTGGGTTCAGTCAGACCCACTCTGGGACTAAGATTTCTTTTCTAGTTTAGCATCTGACTGTCACCCATCTGTACAATACTTTATCTATACATTTGTTACAGGCTACGGTCAGTATTTATGTACAGACCGTTACAATACTTTATATGTACCTTTGTTATCAGGTCATTACCTAGATGTTTGTCATTGCTGTGTCACATACTATACATGTCTTTGTCTTGACAAGTTGAGCTACAGTGATTGACACTTTCATTTTTAGATTCCATTCACATTTGAAATCCTGTCTGATAACCTGTATTTTACCCAAACCACCCCCCAGGTCTGACACTCCTGTTGACTGTTGTTATGAAACCCGAATTGTCCCCAAGCCAAACCGTCCCCAATTATTTTACCTCCCCCCCCCCTCCCCCCCCCCCCCCCCCCCCCCCCCCCCCCCCCCAGGTCTGATACTCCTGCTGACTGTGGTCATGTCTTATGTGACAAAAACACCTTATGTCACAAAAGCGCCTTTGGGAACTAATACCACCTCGGTGGTCAAACACTTGTTCTGTTCTGCATGGATTGATGGAGCATGTTGCTTACAAAATACGAATGCTATTAATAGTTACTTAGGACTTTGAAAACTATTGGGTGTAAAAATAACAAAAATTCTAAATTTATTTTTCAACTGATTAATAGTTAGTATGATTTGTCTTGATAACAGCTGTCAAAACAATCCCAACTCGCATGGATTTTTATACACCCACTTTCGAAGAAAATGGGTGTATACTGGATTACATCATCCGTCCGTCTGTGCATCCGTCTGTGTGTGAGTCCGTCAGAGAATATACATAACTTAAGTAAATTCTTATGGAACTTGTGGAACTTGTTTTCTATAATATTTGGTCATAGGTATGCCCACACTAGACAGTACGCCACGTGGGGGTATGCACCGGACGACAGTCCAGCTCTTGCTATACCACCCACTTGAAAAGTGGGAGGTATATAGTGTTCACTTGGTCCGTCCGTACATCCGTTCGTCTGTAATGCTTTAAGGGGGTACACATCTGCTATCCGTACCTCCTAAACCAGTGAACGGATTTCATTGAAACTCTGACATTCTTTTACATACATTGAAGATGTGCACCTCCTGTTTTCTTTTCAGATATTTTCATTTTTACAGTTTCCCATATTGAAAAATGAACTTTGTCAGATTCAAGCCAGTGGGGGGAGGGGGGGGGGGGGGGGGGGTTATTGTTGACATTTGCTGACATTTGCTATCCACTTCCTCTTTTAAACTAGTGAATGGATTTCAATGAAACCTTCAAACATTGATGTCAGTGTTTGTGCTCTCTTCATTAAACACACTTTTACTGTTGTAAATGTTTCTTGGTGGGAGTGGGTGGTATCATTTAGTGAGCAGTGTTCACAGTTTTTCTAGTTTTTGTTAGTGTTAAACACTCATACCACTCAGGTGACCATTCATTGTGGAGATCCTCCTTTGATCCATTCAATTTTTCTCCCAAGTGTGCAGCAGTTAAACAAACCGTACAGGCTGTACCCTTTCAATTCAACTAATCCAATTTTTTGTCCGGTGTGCAGTGCACTTGTTGTGTTCGATACGAAGCGACCCCCTACATAATTTGATAGCTTTACATCTAGTGAAATTTTGGATTTCTGTTGTATATATATGCACAATCGATAAGGATTATGAGCATTACTCTTTATAAACGTACATACTTTTTATATATTTTTACTCAGATTACCTTCGGTATTGTTCAAAATACCGTGAGACACGATATACCGAATAAACTAAAATTAGCTCAATATTAAAAAAAATCCTGACTTTTAGTTAAATACCAAAATACCGTGAAGCCCTACATCATAGGTGTTTGCATCTGCTTGAACTGTAGCAGCTCTAATAATTGGCCAAAAGAGCAGCTATACTTCAGGCCGATGCAAACGCCTTTGAAGCTTATGATTGGTTGATGCCCAACATCTTTCCACCATTTGTTCAAACTAGATAATTATACCCCCCGCAAACAAAGTGTGGGGAGGGGGGTATATAGGAATCACCCTGTCCGTCCGTCCATCTGTCCATCCTTATAAGCGCAACTCCTCCTAAACTGTTTGAAGAATTTTCATGAAACTTTACACAAAGGAAGAACTCCATATGAAGATGTGCATGAAGCAGTATAATTCCGTCTGACATTTCCAAGGGGAGATAATCTAACTTATACATTTCAGGTGCGGGGGTATCACTTTGTGAGCTTGCTCACAGTACCTCTAGTTCAACTTGGCGACACGATGACTATTTGGCGAAACCCGTTTATCGTTTGTGAGTTTTTCATTAGCTTAACTTGACAAAGTCAAGATAAGCTATTGCCATCACGCATGCGGAAGTCTGTTAGTCTGTTCACATTTTCTCTTATCACAGGCTACACCCCGTAGTTCTTGTCCGATCGTCACATGCAGGTTTGGGGTCATGTCTAGATGAGAACGTCCCCTTTTGGTCGCGATCAGTCAACCATGATGGCTGCCCGAGCCCAAAACCCGAAAATCTTTAGCACAGTCTACAGGTCGTATTTATGAAGGGATTTCATTGTAACTTGATAGTATGCCTCTGTATAATATCTAGATGAGAACGTCCCCTTTTGATCATGATCTGTCAACCGTGATGGCTGCCCAAGCCCAAAACCCCAAAACTTAGCACAGTCTGCAGGTCATATTTAATATAGAGGGATTTCATTGTAACTTGGTAGGATGACTCCGTATGATGTCTAGATGAGAACTTTCCCATTTGGCCGCGGTCTGTCAACCGTGACAAATGCCCAAGCCTAAAACCCGAAAACATTTAGCACAGCCTACATGTTGTATTTATGAAAGGTTTTCATTGTAACTTGGTAGATTGACTTCATATAATGTCCAGATGAGAACGTCCCCTTTTGGTCGCGATTTTTCAACTGTGACGGCAACAGGGGCCCGAAGCCCAAAAACCTTGAGCACAGTCTACAGGTCATATTTATGAAGGGATTGCATTGTAACTTGGTGGGATGACTCCAAATAATGTCTAGATAAGAACGTCACCTTTTGGTCGTGATCATTGAGCTGTGATGGCTGCCCAAGCCCAAAACCCGAAAACCTTAAGCATAGTCTATATGTCTTATTTAGGGAGGGATTTCATTGTAACCTGGTAGGCTGACTCCATATAATGTCTAGACGATAACATCCCCTTTTGGCCATGATTGGTCAACTGTTACAGCTACAGGGGCCCAAAGCCCGAAAACCTTTAGCACAGTGTACAGGTCATATTTATGATGGGATTTCATTGTAACTCAGTAGGATGACTTAGTATAATGTCGAGATGAGGACGTCCCCTTTTGGTTGCGATAAGTCAATCATCATGGCTACACAGACTCAAGCCAGAAAACTTTTAGCACAGTGTACAGGCCGTTTTTATGAATGGATTTCATTGTAACTTAATAAGATGACTCATTTTGGAATAATTTCACTGTAAATTGGTAACTTTGGTTGACATACATTAACTGTGAGGGCCACATACACTAACTGTGAGGGCCACATTAACCCACCCTCATTTCTTTAGTACAGTCGACACCTCATTTTTTTAGCTCATCTTGACAAAGTCAAGCTGAGCTAATCTCATCGCTTCCCTCCGTCGTCCGTCAACACCATGTTTTGGTCTTCTCCTCCAAAGCCACTGGGCCAATTCAAGTGAAAGTTTGTGTGAGTGATGGTCCCAAAGGGGCATTTCATTTTTGTTCAATTCAGCATGCCCAGCCCCATAGGGAAGGAGTGGGGGAAAATGCACCCAAATATTTTAAAAATCTTCTTCTCAAGAACCAGTGTGTACAATGACTTGATATTTGCTATGGAGCTTCCATATGAGGTGTAGAATCAAGTTTGTTCAAACGAAGTTCGTGAAGTAATATTTGGCTTTGTAATAGGAGGGGTAAGATTTTTGGCCCCGCCCAAAATTTCTATTTTCTGAACCGATGGTCCGGTATGAACCAAATTTGGTTTGTGGTATTATTGGGTCATAAGTACTTGACCCATGCAAAAAAAAAAATTCCCGCATCCCCATGGGAACCCTGGGAGCTAAAATAGAAATATTTTCAAACGCCCATATTTCCCAAACCCCACGGAACAGAGAGCTTTTATTTGGTATGAAGTATCCTTATGACCAGTAGAATTGAATGGTAAAAAAAAATTGCCATCGGTTATGTTAGGGTGTTCTGTAATGGGCATCGAAAAAATGCTGAGTCAGCATATTTGCAAAAATTTAAAAAAATCTTTTCTCCAGAACCAATGATCAGAATCTTTTGATATTTGGTATACAGCATTCATAGGGGGGTCAGATAAAAGTTTGTTGAAATAAAGCTCATTGGTTCATATTTGGGCTCTCTACAGGAGCCCGAAGTTCTAACATAGGGTAATATGGGAATATTCTTTAAAAATCTTCTTCTTCAGAACCACCAGTCAGAATCTTTTAATATTTGGTATACATCATTGTTATGAGGGTCAGATTCTAGATTGTTCAAACCAAGTCCCTAGGTTAAAATTTGGGCTTCCGTAGGAAGCCCAAATTTTATCTTTGTTCAATATGGAGGGTAATTTAAAAAAATCTTCTTCAGATCCATCAGTCAGAATGCTTTGATATTTGGTATGCAACATCTCTATGGGGTCAGATTCAAGTTTGTTCAAATCAGATCCCTAGGTATATATTTGGGCTCACTATGGTAGCCCAAATGTTGACTTAGTGCAATATGAGAAAATTTCTTTAAAAATCTTCTTCAGATCCACCAGTCGGAATACTTTTATATTTGGTATACAACATCTCTAGGGGGTCAGATTCCAGGTTGTTAAATTTCGAGTGCCTAGGTTAATATTTTGGCTCCATATGGGAACATGAAAATTAACTTAGTACAATATGAGGGAATTTCTTCAAAAATCTTCTTCTTCAGATTCACTTGTCAGAATGCTTTCACATTTGGTATACAACATCTGTAGGGGGGGCAGATTCAAGTTTGTTCAAATTGGATCCATAGGTCAATATTTGGGCTCGCTATGGTAGCCCAAATTTCAACTTAGTGCAATTCGGAGAAATTTCTTTACAATTTCTCTTCTTCAGATCCAACAGTCAGAATGCTTTCATATTCGGTACACAACATCTCTAGGGAAGTCAGATTTAACTGTGTTCAAATCAAGAGCCTGGGTTAATATTTGGGCTCTCTATGGGAGCCGAAATTGGCCATTTTGCTGAAGAATTAAAAATTTTGTATTCAGTACCTTCTAGAGGTACTAAGATTAATCCACATAGGTTGTATCAAGGGGCTTCATAGGGGAGCTCTACATTTTACTTATGATCAACTGAAGAAAAGGCATGATGCCCAGATTATTTTTGTCACTCCTGAGGGACTCGAGGATTGACAGTGTAGCCTATGGAGATGGCTTGCTTAATTAGACTCATTCTTGGACTCTGTTTAAATTGTGTTCTGTACAAGATGAGTGCTTCAGGCCCCGTGGGGCCTCTTGTTTTATTGAAAACATAGCATACAAGGAACGGAAATTAACATATTCCCATTTATCACTATTCTTGTCTTATTTCATAATACTTTCATATACATTGAACATTATCATTTCATCAAACACAACACACAGACAAGTTAAGCTACAGTGTCAACATTGCCACTTTCATTTTAGGTAACCTTCATTTGACCCAAATGGCCATTTGCCTCAATTCGACAGACCTGATTTCTATAGAAAATCGGCTTTCAATTGAATACAGCTGTAACTGGATTATATGTAATTGATAGAAAACTGCCCATTGTGAGTTTTAAAACCCCTTTGCTGCTGTATGGTTATTGTCACAGAGATCTCCCTCAGAGGTACAAGAGAGTACACACCAGCTTATAATGATTCTTTTGAATAAACATTCTTTTGGCATTGCCCCTCATGGCAGTCTCCAACAGTTGAAGCACATGTACATGCATACAGTAAATTCCTGGCGAATCTACCCAACTGACAAAGTTACTCTGAGCGTTGTCACAAACGCTCCCTGAAGAGAAAGAAAGGAGACCTATTAACCTTTGTCATTCACAAACTAAGCAAATTTCAGAAGGAACAGTCACACACACAGCAGTCTATTGATTCCCAAAACTCTGTGTTTTTTATGACCATGGAAGGCCTGTGATTCTACAGAATTTCTCCGCCTACTTGGACATTAGGACTGGGGAGTTTTTCTGTTCGATTTGGTTTTTTTTTCAAAACCGAACTGCTGCCTTAACAAAAACCGAGACTTCAGGTTTCAACAAATTTCCCAGAATTGGAACGTTTATGACTGTTCAGTCACATGCTTTCGGCACGCCAAAGTCTAAAATGTCTGTCAAAGGTAAACGTGCTGTTTATGCTTACTTCGAGAGGATAAACAAATCCCCCCAAAATAATGGTAGCAAATTTATAATATCTTAAACGATATCTATTGAACCAACACCAGAAGGAATATTAAAACTTAAAAAGTCCTACATAAGAATCCACACATTAAGTAAGAATTGTTAAGTAAATTTAATGAACCAGGCTCAGGCTCACTCATATTCAACCAAATAGGTATTGAAAGTTACCTGACAGTATATGCTGTAAAAACAATATAAATTATCTTCGACCCAAAATAGAGCTGAAATGGTTAAAGGGTTTTCTTGATCGATTAATCACATGGATAAACCTTGGTTAACCGATTAATTACTTGCCCTTATAGGTATCTGAATAATTGCCATACCATTGATGATTTTTTGCAAAATCGGCCAGCTCTACATACAAAAATCTCCGATCGCATTTTATGTTTTCAATTTTTACAGTATATTGATTATGCAAGTGAACAAGTATGTCATCACGTCTGCCTCATATAATTTATGTGAGTCAGTGTGACAATGTTTGCCTGTTTTGGAGCAAGTTTGTTCCTTTGTTAAGCCAGAAAATACAGTACTTCAGAAGTAATGGTTCATCGATCAATTAATTTTTTGACCGATCAATACGTTTATCATTGGTTAATCAATTAATCGGTTAACCGTTTCAACTCTAAGCCCAACTCATCTGCGAACGGCGCGTAGTAAAGTAGATTGGAGGTAAACATAAAATTTATTGAGTTTTGAAACCGCAAAGTTCACACGAGAAAAATGACAGGTAAATTATGTTAATTAGCCGACTTCTGGCACATTCTCTGAAAGTGTCACTTGCTCAGAGATAACGCTGCATATTGGCAGTTCGTTTTTTTGTCAACAATAAAAAGGTCAATTAAAATACAATATATCCTGTTAAATGGTTAGCAGGTAACTATTGAAGTTTTTAAAACTTATTGCGAATTGTTTGTATACTATTTGAACTTACTTTAAGGAATCGTGCAGTTCTGCAGGTCTGTCAGGTGTCAGGTTAATGCTGCTTTCCCATTACGCTGTTGTCCTAATCAACATGTTTTCCCATGTGTAGTTTGTGTACACAACAAATCCCAAGATGCAATATTGCACACTTTCAAATTCCATTATGCAACCATCTCCCTTCAAAAACATCAATCGCCTGTCATGACTGAGATGAAATCAATGCAGGGTTCAGCCGAGAGAGCAAAGTGAAGTTGGAAATATCTTCGCCTTGGCACCACTCACTTCACCCAATATCTATGTTTGAGCAAAATCAAGTCAAAAATGAACCTCTACAGTCGAAATTAGGAGAGATATTGTGAAAACATTGAAGTGAGTGAGTTACCAATAAAAGTGATTAGTATATCACGACTTACTTCAGTAATAGTTATCAAAATCACAAGAAATATGATTTGTGTTCCTCTCTCATTTAAAGCAGGAATCTTTAAACTGTGGCAATCTATTTTGAAGCGATGTGATAATTACCAAAATACACACAATAATTGCATATTATCCACCAAAACCAGGGTGAGAGCTTAGTGACTCCTTAAAATATAAGGAAATGTTGATTTTTGTTAAAATGTAGCTTTTCTTATAAATTTTTGCATCATGACAAGGCAGCAAATCTCACTGATAGAACAAGGTAGATCCCACCAGTGGTTGGAGCCATACTTCGAAATCCTGGGGAGCATGCTGGTGAAGAGTTTGGGGGGTGGGGGGATCTCAGGACATAGGGTACTGTACTTGTACTGAGTGCAGGAAATCAAAAAGAAACTTTTCAAATTTGGGTATCTGAGGAGCAAGTGGGATTGGGGGGGGGGGGGGGGGGGCTCCCTAGACACCCCATGGCTCCACCACTGTAACCCACCACAATATGTCCATTAGCTGAGAAGAGTAGTGAGCGCTGAGCAACCTGGGTGATTAAACATGCTGCATCAACATGCTGCAGGAGCCTCATGACTTTGATAATTACAGGCACATTTTATGTGAAACCCTCTAAAATGTGGATTTCTGCAATATATTTTGTAGAGCCGAAAATGAGTTCTTGTACAAAACCAAAACTGAACCAAAATGCAAATTTCAAACCCACCCAACCCTATTGGACATAGGATTTACATTATGTGGCAACATGATGATGCCACCACTCAATGTGATGGCGCAAGATTGCCTCAAAGAAGAGACATTTTGAAAAATTGTATCTGCAGAAGAAAAGTTTCCTTGTGCAAATTCAAGATTTGCAAAAGCAAGGAGAGTTCATGCTGTTCTTGAAAATAAGGTTTTGAGATATCAACCTTCAATGAAGTTGTTGGCTATTGCCATCACGTGTGTCTGCGTCTACGAGTCTGTTCACATTTTCTTTAGCAAAGGGTACACTCCGTAGTTCTTGTCCGATCACCACAAAATTTCATATGCAGACGTCCCCTTTTGGTAGCGATCGCTCAACCATGACGGCTACACGGACCCGACACCCCCAAAACCTTTAGTACAGTCTACAGGTCGTATTTATGAAGGGATTTCATTGTAACTTGGTAGAATGTCTCCGTACGTCTAGATGAGAATGTCCCGATTTGGTTGTGATCGGTCAACCGTCACAGGTATGCAAGCCCGAAACCCAAAATCCTTTAGCACAGCCTTCAGATCGTATTTACATAGGGATTTCATTATAACTTGGTAGGATGACTGTATAATGTCTAGATGAGAACGTCCCCTTTTTGTCGCGATCAGTCTAGCGCGATGGGTACACAAGACCGAAAACCTTTAGCACCGTCTACAGGTCATATTTATAAAGCGATTTCCTTGTAACTTAGTAGGATGACTCTGTATAAGGTCTAGAGGAGAACATCCCCTTTTAGTTACGATTGGTCAACTGTGACGGCTGTGCTGTTACGGTGTGGAATTATTAATGATATTGGTAACAGAAAGAAATCTGAGAATCAGCAACAAAACTATGAATTTAACTATTCTGAGATTTAATTAAAAAAAATTGATATAAAAAAAAAATGATACAAAGATCTTTTACACTAATTGGGTTACAGAAAATAAAAAAAACAATGGTACTTATCAATTATAGAATTAGTCCAAAGTAGTTTGACAGAATCCAGTAATCCAGTGGTGAAGTATCTTCTGAAGAAAGTTACCTGCTGGTAGATGTAGTATTAAATCCAAGAATGTCTCTTCAGAAACAGTATCCCGTAGATTTATAATAAAATTTTCACTTAGAAATTTCAGCAGTCTCCAATAAAATATGCTGGTAGATGTAGTATTAAATCCAAGAATGTCTTCAGAAACAGTATCCCGTAGATTTATAATAAAATTTTCACTTAGAAATTTCAGCAGTCTCCAATAAAATATAATAAAATTCTCCGCAAAATTCAAATGGAGTAAAAATCCAAGAATTATTGGCACCACAGGTAATTTCCAAACAATCCAGTAGAATCCTGGCTTTTCACAAAATATTATTCTGTTTCACAGAAAGTATAAATTCTCTTTTCCAAGACGAACAAATTCTCTTCAAAATTCTCTTTTGGAATCAATCTTCAAAATTCACAAAGAAGCACTGCTTCTATAATAAATGCACTGCTCTGAAACAATAATAATCTCCAATGGAAACAATTGAAATTTGTCTTTCTGAAATGGTTTTCTAAAATAAGTTTTGGAATTCTGTTGACAAACCTTTATATATTAACCAGATAGAATGTCCCAGAAGAGGAAGTTTCTGCAATGTTCTATTAGTTTCTGGGGGATTCTGTTAAAGTTCAAGTAAACAAGGTCATTGACCTATTTAAACAATTGAACAATCAACAGCTATATGTACAATATATCAGTGTAACAAAGATGTAAACAAGGTCACTGAGTGCAAAAGAGTTAGACCAGTCAGAAAATGCAGAAATAAAAAAAAAAATCCTTCTCACATAATTATCAACTTAAGGATATATCAATCTCAATATAATATGGGGGCTATAACAACGTTGCGCAGGCCCGAAACCCAAAAACCTTTAGCAGAGTCTACAGGTCCTATTTATGAAGGGATTTTATTGTAACTTTGCAGAATGACTCTCTATAACGTGTAGATAAGAATGTCCTATTTTGATCAGGTTTGGTCAACCGTGATGGCTGCACAGGCATGTGACCTAGATTTGTTTAGCACAGCCTACAGTTTATATTTGTGAAGCGATTTCATTGTAACTTAGAAGGATAACTTGGTTTGTCTAGACGAGCCGTCCTATTTGGTCACGATCGGTCATCCATTATCATTGCCTGGTCTAGTGACGTATATTTCTTTAGCACTGTCTACAGGTTGTTTTTATGAAGGGATTTCATTGTAACTTGGTATGCTCTCAAGATGAGACTCCTATTTTGGTCATGATTGGTCAACCGTCACCGCCGAACTATCACATGACCTAGATTCATTCAGCAGAGTCTACGAGTTATATTTATGAAGGGATTTCATTGTAGCTTGGTTGAGTGACTCGTTTTGGAATGATTTTACTGTAACTTGGTAACTTTGGTTGACATACATTAATTGTGAGGACCACATTAACCCATGCCTTCATTCTTTAGTACAGTCTGATGGCTGCCCAAGCCCAAAACCTGAAAACCTTTAGCACAGACTACAGGTTGTATTTATGAAGGGATTTCATTGTAACTTTGTAGGATGACTCCATATAATGACTAGATGAAGATGTCCCTAGATGATGAGGTCCCCTTTTGGTTGTGATGGGTCAGCCTGTCAACCGTGATGTAGAGGTGGTTCGGTGGTGAATTGTCAAGTCGGTGTTGGTGTTTTTAGCTCATCTTGACAAAGTCAAGCTGAGCTAATCTCATCGTTTGCTGTCCGTCGTCCGTCACCACCATGTTTTGGTCTTCTCCTCCAAAGCCACTGAGCCAATTCAAGTGAAAGTTTGTGTGAGTGATGGTCCCAAAGGGGCATTTCATTTTTGTTCAACTCAGTCTGCCCAGCCCCATAGGGAGGGAGTGAGGGAAAATGTTCCAAAATATTTTAAAAATCTTCTCAAGAAACAGTGTGGACAATGACTTGATATTTGCTATGGAGCTTCCATATGAGGTGTAGAATCAAGTTTGTTCAAACGAAGTTCGTGAAGTAATATTTGGCTTTGTAATAGGAGGGGTAAGATTTTTGGCCCCGCCCAAAATTTCTATTTTCTGAACCGATGGTCCGGTATGAACCAAATTTGGTTTGTGGTAGTATTGGGTCATAAGTACTTGACCCATGCAAAAAAAAAAAAATTCCCACATCCCCATGGGAACCCTGGGAGCTAAAAATAGAAATATTTTCAAACGCCCATATTTCCCAAACCCCATGGAACAGAGAGCTTTTATTTGGTATGAAGTATCCTTATGACCAGTAGAATTGAATGGTAAAAAAAAATTGCCATCGGTTATGTTAGGGTGTTCTGTAATGGGCATCGAAAAAATGCTGAGTCAGCATATTTGCAAAAATTTAAAAAAATCTTTTTTCCAGAACCAATCATCAGAATCTTTTGGTATTTGGTATACAGCATTCATAGGGGGGTCAGATAAAAGTTTGTTGAAATAAAGCTCATTGGTTCATATTTGGACTCTCTACAGGAGCCTGAAGTTTTAACATAGGGTAATATGGGGAATATTCTTTAAAAATCTTCTTCTTCAGAACCACCAGTCAGAATCTTTCAATATTTAGTATACATCATTGTTATGAGGGTCAGATTCTAGATTGTTCAAACCAAGTCCCTAGGTTAGTATTTGGGCTTCCTATGGAAGCCCAAATTTTATCTTTGTTGAATATGGAGGGTAATTTAAAAAAATCTTCTTCAGATCCATCGGTCAGAATGCTTTGATATTTGGTATGCAACATCTCTATGGGGGTCAGATTCAAGTTGGTTCAAATCAGATCCCTAGGTATATATTTGGGCTCACTATGGTAGCCCAAATTTTTACTTAGTGCAATATGAGAAAATTTCTTTAAAAATCTTCTTCAGATCCACCAGTCGGAATGCTTTTATATTTGGTATACAACATCTCTAGGGGGGTCAGATTCCAGGTTGTTCAATTCGAGTGCCTAGGTTAATATTTGGGCACCATATGGGAACATGAAATTTAACTTAGTACAATATGAGGGAATTTCTTCAAAAATCTTCTTCTTCAGATTCACTTGTCAGAATGCTTTCACATTTAGTATACAACATCTCTAGGGGGGTCAAATTCAAGTTTGTTCAAATCGGATCCATAGGTAAATATTTGGGCTCGCTATGGTAGCCCAAATTTGAACTTAGTGCAATTCGAAGAAATTTCTTTACAATTTCTTTTCTTCAGATCCAACGGTCAGAATGCTTTCATATTCGGTACACAACATCTCTAGGGAAGTCAGATTTAACTGTGTTCAAATCAAGACCCTGGGTTAATATTTGGGTTCTCTATGGGAGCCGGAATTGGCCATTTTGCTGAAGAATTAAAAATTTTGTATTCAGTACCCTCTAGAGGTACTAAGATTAATCCACATAGGTTGTATCAAGGGCCTTCATAGGGGAGCTCTACATTTTACTTATGATCAACTGAAGAAAAGGCATGATGCCTAGATTATTTTTGTCACTCCTGAGGGACTCAAAGATTGACAGTGTAGCCTACGGAGATGGCTTGCTTAATGTAGACTCATTCTTGGACTCTGTTTAAATTGTGTTCTGTACAAGATGAGCGCTTCAGGCCCCGTGGGGCCTCTTGTTTAAGAAGTAAATCCGCAGTTGCTGTGCGGTTATCGGTGGTGGAACAGGCCAAGTTCATTCATCGAATTTAGGTTGATTTTGCAAACTTGCTTATGCAGAGCAGTGTGTGAAAAATGTTGAAATGTCGTCAGTCCTTGACAAAGATAAATTAATAGAACTTAAAAGAATGTTTGTCTTATTGATGTATACTGTAAAGTTCAAATTACGCTCAGATTTGTAGAGTTCAGGTTGGGCTTTTAACTTTCCGTTCGGTGATCTCCATATAATTACAACACTATTCTCCATATAATTACAACATAGTAAGTGATATTTTATTCAAATGAATCACTGTTCAATGTTGCGCCCCTATTCATTTATCACCTATTTTCGATTGTCAACAGAAGAAAATCCCCATTACCCATGGTCAATGTACAGACCACATGTCATTTCACTGCCTTCGATTATCTTTGAAGATTGAAGACTTCAGCATAGACAGGGAGGTTTGATTCTCCGTGGCATAGACCATGCCTACAAAGGAATCATGACCAATCAGCAGCCGGCCATAGTGTCATGACTCCAGTACAATGCAAATGAGCAACTGCAAAGTGTCTTGCTTCTGTTTTGTTTACTTTAAACTAACTTTTTCTTGACTATATGTTGATTCTCTTGAAGTTTTCATCCAGTGAATTGATGTCAGAAGGTTGACTGATAATCAATATCAAAACAAAGTGACACAAATTCAAGCTTAGCAAAATAAACAAGACGTTGGTCAGGTGTTAATCTTTGTTGTTTATTTTTTTAAAAAGGCACATGGCAATCACCCAGTTTCCTGGAAACACTTTAACAGTTCCTGGAATTATAGTCTGTTTTAAAAAGCTGGTTTCGGTTTCCCTTGGTTGTCATGTAAAACAATTCCCAAAGACATTGTTTACAATATGATACCAGCATAGTATGTATTTTTTTTAAAGTTAATTATTAAGTAAAATTTCTTCCAATACACATGGTGGTATGTATTATTTCCAGTTTTTCTCTTTGATGTGATCTGCAACAAAACTCACATATCGACTATCGGTGCCAAGAAAACACTGTATAAGTTACAACATGCCATCAACTTTTGCTGTTTTGAGAGGTTGACTTATTCCCAAGTCAGTGCAGTAACGATATCGGCCGATATCCAGAACGGAAGATATCAGTATTGGCAAAACCGATAGCACTGGTATCAGCACACCTCTAAATGGATCTTTCAATTTCAGTAAATTGTTTTTTTTGGCGAGTACTTTATATGGCCTTTAAGATTAGAAGTATTGCCTTGTGATGCTGATAATGTGATGTGACTTTGTCACAAAGTTTTCATTTGCATTTCTCGTCGATTCATTCAAATTCTGTAACCCACAGACTTTTAGCCTGTTCCGCTATTGTTAAATATCAAACTATAAAAATGTGCAATGGAATACAGATTTTACCAAAAATGTAGGTGTTTTCAAATTAATGCCATGCAGTTTTTTGGTGGTGGTCCAAAACCGAAACCACACCGACACCGACCCAGCTCTACCGTGATGGCTACACAGGCCTGAAGCCTGAAAACCTTTAGCACAGTCTACCTGCTGTATTTATGAAGGGATTTCATTGTAACTTGATGGGATGAATTGTTTTGGAATAATTTCACTGTAACTTGCTTGATAACTTTGGTTGACATACATCAACTGTGAGGGTCACATTAACTCACCCTTCACGTCTTTAGTACAGTCTACACCTCAAATTATATTTATTGAAAACATACATGGAACAGAAATTAAAATTTTCCCAGTTATCACAATTCTTGTCTTATTTCATAATCCCCTTGGTTCAAATCCCACCTGCGGCAACCACGTTGTGTCCTTGGGCAAGACGCTTCATCTCCATTGCCCGCGTGGGGGCACGGTGGCGTTGTGTACTAAGGCGTACTGCACGTTGATGGTGCACTTGTCTTCAACCAATGCTAATCCTGCTTGTGTGGAGTTAGTATGTTGGGGAACTGACAGTTGCTCGGTGGTTCTCTCCGGGTACACCGGCTTCCTCCACCCGTAAAACTGTCACGGTCATGATTAGCCATTGTGCATAAATATGTGACCTTAAAACACCAATAAATAAATAAATTTCACAATCCTTTCAAAAACATTGAACATTATCCTTTTCATCAAACTTAACACACAGACAAGTTAACCTACACTTTCATTTAAAAAAACCGAGTGGAAACCGAAACCATGAAAAAATTTCATAACCTCCTAACACTAATTGATGAAGTAACTGAAACAAAAATTTGTTACCCATTTTTCTCACTGGGCGGTGTCAGATGCAAGAAAATGGCCTGCCTGCAGTTGTAATTTAAAACATTTTCTCTGTCTGACGCGAACCATGGTTGCTCCGACAGTCTGGTTTTCCTCTCATACCGGACCTGCCAATTTATCCCTTGCGGAAACCCTGGCTGACAGTTTGTGCATTTTAAGATAGTATCACATGTAAGTAGCAATTATAAGGCAATTCTCTAATGGGTCAGTATGTTTTTATAGAAAAAACTTTTTAGGGAAGTGATTTGTCCGCCTAAGTGGTTTTCAGGCAAGCGATTTGTTGCCACCCTCGATGTTTCGTATTGGCCAAGACTGCGCGAGGCTAACACTTCACAATGTGGAAAGTCTTCCATTAATTTAGTGTCAATAAATTCCAATTCGATCTTAAATCTATTGGATTTAAAAATTAAAATGGCAACAATTAACATGGATTATCAACAATTTGTTCACAATCGCTTTCTCCAGAGAGTAGTTTAGGTGTGATGACGTCCATTTCATGAGATAATATCCTGAGAGGAAAGTCAAAATTACTGCCTATTTTCGTGATATAAACAATGAGTACGGAGGATAACAGGTACCCAGAAACGTTATGTGCCCCTCACAGGCCAATATCATTCAGTGGCATGATGTATAAAGCTAAAAAATTGTCGTCTATGAAAAATAATAGTCGACTGTAGCACCTTCTGAAGGTTAGTCGATTAATCGAATAGTCGCACCAGCCCTAAAAAAAAAATCAAGACAAAAATCGTCGGGGCTAAATATAAAGCCTGATACCCAGGTTTCAGGGCCGATATCAGGGCCTGGGCCAATCGGCCCAGACAAAATGCAAAGCCAGCAAAACACACGTGGCTGTGTTGTTTTTCAGTGTAATGGGAATTCTCAGATTTCAGTGAATACTCGCTGATAATGAGAATGCAAACCAAAAGAAGAATGGACATGGAAATCGGGTCAGGTGACCATCTTGTCAATAATTTACATAACCACTACAGTGTTTTGTAAATGAATGATTCTGGGATTGAGTTGGCTTCGTTCTGAGTACAAATGTCAACTTGTCGTCAGCTTGTGAAATGGGTATCTGTCTTTTTGAAGTAAAAGGTGTGTTCTCAACTTCTCCTTAATTTCAGGGACTTGCTTTCTGAAATTCTGACCTTCACTTATTTTCATGTTGGGCAATACGTCCGTGCCGTGAATGGAAATGAAAAACCAATTTGGCTCGACTGTCGAATCATAAATTTTCAGTCTCAAACAGTATCTTTGTGACTAAATGTTTGAGCCCTCCTCCTTGATACTTACTCCCGTATTTACGCCTTTGGGTTTGAATGACTTCTTATGAAAGCATTTGCAGATATAATTTTTTGTTCATCGAATTTACAGGAAACAGTCACAATACAGTTTTATTTCATTTCTAGTTCACTTCTTTGTTATTTAACATGTTTCAGTACTATCCTGTCCCAGTTTAATACGTAAGATATGGAAAATATGTAATGTGTTACAAAAACCGAAACCAGAAACCAATATTTTTAGTCCGAACCAAAACCAAAAATTTCAAAACCGACCAGTTCTCTTGTAAAACTTCATTCGGTAGTAAATATCATTATGTGACGTTTTGTTTTTTGACCAATCTTACTGCAACATTTACCCAGAACAAGAACATGTTGAAGAAGCATGATGAACTTCTGTAGATGAACTTCCGCTGTCAGCACCTCATTTGTGTGTTTTAATCAGTGTCAAGTCGGCAGATATATTTTTAATCAAAATTCCACAATTGTTCAGAAGAAAAAAAATAGTCGACAGAATATTTTTTTTACTTCTGAAATTGCCTCGGCTGAGCCAAAAGCCGACGCTGATTAACAGGGCTGTTTCTACAGGATATTAATTATATGGGGTCATAAAGCTTGGTTTTGAAGCCTTTCCCTAATGCATGTAATGATAGTATTTTGGTAGGTTCTGTGAATGCATAAGATTACTGTGAAAAGAACCTTTTATTAATAAAGTATAAAAATGTTATCCCAAATCTGTCAAAAGATTGGCTTCATGCTCCTATAATCTCCATAGCTTTGCAAATGACTGCATTGAAAGTCTTATACAGATAAAAGTAGTCATATATTTTCATTTACAGACATGCGGTAAAAGGCGGATTGTGAGTCACTTGCATTGTCTTGAATGCCGACAGAAAATACTACAACCAGTCCGACAAGTAAAGTTGTTTTGTTACCGGTAAGTTATTCTTAATAAATATTAACTTTAATGAGGATGGAGAAACATGAAACAGTAAAATCTGTGTGGTTTTTTGTTCACATAAATAAATGAAGTTCAGGCTTGATGTTTTGAAAAATGTAGGCGAGCTGTTGGTAGCTCTCCTTATATTTTTTCCAGGTAGGCAGGTGGTGCTCTCCTTGGTTGAAAATTGCTCCATAATCCAGTATAATTACAGGAGTGCATTGAATTTAGGGAATGAATACTTGGACACGTTAGAGTATAATATAATCTCATTTTTCGGATGTAGGTAACAAAATTACTCAAAAAATCATTTTAGTGAGTTTTGTTAGCTCAACTTGCCAACGTCAAGTATGAGTTATTGGGATGGGTTGCAATCCGCTGTCCGTCCACACATCTGAACGTATGTTCCTCTGTCCATAGACAATTCCTTGAGCACACCCTACCAGACCTTCATTTTAATGACGCGCCATCGCTCTCATGTACCATCGCTCTCATGCACCATCACTCGCGCAATTACAATTTACGCCGAGCGATGAATCGCGCACATGGAAAAACTAAAAGCAGTTACTTTTTAAGTTTACATCAGAAGCTGAGTCTGTAAACCCTAGGGCTGTTGCGACTATTCGATTAATCGACTAACCATCTGAAGGTGCTACAGTCGACTATTATTAGCTCAACTTGACAAAGTCAAGCTGAGCTATTGCCATCACTTCTCGTCCGTCGGCGTACGTACGTACGTACATTAGTATGTTAGTACGTTAGTACGTACGTCCACAATTTCCTTTGGCACACCTCACAGGTCGCATTTATGATCAGATTACTTTGAAACTTGGCATGCTTGTTTGGGGTGACCTCTAGATGGGAGCTATCGATTTTCTTCAATTTCCGTCAAAAAATGTTGCCGCGGCCAACGTTCTTAGAACTTAGTTTAGTCAAACCACAATATTTCCCTTTGGCACAGCCTACAGGGCATATTTATGATTTGATTGCTTTGAAACCTGGTATGCTTATTTAGGGTGGCCTCTAGATGGGAGCTATCGATTTTCTTCAATTTCTGGCAAAAAATGTTGCCACAGCCAACGTTCGTAGAACTTAGTTTAGTCAGACCTCAATATTTCCCTTTGGCACACCCTACAGGGCACATTTATGATCAGATTGCTTTGAAACCTGGTATGCTTGTTTGGGGAGACCTCTAGATGGGTGCTATCGATTTTCTTCAATTTCTGTCAAAAAATGTTGCCGCGGCCAACGTTCTTAGAACTTAGTTTAGTCAGAAGACTCAATATTTCCCTTTGGCACACCCTACAGGGTACATTTTTGATCGGATTGCTTTGAAACCTGGCATGCTTGTTTGGGGTGACCTCTAGATGGGAGCTATCGATTTTCTTCAATTTCCGTTAAAAAAATATTTGCCGCGGCCAATGTTCTTAGAACTTAGTTTAGTCAAACCACAATATTTCCCTTTGGCACACACTACAGGGCACATTTATGTTTTGATTGCTTTGAAACCTGGTATGCTTATTTAGGGTGACCTCTAGATGGGAGCTATCGATTTTCTTCAATTTCCGGCAAATAATGTTGCCACAGCCAACGTTCGTAGAACTTAGTTTAGTCAGATCTCAATATTTCCCTTTGGCACACCCTACAGGGCCCATTTACGATCAGATTGCTTTGAAACCTGGCATGCTTGTTTGGGGTGACCTCTAGATGGGAGCTATTGATTTTCGTCAATTTCCATCAAAAAATGTATCCCCATGGGAACCCCGGGAAGTAAGCTGCACTTGTTTACTGTGGTAAACCAGTTCCGCTTTACTAGTAAAATAGGACCCAGTCACCAATGCTTGGGGTGAAAGTCCTCTAAAATGGGCAACATGTTGATCAACGATTGACTAAACTTGACTTCATCTCCATGTTGTGTCACGATTAGCCATGGTGCATAAATATGTGACGTTAACCACCAACAAACAAACAAACATCAAAAAATATTGCCGCAGCCAACATTCTTAGAACTTAGTTTAGTCAGACCACAATATTTCCCTTTGGCTCACCCTACAGGGCACATTTATGATTAGATTGCTTTGAAACCTGGTATGCTTATTTACGGTGACCTCTAGATGGGAGCTATGGATTTTCGTCCATTTCCGTTAAAAAATGTTGCCACGGCCAACGTTCTTAGAACTTAGTTTAGTCAGACCACAATATTTATCTTTTATACACCCTACAGGGCACATTTATGATCGGATTGCTTTGAAACCTGGCATGCTTGTTTGGGGAGGCCTCTAGATGGGAGCTATCGATTTTCTTCGGTTTCTGTCAAAAAATGTTGCCACTGGCAAAAAAAAATGACATTGGTACCAATGATCTTCAATTTTGCCATTTCATTTATAACTTACCAAGTTCAAGTTTGTCAAGTTGAGCTACAGTGTCATTGACACTTTCATTTTTCATAGTCGGCTATTTTTTTTTTTATCCGCATACATAGTGCCTCTGAATGATAATGTTGGTCTGCGGGGAGGGGGAATGTAGCATTTCTCGGTACCTGTTATCCTTCATATTCATTGTCCATATGAAAATAGGCAGTAATTTTGACTTTTCCCTCACATATTATCTCATGAAATGTACATTGTCATACCTAAACTCCGCTCTGGATCCAGCTATTGTAAACAAATTGTTGATAATCCATGTTAATTGTTGCCATTTTAATTTTTAACACTAAATTATTATTGAATGAAGTGTTAGCATCTTGTGACACAAAGTTTATTACGTCAATGAAGAATTCCCGGTAAACCCTAGTTAGCTTAACTTGACAAAGTCAAGATAAGGTATTGCCATCACAAGTGCGGAAGTCTGTTAGTCTGTCAGTCTGTTCACATTTTCTTGAGCACAGTCTACCCCCCCAGAATTCTTGTCCAATCATCACAGAATTTCATATGCAGGTTCAAGGATGATAACGTCCCTGTTTGGTCGTGATCGGTCAACCATGATGGCTACTCGAGCCCGAAAACCTTGAGCTCAGTCTACGTGTCGTATTTATGAAGGGTTTTCTAAGGCTTCCACGTTTACACGTGTAAACGTGAACGTTTCGTTTATGGGCATTAAACGTTTACAGTTCTGGTAAACGTGTACACGGAATGAAGTTTTAATAGAGTAATATCAAAACTGCAGATTTTTGCAGAAAGTCAAAGAAACAACAAAAAAAATTCCAACTTTGCAATGCAATATTTTGGTAATGCTTCAGAAAAACTGTGTACTGGTTCCGACTGGCGCCGCCGCCGCCGCCACAGTAACCGAACGAAATCATCTTCAAATCATGTGATATCATATGTGACACAGTCACGTGTGCCGCATGGCACGTGCTTATCTTTGGTGTTTCCTTCAAAACATGTGTGGGATGTTTTAGTTTATTCGGATTTACATGTATATTCCCAAAGTGATACACAATTGTTCTCGATGATTTCATTCTCCTGACATGGATTATTAATTTATTATTCACACATGGGATGATCTTAGGATCGATTTATGGAGTTTGACAGACAGGCTGGCACTTGCGGTGTTTGAAAATTTGGATTCCCCTGCATGGTTTGTAGACTTTGTTTATTTTTGCGACATTGCATTCCACTCTCAAGTCCAGTATTGTCACTATTGTGTGCCATGGCAACTTGCTCCAACATTACTGTTTGAAAAAACACAAGGAATTTCACCCCGAACCCATCAGAATGAGCTCAGAGACCCCCATAAATTTCAAAATTTATCGGGAGGAGAATCCCCCAGCCCTCCCCCCCCCCTAAACCGAGCGACTTCTTTGCCTTCGACATCTGCATGCTGTGATCGTTCGTCTACGTCATTTTTGGACGAACTGTAAATCGGCTGTCTCAATAACATAAATTGTATGCCCTGTACGCAAAGATATGATGAACTTACTGTGTATTATTACACACTTCTATATCAAATATTGACTGCTTGCATTGTTAGTACGTGTAAACGTTTCCGTTTCGTTTACAGACAGTCGTTTAAACGTTTACAATTTTGTCTAAACGTGGAAGCCTTAGGGGTTTCATTGTAACTTGGTAGAATGATTCTGTATAATGTCTAGATTAGAATGCCCCCTTTTGATAATGATCGGTCAACTGTGATGGATACGCGAGCTAGTGTTGAAACGATTACCTATTTTTCAAAGTCGACTAATCGACAGGAGTAATAGATTCAAAATCGACTAGTCGGCTTTTGTGTTGAAAACATAATTGTCTCAGTAAATTAGGTGATAAGAGACTGTTACATGTAAGTTGATAACCCTTTCATTTAATGACTCATTTGACAGCTGTTTGATGAAGTTTCCTTGTCAAAGTCATAAACGTAGCTGTTCTCTTTTTCGTATTTTGAGTTTTTTAAAACGTTGTGCATATTATAGCTTTAACCATTCAGTAAAAAAATTAGGATATCTGGGAAGTGTGTGCCTCCTTGTCCTCTGTCCGTAGTGGTAAAAGTACCCAATGATGTTAAAACAGAAGTTTCGTGAATTTGTAAAATGTTTGAAGTTTGCCACCATTCGCCCGGTGCAATTAATTAAAAACTCCCGGGTCAAATTTTGTGACGGACAGTTTCCTCACCTTCATATCCGGTCTTCGCCAGCTTGTTCCCAAACCAGTACAGTAAGGCAAACAACAATGATTGCATTGATATTCACTTCTCAATACAATTTAAAATAGGTCCACCACAAAGCAGAAACGTCTGATGTTTGTAATCATTAACCCCTACTATTGGCATTTTACGACTTCATCTTTGAGTTTCCTGACTAGTCGGCTTGCGGATTTCAGAGTCTATTTTTCTGAAAATCGAATCAACTTCGACTAGTCGACTAATCGTTTCAACACTAACGCGAGCCCGAAACCCAAAAATCTTTAGCACAGCCTACAGGTCGTATTTATGAAGGGTTTTCATTGTAGCTTGGTATGATGACTATAATGTCTAGATGAGAACGTCCCTTTTGGTCATGATTGGTCAACCATGACGGCTGCATAGGCACGAAACTCGAAAACCTTTCGCAGTCTACAGGTCGTATTTAAGAAGGGATTTTATTGTAACTTCGTAGGATGACTCTGAATAATGTCTAGATGAGAATGTCCTATTTTGGTCGGACTCAGTCAACTGTGGTGGCTGCAGGGGCATGTTACCTAGATTCCTTTAGCACAGCCTACAGCTTGCATTTATAAAGGGATTTCATTGCAAATTTGTAGAATGACTCGGTATAATGTCTAGATAAGAATGTCCTTTTTTGGCTGTGACCGGTCAACCGTGAGGGCCGATCAGGCACGTAGCCTAGATTTGTTTAGCACAGTCTACGGTTTGTATTTATGAAGTAATTTGGGGGGGCGCGGTGGCTCAGTAGGTAGAGGTGCAGGCTGCAAGCCTAGAGGTCCTCGGTTCGAATCCCACCTGCGGCAACCACGTTGTGTCCTTGGGCAAGACACTTACCCCCCATTGCCCATGCGGGGGCACGATGACGCCGTGTACTAAGGCGTACTGCACGTCGATGGTACGCTTGTCTTCAACCAATCTAACCCTGCCTGTGCTGCAGTGCGGAGTTACGATGTTGGGGGAGCTGGCAGCTGCTCGTCGTTGCTCGGTGGTTCTCTCGGGTACTCCGGCTTCCTCCACCCGTAAAACTGTCACGGTCATGATTAGCCATTGTGCATAAATATGTGACCTTAAACATCAATAAATAAATAAATAAATAAATGAAGTAATTTCATTGTAACTTGGAAGGATAACTCTGTAATGTCCAGATGAGACTGGTGTGTTTTGGTCACGATTGGTCAGCCATTCTTGCTGCCTTGTCACGTGACTTAGATTCCTTTAGCACTGTCTACAGGTTGTTTTTATGAAGGGATTTCATTGGAACTTGGTAGGATAATTTGGTATGATATCTAGATGAGACTGTCCTATTTTGGTCATGACCTGTCGTCAACTGTGACCGCCGAACTGTCACGTGACCTGGATTCCTTGAGCAAAGTCTACAAGTTATATTTATGAAGGGATTTCGATTTCTTTTTAACTTGGTAGGATGACTCGTTTTGGAATGATTTTACTATAACTTGGTAACTTTGGTTGACATACATTAACTGTGAGGGCCACATTAACCCAGGCCTTAATTCTTTAGTACAGTCTACACCTCAAATTATTCTTATTGAAAATATAGGAAACACAAACTAACATATTCTCAATTATCACAATTCTTGTCTTATTTCATAACCCTTTCATAAACATTGAACATTATCCTTTTCATCAAACACTACACACAGTCAAGTTAAGCTACAGTATCATTGACACTTTCATTTTTAGCTCAACTTTGACGTAAGTCAAATTTGAGGTTATGCCGTCGTCCGTCTGTCAATCTGTCCGTCCCCCCATCAACAATTCAATACGGCTTGGGCTAGAGGCCTTATATATGAACCGATCTTTACGAAACTTCTTGGGTTCCTTTGTTATCACCGTGGGACGAGAACGAGTGTTTTTGGGTGCAGTCCGAAATTCAAGATGGCTGCCACCCGCCATTTTGTACTGACGATGCAGAAATTTGTTTTTTGTGCAGAACTTCCATATGAAAGCTCTGATTTGAATAATTTTTTGTATGAATGTTCAGTACCATGGGATACATCACATATAGTACAGGTTTTTTCTCGTGCAGAAATGAAACAAATTTTATGAACTTTGATTTTTTCAGTGCTACTTACACACAGTAAGTACACATGTCAATACTGCTCGGTTTAGAGGCTGTATTTATCAACCGATCTTCACGAAACGTCTTGGGTACCCCTGTTATCACCTTGGGACAAGAACGAATGTTTCTGAGTGCGGTCCAAAATTCAAGATGGCTTCCAGTGGCCATTTTGTATCGAAATTGGGTCCAATCAGTTTTTTGTACACAACTTCTATACGGCTCAGGCTACAGGCAGTATTTATGAAGCGATCTTTACGGAACTTCGTGGGTACCTTTGTTATCACCTTGGGACAAGAACTAGTGTTTTTGGGTGCGGTCCGAAATTCAAGATGGCCACCGGCAGCCATTTGGTACCGAAATTAGTGCAATCAGTTTTTTGTACAGAACTTCTGTATGAAAGTTCTGATTTGAATAAATGTTTGTATGAATGTCATGTCAGTAATGTTTGCTATAAATTTATTGGGTGCCTTCGTTATCACTGTGGTATGATAACAAATATTTTTGGGTTCAGTCAGACTCACTAGGGGACTCAAAAAGGGACATAATTAAAAATCTTTTCCAAAAACACCAGACAAAAATAATGTTTCTTGAATTCAGCATCCCTAGTATGTGTATATTCAAATATGTTGAAGCTAAGTTCCTGTGTTAATATTTGGTGTTTGGGGAGGGTAAACATTATTAGCACAACCCAATTTTCTATTTCCAATGAGAAAAAATAAAACCTCCTCACCCGTGGGAACCCTATGAGCAAAAAGATAAAAAATTCAAATACCTATATTTTAAGAAGGACTGGACAAATATTTATTAATTAGTATGAATCAACCTTAGAAGGGTTTGAATCAAACAGGCCAAAACAATTGCAAACATTTGGCTTATGGTGCACCGTACAAGGATCCCCATTGTAACATTGACCCCATGGAGATTTCTTTTCTAGTTTAGCATCTAACTGTTAGCTACCTTTACAATACTTTACATGAACATTTGTTACAGGCTACGGTCAGTATTTATATACAGACCTTTACAATACTTTACATGTACCTTTGTTATCAGGTCATTACCTAGATGTGTGTCATTGCTGTGTCACATACTATACATGTACATGTCTTACACAAGTTGAGCTACGGTGTCATTAACACTTTCATTTTCAAATTTCATATGTAGCTTTGGTGTGATGTCTTTTCTATAGAAACTTGAGTGAATGACTTGGCATTACTGGATTTTTCTATTTCGTTCCCGTCCCTTCTTGGACAAGTCGAGCAGCAGTGTCATTGACACTTGCATTTTATTCATTCTATTCATCCAAGAAATAGATAAAATCTGGAGCCAGGTTGATCGTTTCCATCAAGAGCTGTCATTGTGATCTTGAAACTTATAGATATTAATGAGCTGTTCAAGTGATTTCAAACAACTATTTTTAGCTCAAGTAACTGAAAGTCAGGGGGAGCTCAAGTGATCACTTTCCGTTCTTCCGTCCATCTGGCGTGACCTTTACATTTTCGACTTTACCAAACCCTTGGGCCGAATTGAACCAAATTTGATGTGCATGGTCCTTATCATATGTCCATTCAAGTTTGTTCAAATAAAGTTGCCAGGCTCAATAGGGAGTTGGTGTTGGAAAATGCTCTAAAATTTTAGAAAAATCTTCTCATGAACCAGTGGGTACAATGACTTGATATTTGGTATTGAGCTTCCTTCGGTGGTGTAGTATCAAGTTTGTTCAAATGAAGTTCGCGGAGCAATATTTGCCTTCTTAATGGGAGGGGCAAAATTTTTGGCCCCACCGAAAATTTCTATTTTCTGAACCGATGGTCCGATTTGAACGAAATTCGGTATGTGGTATTATTGAGTCTAAAGTGCATGATTCATGCTAAAAAAATTTCCCATGTTCCCCATGGGAACCCCAGGAGCTAAAAATAGAAAATATTTTCAAATGCCCATATTTCCCAAACCACACGGAACAGAGAACTCTTCTTTGGTATGAAGCATCCTTAGAACCAGTAGAATCGATTGATAAAAAAAATTGTCGGTTATGTTGGTGTGCTCTGTAGAGGGCATCGAAAAAATGCTGAGTCAGCATATATGCAAATATTAAAAAAAAATTTCTTTTCCAGAACCACAGATCAGAATCTTATATATTTGGCAAACAGCATCCATAGGGTGGTCAGATACAAGTGTGTTCAATTTAAACCCCTCGGTTTGTGTTTGGGCTAAATACAGGAGCCCAAATCTTAACTTAGGGCAATATGGGAAATAATCTTTAAAAATCTTCTTCAGAACCACTGGTCAGAATGTTTTAATATTGGGTAAACGCCATTGTTACGAGGGTCAGATTCAAGTTTGTTCGAATCAAGTCTCTCGGTTAATATTTGGGCTTCCTATGGGGGTCTGAATTTTAACTCCGTGCAGTATGAGGAAATTTCTTTAAAAATCCTCTTCAGATCCACCATTCAGAATCATTTCATATTTGGTATACAACATCTCTTGGGTGGTCAGATTCATATTTGTTAAATCGAGTCCCTGGGTTTATATTTGGGGTCCCTATGGGAGCCTGAATTTTAACATTGTGCAATATGAGGAAATTTCTTTTAAAATCTTCTTCAGATAGATTCATGTTTGTTCAAAATGTGTTCCTGGGTTTATATTTAGGCTCCCTATGCAGGTTAGGTTCAAGTTGGTTAAATCCATTCCTTAGTGTTTTTCCATAAAATTTGCCTTTCCTCACTTCATTCCTTTGTGGTGTTTATGAACCATGTCTAACTGAATGTGACCCCAAATACTTCTTTGAACCACTTTGTCAGGTGAGCGATTAAGGCCTCTTGGGGACTCTGGTTTTTTAACACTTCAAATATGTTTTACAGTTATTGTCCCAGAAATTGCTAATGAATTCAAATAAACATACTGTTTATATCTTAACCCTCTAAGATCTGTATTATTTACATAACATTTCCTTCTTTGACCGAGCAGTTCATTTGTGTGATTTTAAATCAAAATAATAAATAACACTGCATCTTTACAAAAAAATGCTTTATTAAAGATATTGGTTTCGCTGAACATGAGTTGAGTAGTGTAAATTTTATTGAATTGTTAATCGTCAAGTATTATAAATGTAACTGCATTGTGAATTTGTCAACAGTTTACACAGCTGCCTAGAACATCATTCAAATTTTGCATTCCTAAATTTGGGTAATCTATACTGCTGATGTATAAGATGCACTTGCTGAATTATCATGCTTTCCACTGCAATTTGAAATGTTCGTTGCTGTCAGGAGGCAAGCTGGGCAATGAAACGCTCTCCCGGATGGAAAATTAGGCGGATGATATTGCTCACTTCCCTCAAAACACCAAGCCAGGTAGTGGGACCCACATTTAGGTTTTACATTTTTAGCTCACCTAGCCCAAAGGGCCATGTGAGCTATTGCAATCACTTGGCATCCGTCGTTGTCCGTAAACTTTATACATTTTCATCTTCTCTGGAACCGCTGAGCCAGTGTGAACCAAACTTGGTAGGAATGGGGGGTGGGGGTCGTCCTCTACAAATGATTCTCATTTTGTTCCTTTCGGATGAAAAACATGGCTGCTAGAGGCATTCTTTGATTCTGGTTGGTGGATTTTCAAAAATCTTCTCGGAAACTACAAGCCCAAATATTTTAAAACTTCACATAAATGATGACTGGATGCCTCTACCAACGATCCTTATTTAATGTTGATCAGATTACAAACATGGCCACAATTACAGCTCAGTTACCATGGAAATCCTATGGGAATCACATTTTCATCTTCTCTGGAATTACAGAGTCAACATGATCCAAGCTTGGCAGAGATGGTCTATTGGAGGTCCTCTACATGCAATCCTCATTTTGTTTCCGTCGGTTGAAAAACATGGCCGCCAGAGGCATTCTTTGATTCTGATTGGTGGATTTTCCAAACCTGGCAGGAATGGTCTATGGGAGATTCTCTACACCTGTTCCTCATTTTGTTCCTGTTGGACGACCAGCCTTTAAATTCATTTATTTTGGGGACACCGTTTTGCCAAAATTTGGAGACATTAATACCAGAAATAACAGTTTTATCCTGTTATGTTTTATTGTCATGCCTTTCTTTGTGTTTCTATGATCATATTATGATGAAAGTTATTCTAAAATGCAGAATAGGCACAGATAATTTAAATATTTTTATGCCCCCCGACTTATGTCGGGTGGTATATAGTGATTGAAGTGTGCGTGTGTCTCCGTGTGTGTGTGTCTGAGCCAATAACTCGAAAACTGTTAGTGCCACAGTCATCAAACTTCACACAATTATAAAGGACCATGGGAGGATGTGTCACACACCACAGCCGGCTTCGTACCTTCAAGGTCAAGGTCACACTAAAAATCGGTCAATATTCGTGTCTCAGCCAAAACTCGGAAACGAATCATAGTACAATTGTTAAACTTTTTATAAATGTTAAGGTCAGTCAGAAGGTGTGTCACGTATAATAGTTTCCGCCACATCTGCAAGGTGAAGGTCACAAGGGGGGGGGGGGGGGGGCATGTGTTACCTTCGTACTTAGTAACATCCTTCTTGTTCTTGATGCCTTCACACCTTCTCTAATTTGAGGACACCTGTAAAAGGTGAGAAATTGGGGTAATCTAAAGGCTTGGGATGAAAAACATGACTGCCAGAGGCATTCTTTGAGTTTGATTGGTCGATTTTGAAACATCTCTGACACCCTCTACCAACGATCCCCATTTAATGTTGATCGGGTTGCAAAGATGGCCACAATTGCAGGTTATAGCTAACCATAGAAACCCTATGGGAAATCACATTTTCATCTTCTCTGGAACTACTGAGCCAGTGTGAACCAAGCTTGGCAGGAATGGTCTATGGGAGGTCCTCTACAAACAATCCTCCTTTTGCTCCCGTCAGTTGAATAACATGGCTGCCAGAGTCTTTCTTTGATTCTGATTGGTTGATTTGGTCTATGGGAGGTTCTCTACAACTGTTTCTCATTTTGTTCCTGTTGGATTAAAAACATGGTCACCAGAAGCATTCTTTGATTCTGATTGGTTTATTAGCTCACTGAAGGGAGCTCAACTTATCCCTTGCCGTCGTCCGACGTGAACTTTACATTATCAACTTCTCCTCACAAACTACTCGACCAAATTGAACCAAATTTTGTGTGCATGTTCCTTATCATTTGTCAATTCAAGTTTGTACAAATAAACTTGCTGTGCCTACAGGCGGCACCAGAAGGGGCATAACTCTTGATAGCACCCATAAATTTTTTAAAAAATTCAACAAAAATCTTCTTCAGATCCACCAGTCAGAATCTTTTCATATTTGTTATACAACATCTTTAGGGGGGGGGGGGGGGGGGGGGGGGGGGGGGGAGGGGGGGAGCAGATTCAAGTTTGTACAAATTGAGTCATTGGGTTAAGATTTGGGCTCTCTATTGGAGCCCAAAGTTTAACTTGGTGCAATTTGAGAAAATTTCTTTCAAAATCTTCTTCAGATCCACCAGTCAGAATCCTTTGTTGTTTGGTATATAACATCTGTTGGGGGGGTCAGATTCAAGTTTGTTCAAATCCACTCCCTGGGTTAATAATTGGGCTCCCTGTAGGAGCCCAAATTGTAACTTACTGAAATATGAGGAAGAATGCTTTCATATTTGGTATACAGCATCTTTAGGGGGGTCAGATTCAAGTTTGTTCAAATCGGGTCCCCAGAGTTAATATTTGGGCTCTCTATTGGAGCCCAAATTTTAACTTTGTGCAATGTGTGGAATATTCTTTAAAAATCTTCAGATTTACCAGTCAGAATCCTCTCATATTTGGTATACATCATCTCTAGGAGGGGGGGGGGGGGGCAGATTCAAGTTTGTTCAAATTGAGTTTCTCGGTTAATATTTGGGTTCCCTATGGGAGCCTGAATTTTAACTTACTGCAATATGAGAAAATTTCTTTAAAAATCTTCTTCTTCAGATCCACCGGTCAGGAATCCTTTCATATTTGGGTATACAACATCTCTTGGAGGGTAAGACTCAAGTTTGTTCAAACCTGGTCCCGGGGTTATTAATTTTGGGCTTCCTATGGGGGCCTGAATTATAACTGAGTGCAATATGAGGGAATTTCTTTTAAAATCTTCTTCTTCAGATCCACCAATCAGAATCCTTTCATATTTGGTATACAACATCTCTAGGTGGGTCAGATTCAAGTTTGTTCAAATAGGTACCCTGGGTTAATATCTTGGCCCCCTATTTGAGCCCAAAGTTTAACTTAGTGCAATGTCAGGTGATTTCTTTAAAAACCTTCTTCATATCCACCAGTCAAAATTCTTTCCTATTTGGTATATGACATCTCAAGGGGGATCAGATTCAAGTTTGTTCAATTTGAGTCCTTGGCTTAATATTTGGGCTCTATGAGTGGGGGGGGGGGGGGGTGCATATTAGGTTCAGGTTTGTTCAAATCCATTCCTTAGTGTTTTTCCATAAAATTTGCCTCTCATGACTTCTGTTCTTTGTAGTGTTGATGAACCATGTCTAACTGTATGTGACCCCAAATACTTCTTTGAATCACTTTGGCCGGGTGAGTGATTAAGGCCCCTTGGGGCCTCTTGTTTTGAAAAATCATCTCCTCTGAAACTACAAGGCCAAATGTTTTGAAACTTCGCATGATTGATGATTGGGACACCCTATACCAACGATCCTCATATAATGTTGATCGGGTTGCAAACATGGCTGCAATTGCAGCTTATAGTTAAATAGAAAGCCTATGGGAAATCACATTTTCATCTTCTGTTCTGCCAGGTGAGCGATTACAGGCTTCTGTTGATATGCATGTACCTTAGTGGGTCCGATTCCAACTTGTTCAAATCAAGTCCCTGGGTTCATATTTGGGCTCTCTATGGCAGCCTAAATTTCAGTTTGGTGCTGTATGCGGAAATTTCTCTAAAAATCTTCTTCAGATGCACAAGTCAGAATCTTTTTGGTATTTGATATGCAGCAACCTTGGAAAGTTCAAATTCCAGTTTGTTCTTATCAAGATCCTTTGGTCATATTTGGCCTCCTTATGGGATCCCAAATTTTAACTTGGTGCAATATAAGGACGATTTTAAAAAAAAATCATCTTCACATTCACAAGTCAAGAATCTTTTGTTGTATAGTCATAATTGACATCCTTAGTGGAGGGAGATTCAAGTTTGTTCAAATCAAATCACTGAGCTCATGTGGTCTTCCTGTGGGAGCCCGAATTATAACTTGGTGCAGTATGAGAAATAGTCTTCAAAGATTTTCTTCTTCAGACCTACCAGGCAGAAGAATCTTTTGATATTTGGTATATAGCATTACTAAGACTCACAGATTAAAAGTTTGTTCAAAGTGTTATACTGGACTAATTTTGAGGGGTTTGAAAATTTAAGAGAACCCAATGGAGAATTTTCTATTTGTTTAAATGAATTGTGCCCATGTGTGTCAGATCTGATTGTGGTAAACTTTAGTTTGATGTAAATGTGAGTACATAAGACCACATGGGAGTGGGGAGAGTCCTTTGGACAGATTTTTTTGTGGCTTGAAAGGAAGGTTTGTGATATTTTGAGTGATTTTTTTGCAAAAAGGACCCCCCCCCCCCCCCCCACACACACACACACACACACACTCCTATAGCTAAATTTGAATAACTATATTAACATGTACTTGATGAATCTGACCTCAAATCCTTCTTTAACCAATTCTATCTATTTAGTGCTTAAGGCCCCATGCAGCTTCTTGTTCTTTTAAAGACACCCATAAATAGTTCATAAACTGTAGCTTTATACTGCAGGCAGGTTGCTTGTGATTTTGTATGTTTAAAAGTATTTGTGATGCTTAAAAAAGTTATATACAGTTCCAATTAAGGAATTGACCTTGACCTGAAATTAAATCTCCTTCATCACCAGGATGTTTGTTTTAACAATTTGATGGACAATTTTCATCTTGGCTTTCAAAAAGTGATGAGAAATAGGGAACAAAAGGCTTAAAGGGCAGAGAATGATTGACAATTGGGGATTTTTGAATGGCATTTTTTTATGTGAATCCACTCTACAGACACCCTGCATCCAGTGTGAACTTATCATGCAGTATGTGCAGCTTTGTGAAATAGTTTGTAAGCTGGAAATCTGTAATTCAAGAATGTTTTGTAGAGCAGGAAGGGTATTTTGTTGTAATAGCTTTTTTTCAAACTGAACTGTGGCCAGTAGTGTTTGCTGACATTATACGGCACTATATTGTTTTCAATACTATCACTGGTATTCAAATTCATGTACCGTACAGCCCTATTTTATATTGTCTTGTCCATTCCGTTCCATTAGTTCATGGGGTTTAAACAATGTATTTTTAAAGTATTAGCAACTGCTGCCATTCATTAAGTGTGTTTGAAGGTTTCAGTGCCACATGCCTTCATTGTTGGGCTGCAGAATGTTTACCTGTTTGATCCAAATATCATGTGCAATATTATTGTGTGACATGTTCATTATTTGTGCAAAATATTTTCCTGCTGGAAAACAACCCAATTCTTATCCTGGCTAAACAAATCAATAGAAAGCTAACCCCACCCCACCCTATTTCATGTATCCTCCATTGTGGATTTGCTGTAGACCGCTTGATCCGGATGTGCATTTTAGGGCCACTTGTTGAGTCTATAGTTTTGTATGCTAGTGTCTTCTAAAAAAATTTATATTTAAACATCAAGCTTTCTGTATTTATTGAGTTACTTGGGATAAGGGGAATGTTTTATATTAGGGGTTAACTAACTTGATGTTTTTTTCACTTTTTTCCAGGTTTTGTGAAATTTAGTGATTTCAGAATGACTAGTGAATTAGATGCCCTACGGCAGGAAACTGAACAATTAAAAAATCAAATAAGGGTAAGCTGTCCTTTCTTTCAGTATAAATTTGAATTACAATCTGCAGATTCTTCTTCATCAGATTCATTTACACCATATTAATGTTCCTGGAGGTTGGTTGAAATTGAATGATTGGTGATGACAGGAAGAGATTCATGCTGTCTTGCAAAGTCATTTGAAGTTGGGCCCTGCAAACCTTAGAGTTGGGCTATATATTTCAACCAAATTGGAACTCACTGGCTTTTCAAGTGCAGATATTGCACCTTCCAACTGTAGAATGAAGGAAGATAATCAAGATTTCCACACAAGTATTGTATTCAAAGGAGACTCATCTGTTTGGGCACGTCAATAAAAAAATAGAATATTTCTGAAGTGGAATCCAAAGTAATTTCAGTCGTGGAACCTCCTCAAGCTCTTCTTTTATCGTCCAGTCTTCTGTACAGGAGATCTGATGATAGACAATGAAATCAAGAGGAGGCACTAAGAATATCTTGAGTCAAATCAAGATAATTTTGAATCGAATCAAAGTTTGAAGCTTCATTCTGCCTTAATTTGAAGAAAGTTGAAAAAGGTTGAACCAGTGTGCAAAATTTGACGAGAAAGCTTGTTTCATTTGCATGGTGGTTACACAAATTTAAATCTACGCAAAGGATGACCAAAAGTTGCATCTTGAATGGTAAAGTCTGAATAACTTAACTGGAAGATAATTTTTTTCTCTGCCTCAAGATTTGTCCATGCATTTTTATCTTGTTACAATTTATAGGAGAGTGCCTGGAGGCACTCTCCCATGAATTGTAACAATGCAAATCGATGGAGATGAAGTAATTTTACTTCCGAGATAATAAGAAGGACATCCACAGAATATGCAGCCTTTAACTGTGGGAACCTGAAATTTAACTAAGTACAATATGAGGGGAATTTCTTCAAAAATCATCTTCTTCAGATCCACTGGTCCGAATGCTTTCATATTTGGTATACAACATCTCTAGGGTGGTCAGATTCAAGTTTGTTTAAATCGGGCCTGTAGGTTAATGCTCGCTATGGTAGCTTAAATTTTAACTTTGTGCAATATGAAGAAGTTTCTTTAAAATTTTTCTTCTTCAGATCCAACAGTCAGAATGCTTTCATATTTGGTATACAACATCGCAAGGGAGGTCAGATTCAACTTTGTTCAAATCAAGAGTCTGGGTTAATATTTGGGCTCCCTATGGGAGCCAAGGCCATGTAGCTGAAGAATTAGAAATTTTGTATTCAGTACCCTCCAGAGGTGTGTAAGATTAATCCACATTGGTTGTATCAAGGGGCTTCATAGGGGAGCTCTACATTTTACATAATGATCAACTGAAGAAAAGGCATGATGCTCTGATTATTTTTGTCACTCCTGAGGGGCTCATGGATTGACAGTGTATCCTTTGGAGATGGATTGCTTAATGTTGACTCTTTCTTGAACTCTGTTTTTTTTGTGTTCTGTTCAAGGTGATCACTTCAGGCCCGTGGGGCCTCTTGTTTTGGAATAGGTTCATCAGGTAAGTTCCAGTGAGAGGTCATAAGCTATGTATTTGTCTTTCAAACATTTACATTCAAATCAAGCTATGGTTCTATGAACTGATATTCGGTGCAGTCTTTATAAGGTACACTCAATCTATCATATATGTGCAAAGTGGCTTGTAAATTGTGACACACCCAACATTTAATTAATAGCATAAACTACAATTTTATGATGAAACCCTTTTTTTCTGAGAATAATTTGCAGATTAATTTCCGACTCATATGTATGCTATTTGCTTGACCTGTATTAACTCGACTCATTCAGAAAGCATTATAGTCAACTCCCCTCAGTGTGACTTCAAACTACTTAACCACTCATTTGCCAAAGTTCAGCCTCAGAAGTATTAAAAATTCACTCGTGGTCATTGGATCCCACTTAATGGAATGTTGTTCAATAGGATAAGTGTGTTTGCATATTATTGTCAAAACACCAAACCTTTTGCTATTTCTATATTATTTGTTAACCCTTTGCTTATAATAATGGCCATATCCAGCCGGCCACTGCTGTTCACAATAACCTGCATTTTATTTTTATTAGCACCACCTGACAAGTGTCAGTATAGCTTTTCTGGTAATGATTTTTCTGTTGTCTGTCCATTGCCTGTCTTCCAAAATGTCTGTCATCAACATTTTGTTTGTCCATGCTATAACTTTTTAACCGCTGAATATTTTTTGACGAAACTGTATAACAATAGGTATTATCACAGATTTGTGTGTCGTGAATTATAATATGGTATGTGCCCTGCAAGGTCAAGGTCACAGGCCCTATATTAATGTGACTTGAAAAAACTTCGACTTTTCAGTCAGTTTTGTCTGGTCCATATAACTTGGTACGATTGACAGATCTTATGCATACTTTGTACAATTATTGCTCTTGACTCAAAGGTGTGTAGCAACTTTGAGCCAAGGTCATATTGGCAAGGTCATGGTCACATACAGCAAAACTTTGATACTGTTATACCAGGTCTGATGTTTTCAACATTTTGCATAACCCATTTATCGTTCACCTGGTCTGAGCCTTGGTAACCCATTAGGTAACCTAAATACATATGTATTGCAAAGATGCTGATACATGAACTGTTGTTTTATAGCCAAGTTCTTGCTTGTATGAGCAATATCCTGATGAATAGAGATGACTCCTCAGGAACAGTAATGGGTCTGTGTTGCAGTAATTCAGATACAAATTAGTTGCAGTTATATCCCCATAGGAACCCCGGTAAGTGAAGCAGTACCTGTTGCCTGGGGTAAACAGGCTCTGATTTACTGGTAAAGTAGGACCCAGTCACCAATGCTTGGGAGGTGCAAACCCTCTCTAAAATGGGCAACATAGCTTATTAACTCTTACCCCTGGTCTTGAGTTGATACTCATGTTGTGGTCATGATTAGCCATCGTGCAAAAATATGTGACCTTAAACACCAATAAATAAATAAATAGTTGCAATTATAGCCTATTGTTGACATGGGCTAGCATGCTGCAGAAATGTATGACATTCATAATCAATATTTGTGGCAGAGACATGAATTATTGCCATTTCCTGATTTTGTATCTATCTTACACCTCAAGATCAACAGTTTAAAATTATGTTAAGCATCAATCAGTCATCAGCATAGGTGTTTGCATCTGCCTGAAATATAGCTGCTCTGTTGTCCAATAATTTGCTAACAGAGCAGCTATACTTAAGGCAGACTCAAACACCCATGCAGCTGATGATTGGTTGATGGTTAACATTCTATCATTCATTCGTACTAGATCATTCAACTTGGCAAAGATTTCGCGTGACCCATCAACAATTTGTCACGTCCCCTTTTTCGTTTGCGTGTTTTTCATTTATGTGACCTCCACGAGACCCAAACGGCTGTTCGCCTCAAATCGACAGGACTGTTATACAACCTTTGACTTGTCCATATAACTTGGTGTGATTGACAGGAGATCTTATTCATACTCTGTAAAATTATTGCACATGACTCAAAGGTGGGTCTCTGGTTTGACCAAAGGTCATATCAAGGTCACGTTCAGACAACATAACTTTGATATTGTTATACAGCCCTTGTCTGGTCTGTATAATTGAGTCTATAATTACAATTGAATCTACAATTATTGCTCATGACTCAAAGGTGAGTCACAAATTTGAACCAAGGTCTTATTGGCAAGGTCAAGGTCACAGACAGCAAAACTTTGATATTGTTATACAGTCCTTTCCAGCCCATGTAACTTTGTATGATTGACAGTTCTTGTTCATACTGTGTAAAATTATTGCTCATGACTCCGAGGTGTATCGTGGGTTTGATCATCAAGGTCAAGGTCACAGACAGCATAACTTTGATATTATTATACAGTCCTTGTCTGGTTTGTATAATTGAACCTGTGACAGATCTTGTTCATCCTTCACAAAATTGTTAACCCATTGTCATATCAATGTTAAGGTCAGAAGCTGTAACACTTAGATTCTTGTCTTGCATTCAGCTTTCCCCCAAACCAGTGACTTGGTGGAGCTTGCAAGGTTGAGCGACCTCTCATCTTTTTAAATTTTTGCTCCAAAACATAGCTTATGACCCATCATTGGAACAGCTTATTAAATTTTTAGTCGAGTTGTGACGAAGTCAAACTCGACTTATAGTTTGATGAATGTCGGACGGGCGGTTGGGTGGGTGTAAACAATTAGTTTCCGGTTGATAACTTGATAATGGTTCAACCCATGTTCATGAAACTTCATAGGTAGGTTGGTATTGGTGAGAGGAAGAACCCTATTAATTTTGGACTTGCTTGGCCGAAGGTCAAGGTCACAGTGACCTTGAACATAGTAAATTGTAAACATTTGGTTTCCGGATGATAACTTGACTATGGTTCAACCCACATTTATGAAACTTCATACGTAGTTTGGCCTTCATGAGAGGAAGAACTCTATTTATTTTGGACTCACTAGGTCAAAGGTCAAGGTCACAGAGACCCTGAACATAGTAAATCAAAACAATTGGTTTCTGGATGATAACTTGATAATGGTTCTACCCATGTTCATGAAACTTCATAGTTAGGTTGGCATCAGTGAGAGGAAGAACCCTATATATTTTGGACTCGCTAGGTGAAAGGTCAAGGTCACAGTGACCTTCAACATAGTAAATCGTAAACAATTGGTTTCCGGATGATAACTTGATAATGTTTCGGCCCACGTTCATGAAACTTCATAGGTAGGTTGGCATCAGTGAGAGGAAGAACCCTATTTATTTTGGACTTACTAGGTGAAAGGTCAAGGTCACAGTGACCTTCAACATAGTAAATCGTAAACAATTGGTTTCCGGACGATAACTTGATTATGGTTTGACCCACATTCATGAAACTTCATAGGTAGGTTGGCCTAGGCGAGTGGAAGACCCCTACTTATTTTGAACCCATCTAGGTCAAAGGCCAAGGTCACAGTGACCTTGAACATAATAAATGGTAAACAATTGGTTTCCGGATGATAATTTGACAAATGGTTCCACCTACGTTCATGAAACTTCATAGGTCGGTTGGCATTCGTGCAAGAAAGAGCACTATTTATTTCGGAATCACTAGGTCAAAGGTGAAGGTCACAGTGACCCTTCACATAGTAAATTGTAAACAATTGGTTTCCGGACGATAAGTTGATAATGATAACCCACTTTTGTGCTGTCACAACTCGACATTGGATCGGTGACCCTATCGGCATTTTCCAAGTTTCTTCTCATTGGGTTGATGAGTCATTATTTTAGCCCCCAAAAAATGAAAATTTTGGTTATTCAAGAATTTATTTTTAGCTTAACTTGACAAAGTCAAGATTAGCTATTGCCATCACGCGCGCAGAAGTCCTAGTCTGTGAGTCTATTCACATTTTCCTTTAGCACAAGCTACACCCCAGAGTTGTTGTCCGATCGTCACAAAATTTCATATGCAGGTTTGAGGTCATATCTAGATGAGAATGCCCCCTTTCGGTCACGATCGGTCAACTGTGATGGCTGCCCGAGCCCAAAACCTGAAAACCTGTAGCACAGTTTACAGGCCATATTTATGAAGGGATTTCATTGTAATTTGGTAGGATGACTCTGTATAATGTCTAAATGAGAACGTCCCCTTTTGGTCACGATCTGTCAACCCTGTCGGCTGCCCAAGCCAAAAAAACCCAAAACTTTTAGCACAGTCTGCAGGCTGTACTTAATATGGAGGGATTTCATTCTAACTTGGTAGGATGACTCCGTATGATGTCTAGAGAACTTCCCCATTTGGTCACAATCTGTCAACCGTGATGGCTGCCCGAGCCCAAAACCCAAAAACCTTTAGCACAGTCTACAAGTCCTATTTATGGAGGGATTTCATTGTAACTTAGTTGGATGACTCCATATAATGTCTAGATGAGAACGTCCCATTTTGATTGCGATCGGTCATCTGTGATGGCTACAAAAGCCAAAAACCTTAAGCACAGTCTGCAGATTGTATTTATGAAGGGATTTCATTGTAACTTGGTAGGATGACTCAAGATAATGTTTAGATGAGAATGTCATCGTTTGGTCACAATCGTTAAAGCGTGATGGCTGCCCGATCCCGAAACCTTCACAGACTACAGGTCGGATTTATGAAGGGATTTCATTGTAACTTTGTAGGATTTCTCAGCATAATGTCTAGATGAGGACGTCCCCTTTTGGTTGTGATGGGTCAACCGTGATGGCTACACAGACCCGAAGACCAAAAACCTTTAGCATGGTCTACAGGCTGTATTTATGGAGGGTTTTCTTTGTAACTTAATAGGATGACTCGTTTTGGAATAATTTCACTGTATCGTGGTAAATTTGGTTGACATATATTAACTGTGAGGGCTACATTAACCCACTCCTCAATTCTTTGGTACAGTCTACACCTCAAATTATTTTTAGCTCAACTTTGACATAGTCAAATATGAGGTGATGCCATGGCCTGTCGTCCGTTTGGACCTTTGTTTGGCATCAACAATTCAATACAGCTCGGGCTAGAACCTGTATTTAAGAACCGATCTTTACAAAACTTCTTGGGTTCCTTTGTTATCACCGTGGGATGAGAACGAGTGTTTTTGGGTGCGGTCCAAAATTCAAGATGGTCGCCAGCAGCCATTTTGTACCGAAATTAGTGCAATCAGTTTTTTGTACAGAACTTCTGTATGAAAGTTCTGATTTGAATAAATTTTTGTATGAATGTTTAGTAACATGGAATATATCACATATAATACAGGTTTTTTAATTGTGCTGAAATTATGCAAATTAAATGAACTTTGATTTATTCAGTGCTACTTATACACAGTAAGTGCACATGTCAATACGGCTCGGCCTTGGGGCTGTATTTATGAACCGATCTTCACAAATCTTTTTGGGTACCTTTGTTATCACCCTGGGACGAGAACGAGTGTTTTTGGTTGCGGTTCAAAATTCAAGATGGCTTCCGTGGACATTTTGTACCGAAATTAGGTACAATCAGTTTTTTGTACAGAACTTCTATACGGCTTGGGCTAGAGACCGTATTTATGAACTGATCTTTACGAAACTTCTTGGGTACCTTTGTTATCACCATGGGTGGGAACGAGTGTTTTTGGGTGGAGGCCGAAATTCAAGATGGCTGCCGGCAGCTATTTTGTTCAGAAATTAGTGCAATCAGTTTTTTGTACAGAACTTTCGTATGAAAATTCTGATTTGAATAAATTTTTGTATGAATGTTTAGTAACATGGAATACATTAAATTGATTTATTCAGTGCTATTTATACACAGTTAGTGCACATGTCAATACGGCTCGGGCTAGAGGCTGTATTTATGAACCGATCTTCACGAAATTTCTTGGGTACCTTTGTTATCACCTTGGGACGAGAACGAGTGTTTTTGGGTGAGGTCTGAAATTTAATATGGTTACCGGTGGCCATTTTATACCAAAATTAGGTGCCATCAGTTTTTTGTACAGAACTTCTAGGACTACGTTTGTTATCATGGAACTCGGCTGTGTTAATATTTGGTGTTGTTTGGGGAGGGTAAACATTATTAACACAACCCAGTTTTCTGTTTCCAATAAGAAAAATAAAACCTCACCCGTGGGAACCCTATGAGCTGAAGATAAAAAATTCAAATACCTATATTTTAAGGACTGGACAAATATTTATTAATTAGTAGGAATCAACCATAGAAGGGTTTGAATCAAACAGGCCAAAACAGTTGCTAACATTTGGCATGTGATGCACCATACACGGATTCCCATTGTAACATTAACCCCATGGAGATTTCTTTTCTAGTTTACCATCTAACTGTCACTCACCTTTACAATACTTTACCTGTACATTTGTTACAGGCTATGGTCAGTATTTATGTACAGACCTTTACAATACTTTCATGTACCTTTGTTATCAGGTCACGACCTAGATGTGTGTCATTGCTGTGTCACATACTATACATACATGTACATGTCTTAACAAGTTGAGCTACAGTGTCATTGACATTTTCATTATTGAAAACATGGCATACAGGGAACAGAAATTAACATATTCTCAATTATCACAATTCTTGTCGTATTTCATAATCCTTTCATAAACATTGAACATTATCCTTTTCATCAAACACAGCTCACAGTCAAGTTAAGCTACAGTGTCATTGATACCTCTTTCATTGCAAGTGTTGCCATCTAGTCAGGTTAAGGAAAGGGCTGTTTACAGATCAGAAATACCTGCTAATTTAATGAATGGTGTTTTATTTATACAGACTCTAGTGGGAACCCTGGGAACTGGGGTAGTGCTTGTTTACTCTGTGGTAAACAAGTTCTGCATTTGTGGTAGAACAGGACTTGATAACCAATGCCTGAAGTGAAAGTCCTCCATTTAAATTGGTCAGCACAGGTATACACCAGTGCTGAAACTGTTAGAAAAGTTTGTTACTGGTTAACCATTTGGTTTTATTCAAACTTACGAGGAAATCTACGCTGTTTTAGTGAATATTGGGAATTATCTCGTGTGGATCTGAAAGTTTTATTTTTCACGAGCGCTTTTCACTAACATTGAAATATCTTTTAGCTAATCTGCGATAATTCACAGGCTAGTGAATAATAAAAATAATTATCTGCAATTTGGTAAATAATTAAATATCATACATGTCATTTTCTATCTAGCAGTCGCCCTGCCCTCTCTTGTCTGCATATACTCAAAATTCTGCGAATGAATGAAAGAAGTTAATTTTGCATGTCTGAAAGTATTGGTATCGCCTGGCTCCGTTGATGTAATAGGGTGGGCATATAGGCCTGGAATCGTGGAATTTGAGATTTTTAAATTCTGTGCCCAGAAAGTCCTTGAAGAACAGCCATTTTGTTAGGTCAGTCCTTGAATGTTATGGAATACCGGTCAAAATTTTAGGGGCACTGTCGGGTAACAAAATCATTGTACGAGTTATTTTCCGTCACATGTTTCGACTGATACAGTTGCATTTTCTCAGTGATAATGTACTTAAGTTTCCAAATCTTGCCTTATACGAGTAGATAGGGCTGCACGATATTTCGATATACCGGTAATACCGGCATTGGAATCTTCACCTGTTGAATATCGTCCATTCTATGTGAATACCGGTATATCGTCTAACGATATTCATTTTTAGCACGTGATATAAAAAATAATTGCCTTCGTTTTCCTAAAAAAATCTATTTAATCAGACAGCTGATCAGAGAAACAGGAAGTCTCTTTTCCACTTCTCGAACAATCGACAAACAGCGAGATGTAACGTGACTTCAGCTTCTGACCTTTGAACTACTTTGAACTATGCGGTGTGCATCGACAAACCGAAATAATTTTTCAAGAATTGTTGGCGCGATTAGTTAGGTCTTTTTTGTTTGTTTTATCAATAAACTTTATACCCGGTACATGAAGTGTTCTCAACATATTGGCCCATATTCTCCCGAGAGTGTGTCCCATTGTTCATTGAACTACTGTAAAAACACAGTCAGTGAAGCAAGAAATTATTGCAGACAAACGTGGCTAACACTGGGGTAATTAAACAAACAACATCGGGCAATGGTGATCAACCTCCATCAAAGAAAAAAAAGGAAAATACGTAGTTTATTTAAAAGTAAATTACATCAGCAATGTGAGAAATCTGATTTTGTTGAAATTAGCCAGCGTATTTACCTCCCACGGCAATTTTCTCCCTTAGGCATACTTGAAAACAATTGCCAGCCATTTTCCCATTGCATGAAATGTTCCGAATGGACTTTCCGTTGCGCAAATTTCTCATTTTAATTTAACGACACCATATATATTCCAGAAATATATATTGCGCAATCATATAACCCTCCATAATAAAGAAAAAAGACAAATTTCTTTTGTATCATAATATCGGTGATATCTGACGACCTTCTCAACTTTTAACAATTTTTAGCTCAACTTTGGCGAAGCGACATTTGAGGTATTGTCATGGTCTGTCAGGCCGCCTGTCCATCGGTCCATCCATCCGTCTGTTCGTCGCACCATACACACGGCTCGGGCTAGAAGCCGTATTTATGAACCGATCTTTATGAAACTTCTTGGGTACCTTTGTTATCATTGTGAGACGAGAACAAGTGTTTTTTGGGTTCGGTATGAAATTCAAGACGGCCGCTGGCATCCATTTTGTACAAAATTAGGTGCAATCCGATTTTTGTGCAGAACTTCCATATGAAAGCTCTGATTTGAATAATTTTTAGCTCAACTTTGACGAAGTCAAATTTGAGCTATTGTCATGGCCCGTCGTCCGTCCGTCTGTCTGTCCGTACGTCAACAATTGGCTATGGCTCGGGCTAGAGGTCGTATTTATGAACCGATCTTTACGAAACTTCTTGTGTACCTTTGTTATGACCCTGGGACGGGAACGAGTGTTTTTTGGTGTGGTCCGAAATTCAAGATGGCTGCCAGTGGCCATTTTGTACCGATGATGCAAAAATCAGTTTTTTGTACAGAACTTCTGTATGAAAGTTCTGATTTGAATAAAGTTTTGTATAAATGTTTAGTACCATGGGATACATCACATATAATACGGGTTTTTTTCTCGTGCGTAAATTATGCAAATTAGACTGACTTTGATTTATTTAGTGTTACTTTCAGAGCTGTAAGTGCCAAGCTGCTATGGCTCGGGCTAGAGGCCGTATTTATGAACCGATCTTTACGAAACTTCTTGGGTACCTTTGTTATGACCGTGGGACGAGAACGAGTGTTTTTGGGTGCGGTCCAAAATTCAAGATGGCTGCCAGCTGCCATTTTGTACCGACGATGCAGAAATCTGTTTTTTGTACAGAACTTCCATATGAAAGCTCTGATTTGAATAATTTTTTGTATGAATGTTTAGTACCATGGGATACATCACATATAATACGGGTTTTTTTCTCGTACGTAAATTGTGCAAATTAGACTTAATTTTGATGTTTTTTGGGGTTACTTTCAGCACTGTAAGTGCAAATGCCAATACGGCTCGGGCTAGAGGCCGTATTTATGAACCGATCTTTACGAAACTTCTTGGGTACCTTTGGTATCACCGTGGGACGAGAACGAGTGTTTATGGGTCCGGTCCGAAATTCAAGATTGCCGATGGCAGCCATTTTGTACAAAATTAGGTGCAATCAGATTTTTGCACAGAACTTCCATATGAAAGCCCTGATTTGAATAATTTTTTTGTGTGAATGTTTAGTACCATGGGATGCATCACATATAATACGGGTTTTTTTCTCGTGCAGAAATTATGCAAATTAGATGAACTTTGATTTTTTCAGTGCGACTTACACACAGTAAGTACACATGTCAATACGGCTCAGACTAGAGTCTGTATTTATGAACTGATCTTCACGAAATGTCTTGGGTACCTTTGTTATCACCTTGGGACGAGAACAAGTGTTTCTGGGTGCGGTCTAAAATTCAAGATGGCTGCTAGTGGCCATTTTGTACCGAAAGTAGGTCTAATCAGTTTTTTGTACACCACTTCTATACAGCTCAGACTAGAGGCCATATTTATGAACCAATCTTTACGAAACTTCTTGGGTACCTTTGTTATCACCGTGGGATGAGAGCGAGTGTTTTTGGGTGTGGTCCGAAATTCAAGATGGCCACCAGCAGCCATTTTGTACCAAAATTAGTGCAATCAGTCTTTTGTATAGAACTTCTGTATGAAAGTTCTGATTTTAATAAATTTTTGTATGAATGTTTAGTAACATGGAATACATCACATATTGTAAGGGGTTTTTTTTCGTGCAGAAATTATGCAAATTAGATGAACTTTGATTTATTCAGTGCTACTTACACAATGTAAGCACACATGTTAATACGGCTCAGGGTAGAGGCTGTATTTATGAACCGATCTTCACAAAACTTCTTGGGTACCTTTGTTATCTCCTTGGGATGAGAATGAGTGTTTCTGGGTACGGTCCAAAATTCAAGATGGCTGCCAGTGGCCATTTTGTACCGAAATTAGGTCCAATCAGTTTTTTGTCACAAGTTCTATACAGCTCGTATTTATGAACTGATCTTCACAAAACTTCTTGAGTACTTTTGTTTTCACCTTGGGACAGGAACGAGTGTGTTTTGGGGTGCCTTTGTTATCACTGTGCTATGAGAACAAATATTTTGGGGTTCAGTCAGACCCACTCTGGGACTAAGATTTCTTTTCTAGTTCAGCATCTGACTGTCACCCACCTTTACAATACTTTACCTATACATTTGTTACAGGCAACGGTCAGTATTTATGTACAGACCGTTACAATACTTTATATGTACCTTTGTTATCAGGTCATTACCTAGATGTTTGTCATTGCTGTGTCACATACTATACATGTACATGTCTTTGTCTTGACAAGTTGAGCTACAGTGTCATTGACACTTTCATTTGTATGTATGTTTAGTACCATGGGATACATCACATATAATACAGGTTTTTTTCTCGTGTGTAAATTATGCAAATTAGACTAACTTTGATTTATTTAGTGTTACTTTCAGCACTGTAACTGCAAATGCCAATACGGCTCGGGCTAGAGGCCGTATTTATGAACCGATCTTTACGAAACTTCTTTGGTACCTTTATTATCACCATGGGATGTGAACGAGTGTTTTGGGGTCCGGTCTGAAATTAAAGATGGCCGCTGGCAGCCATTTTGTACAAAATTAGGTGCATTCAGATTTTTGTGCAGAACTTCCATATGAAAGTGCTGATTTGAATAATTTTTTGTGTGAATGTTTAGTACCAAGGGATACATCACATATAAAACAGGTTTTTTTTCTCGTGCATAAATTATGCCAATTAGACTAACTTTGATCTATTTAATGTTACTTTCAGCACTGTAACTGCAAATGCCAATACGGCTTGGGTTAGAGGCCGTATTTATGAACCGATCTTTATAAAACTTCTTGGGTACCTTTGTTATCACCATGGGACGAGAACGAGTCTTTTGGGGGTGCGGTCCAAAATTCAAGATGGCTGCTGGTGGCCATTTTGTACCAAAATTAGTGCAATCAGTTTTTTGTACAGAACTTCTGTATGAAAGTTCTGATTTGAATAAATTTCTGTATGAATGTTTAGTAAAATGGAATGCATCACAAATAGTACGGGTTTTTTTCTCGTGCAGAAATTATGCAAATTAGATGAATTTTGATTTATTTAGTGCTACTTATACACTGTAAGTGCACATGTCAATACGGCTCGGGCTAGAGGCTGTATTTATCAACTGATCTTCATTAAACTTCTTGAGTACCTTTTGTTATCACCTTGGGAGCAGAACGAGTGTTTTTGAGTGCGGTCCAAAATTCAAGATGGCTGCCAGTGGCCATTTTGTACCGAAATTAGGTCCAATCAGTTTTTTGTCACAACTTCTATATACGGCTCAGGCTGGAGGCCGTATTTATGAACCGATCTTTACAAAACGTCTTGGGTACCTTCGTTATCACCGTTGGATGAGAACGAGTGTTTTTGGGTGTGGTCCGAAATTCAAGATGGCCACCAGCAGCCATTTTGTCCCAAAATTAGTGCAATCAGTCTTTTGTATAGAACTTCTGTATGAAAGTTCTGATTTTAATAAATTTTTGTATGAATGTTTAGTAACATGGAATACATCACATATTGTAAGGGGTTTTTTTTCGTGCAGAAATTATGCAAATTAGATGAACTTTGATTTATTCAGTGCTACTTACACAATGTAAGCACACATGTCAATACGGCTCAGGGTAGAGGCTGTATTCATCAGCCGATCTTCATGAAACTTCTTGGGTACCTTTGTTATCACCATGGAACGATAACGAGTATTTTGGGGTGCGGCCCGAAATTCAAGATGGCTGCTGGTGGCCATTTTGTACCAAAATTAGTGCAATCAGTTTTTTGTACAAAACTTCTGTATGAAGTTCTGATTTGAATAAATTTCTGTATGAATGTTTAGTAACACGGAATACATCACATATAATACAGGTTTTTTCTTTGAGCAGAAATTATGCAAATTAGTGGAACTTTTCAGTGCTACTTATACACAGTAAGTGCATGTGTCAATACGGCTTGGGCTAGAGGCTGTATTTATGAACCGATCTTCACAAAACTTCTTGGGTACATTTGTTATCACCTTGGGATGAGAACGAGTGTTTCAGGGTGCGGTCCAAAATTCAAGATGGCTACCAGTGGCCATTTTGTACCGAAATTGGGTCCAATCAGTTTTTGTACACAACTTCTATACGGCTCAGGCTAGAGGCCGTATTTATGAACCAATCTTTACGAAACTTCTTGGGTACTTTGTTATCACTGTGCACCAAGAATAAGTGCTTTTGGGTGTGGTCCAAAATTCAAGATGGCTGCCAGCAGCCTTTTTGTACCAAAATTAGAGTGCAATCAGTTTTTTGTACAGAACTTCTGTATGAAAGTACTGATTTGAATAAATTTTTGTAGGAATGTTTAGTAAGATAGAATACGTCACATATAATACAGGTTTTTTTCTCGCTCAGAAATTATGCAAATTAGATGAAATGATTTGTTCGGTGCTACTTATACACAGTAAGTGCACATGCCAATACGGCTCGGGCTAGAGTCTGTATTTATGAACTGATCTTCACGGAACTTCTTAGGGTACCTTTGTTATCACCTTGTGACAGGAACGAGTGTTTTGGGGTTCCTTTGTTATCACTGTGCTGTTTAGAACAAATATTTTTGGGTTCAGTCAGACCCACTCTGGGACTCAAAGATTTCTTTTCTAGTTTAGCATCTGTCACCCCACTTTTACTTTACCTATATATTTGTTACAGGCTACGATCAGCATTTATGTACAGACCGTTACGATACTTTACATGTACCTTTGTTATCAGGTCATTACCTAGATGTTTGTCATTGCTGTGTCACACTATACATGCACATGTCTTAAACAAGTTGAGCTACAGTGTCATTGACACTTTCATTCAATGATATACCGGTATATCGCGATATTTTATTTGATATCGTCACCAGTATTCAAATATGAATATCGTGCAGCCCTACGAGTAGAGTATACAAAATGCCAGGTAGGTATGTCTTTCAAGAGACTGGGAAAAAAAGAGTTTTGAGTGGCTGGAATGGGACTTGAAAGTTGGCTATTGGATAAATTGTGTCAAGCCTTAAGTCAAGTGAGATTGGAAATACTTGCCAGTATGGGAGAATCTGTACTCGTAAGTTTCAAGTTGGGGAAGACATTTTTTACAAATGCAATGAGGTCAGCTGATTGGCTCAACAAATTTTTTCCCTCAATCAGCAGTGTTGAATGTGCTTTGACCGCTGCCACTGGCAATGTAGCAACATTTAAAGATCAGTCTGATACAAGTGACTGTTTCTGCTTTGTTTTGCTTCATCAGAACACCTCGACCATCAACTTGAACATAACCAGTTTGTTAACATTTCACAGCAGACATTATTCGAACATTATGTACCCTGGGTGCTGGTCAAAACAGTTCCCATTTTTCAACAAATTGTCCTCGCTCATTTGTTAAAAAAATGCCCCCAGTACAATGAACAAAACATCCCCTCTTGTTCGTTAAAACGAACTCAATAACTAGAACCACTCCTACATATTGCTTTCAAATGAAAAAAAAAACAAACCAGTATCAAAAAGGATCATATATATATATATATATATACGATAGGTTACATATACAAATGTAGGTCCTGGAAATTTATGATTCAGGTCTTTCAAAGTCCTGGAAAAGTTCTTGAAATTTAAGTTAAATTTGGGGTACGAACCCTGAACATGATTACATGAATTCAGAAATGTATGCTCAATGTCAATGTCGGCTGACCTTATTAGTCCTTTAAATCCGATTTTCCTGGCGAGGATCATGATATGACCTGAATTCATAAAGTAGATCTATAGTTACTCAGTGAATTGTGTGATAGACCAATCGATATTTTCACATGGAGCCTCAAGGCTGCATGTTGAAAACAATGATTCATCTTTCCCCAGTAACGATTATAGATTCAACTATTTGACAGCTGAACTGTCATGGAATATACCATCAGTGTTCAAATGGTTAAATGTCAATGAATGGGCACAATTTGCCAGTAAATTGGACTTACATGTAGCTGTAATTCCCATTTGGAGAACATGTGATCATCAGTATTTGACTGCAGGGATTTTTCTAGGTGACGACAGGGGCCGAATATAGGCCCCATTCCCAATGAGATTTAGGCATGATTTTTCCCAATTTCTAACATAAAATTCCCAATTGTTACCCAGTGTCAACTTCATCATAATAATTGCGATTATTTACTGTGAAAGTAGGCCTTATTATGATGATAAAAGAACTGTAAAACCATAATTTCAAATAATAAAACCAACTTCTTCATTTTTAATGTGCCTGTAGAGAAGAAATGTGCATTTTTCTCCACTCTGCAGTGTCACCAGAATTCCCAATTTGGTCCAATAAGATGGCATTTTTCCCAATTGTATGGGCCCCTGGCCCCATTCCCAATGCCCCTAGAAAAATCCCTGGACTGGAAATTACAACCGAGAATTTCCAGAAGGAAACACGAGCGTGACATCACCAGGAGGAATCACCAGGAAATTGAATGCAGTTGCCATTTGCGATGCTTTTATTAGTCCCCTCCGGCGATTAGCCCCCTACCGGCATCGCCGGAGGGGACTATAGGTTTGCACTCGATCCATCCGTCAGTCTGTCAGTCACACTTTAGTTTTCCGGAGTTTTTTTGGAAACGCTTCAACGGAATGATTTCATTTTTGGTAAACTACTATAGAACGATGACTTACAGATCAAGTTTCAGTTTCATGCTGATTGCATTATTCTTGTGTGAGTTACGGCCCTTGGAAATATGGAAAAGCACCAAAATATCAGTTTTCCGGAGTTTTTTTTTTAAACGCTTCAACGGAATGATTTCATTTTTGGTAAACTACTATAGAACGATGACTTACAGATCAAGTTTGAGTTTCATGCTGATTGCATTATTCTTGTATGAGTTATGGCCCTTGGAAATCTGGAAAAGCGTCAAAATATCAGTTTTCCAGATTTTTTTTGGAAACCCTTCAACGGAATGATTTCATTTTTGGTAACCTACTATAGAATGATGACTTACAGATCAAGTTTGAGTTTCATGCTGATTGCTTTATTCTTGTGTGAGTTATGGTCCTTGGATATGTGGAAAAGCGCCAAAATATCAGTTGTCCGGACTTTTTTGGGAAATGCTTCAACGGAATGATTTCATTTCTGGTAACCTACTATAGAACGATGACTTACAGATCAAGTTTCATTTACACTCTGTCCATCCATCCGTCAGTCAGTCAGTCAGTCTGTCACTCATACTTTAGTTTTCCGGACTTTTTTTGGAAATGATTCAACCGAATGATTTCATTCTTTTTAACCTACTATAGAACGATGACTTACAGATCAAGTTTGACTTTTATACTGATTGCATTATTCTTGTGTGAGTTATGGCCAAGCCGCGAAATAAGCTGTCGGACAATGGTCATTGACCGACACGAATAGGGCTTCAACCGATCCGAATAAATTATTGCCAGACATTTTGTCCGGCAGGAGTATTTTTGCGCCACCGTTACTTGCAAATGACACATCTGCACTCAGTCTCAATGCAAAGTTCAAACTTTAAAACAGCTCATACGTTTGATAATTTGGGTTCAAAACATGCTTCGTTTGATTAATTTTCTATTCTCTACGTTTAATTTAACACAGTCGTCGCGAAATTCATTAAAACATTTCCAAATCGATGTAAAGATTTTGATTTGAGATTCGTGTTCGAACAGTGTCAAGGTCACTCATCTCTGTCATCTGAAACAAATAACGAAAAGGGGAATTTTAAGTTATTTTTCTGCAATATCAAATGCAAAAAAGCAGAAACAAAATGAAAATGAAAACAACGAAAAGCATGAACTCCGCAACGAGAGTGATTCTTCTGGGCCTACTATGCCTGGAATAAAAAAATAAAATTAACGTCGGTTAAAACCACACATTTTTGAAAAATGATCAAAAGATTTACAAGGCCACCTCGCTGATGAGTTACCAGTTAAAAGAACGTGTTAGATGTTACTTGTTACCTTGTACCCCTCGCATTGTTAGAAATTCAACAGTTTATCTTTTGTTTGACACTGTCAAACATAACACCAACAGTAAGGGACAATAATGCTTTCTACCCTGGTGCACAGCCAGCACAGGGGGTAAAGTAAGAAAGTTAAAGTTAAAGTAACAGGTTCATTTGGAATGAATTTGAAAACAAAGTTATCAAACTTTCCACAATTCTACCTTTACAGAACGTCAATTTTTAAGCATGTTCCTTTCTCTCCTCCCCTACCCACTTTTTCCTCCACCATCCAAACATGTTGCATGTCAGTTGACCAGCACACTTGTACAGGAACTGCTACTGGCTACAGTCTACATCAACCCACAGTACGTGGAGCGTGTATTATCACTAAATCACCCTCAGAGTAGAGATTCTACCCAAGCAATAATTGCAAATTTGTTGCAAAGCATAACCAGCACAAGCAAAGTTTCAGCCAATGGACCTCTGGGTTAAACCCGGAGGTCCATTGGCTGAAACATTGCTTGTGTTTTTTGTCGATATGTACACAATTTTAAAGTTATAGCTTGGGTGACAACTCCATTCCACGGGTGATTTAGTTACAATCCACTCTCCACGTACTGTATCTAGCTGTCTCCATCTGATCTAGTGCAGCTAAAATAATAGATAACAGCACAAACGTTCTGTGGTAAGTCTTTATTACAATAGTATACATGTATACATGTACAGGAGTCTTCAATATTTCTTGATCATATGAACATTTCATTGTTTTAATTAACAATTTTTTGAGCAAGAAAGATGAGAAGAACCTAAATAAAAATTTTTGTCAGACACACTTTTAAAATGACCTGCACCAAACCATCAGTGCCCGTCATTTTGACAAGCAGAGAAAAAACAAATTATTTTGGGGCTTGGTTATGGCCCTTGGAAATACGGAAAATATCAGTTTTCCAGACTTTTTTTTGGAAATGCTTCAACCGAATGATTTCATTCTTGGTAACCTACTATAGAATGAATACTTACAGATCAAGTTTCAGTTTCATGCTGATTTCATTATTTTTGTATGAGTTATGGTCCTTGGAAATATGGAAAAGCACCAAAATATCAGTTTTCCGGACTTTTTTTTGGAAACGCTTCAACGGAATGATTTCATTTTTGGTAACCTACTATAGAACGATGACTTACTAATCAAGTTTGAGTTTCATGCTGATTGCCTTATTCTTTGAGTTATGGCGCTTGGAAATATGGAAAAGCGCCAAAATATCAGTTTTCCGGACTTTTTTTGGAAACGCTTCAACGGAATGATTTCATTTTTGGTAACCTACTATAGAACGATGACTTACAGATCAAGTTTCATTTGCACTCTGTCCATCCATCAATCTGTCAGTCAGTCTGTCAGTCATACATTAGTTTTTCGGACTTTTTGGAAATGCTTCAACCGAATGATTTCATTCTTGGTAACCTACTGTAGAATGATGACTTACAGATCAAGTTTGAGTTTCATGCTGATTTCATTATTCTTGTATGAGTTATGGTCCTTGGAAATATGGAAAAGCACCAAAATATCAGTTTTCCGGACTTTTTTTTGGGAAACGCTTCAACGGAATGATTTCATTCTTGGTAACCTACTATAGAATGATGACTTACAGATCAAGTTTGAGTTTCATGCTGATTGCATTATTCTTGTGTGAGTTATGGCCATTGGAAATAAGGAAAACGCCAAAATATCAGTTTTCAGGACTTTTTTGGTAACGCTTCTACAGAATTCATGCTGATCACATCTAGGTTATAACATTTGTATAATTATTAATGCTCATTAGTCCAGTAGGGGACATTGTATTGCTTCAGCGATACATGCGCTCTTGTTGAAGATCAAATGAAGTCAAACACAAAAAGTAGGGTAAGGGGCCAAATCAATTTGAATGGGGGATGTTACTTGCCCTATGATGTAATACCGCATCACCAGTCCCTATCATCGATTAATGGAACACATTTTAGTTTAGAAAGGGGAGATATAATATCAGTGAAAATAAATTTTAGAATATAAGAAGGGAATTCTGCTCTGAATTCACTGATAGGCCTAAATTGAACGTTTGTTTATTTATCAGTGAAAAAAAAATGTTGAGATTTTACATGTATAGAGAATTATTATTGGTACTAGTGAATGAACCTATTCTGTGCATGGCTTTTCAATACGTAGCATTTCAAAAAAAAATTTAAATCAGACAATTCAATATTGTGCTACCTCGCTATTACCTGAAGTGAATACCCCTATCTTGTGACACAATTGCCGATTTTGGGTAAATAATGCAAAGTATTGCTACCAAACATCAATTCAGTTATATAGGATAGAAATGCATGCACCTGCCAATTTTGAAGTTGTTCGTGCCGAGAGGCTGAGGAGATCGGGCATGTCACTCATTCACAAAATAGAATGACTAAAATTATAGTATAGATAAACGAATGGCTAATTTTGACTTCATACCTATGTTGCAGTTATATTATCAAAGATGCTGAAAGTGACCTTAAACACCAATTAATAAACACTTCTATGAGAGTCAACTGCAAATACTTGTGTTGTGAAGGTATTTTATTAAAAAAATCCAGAAAATTCTATGAGGAATAAAACTTTCATGCCAGAAAAATATGAATGAAAGTCGAAACAACCCATCTCTGTCAGGTTTCTTCTTTAAATGTTATTATTAAAGATATTGAATGAGGTAGGCATTTTGTGCATCCTGTGTGTTACTTAATAGTACCAGTGGGGTGGGGGGGGGGGGGATGGGTGGTCGGACTTACATTCAGAGACTGCAAGTGTGACTGATTTGGCAGTTTTCATTTGTTTCCCATTTGAGTTCATAGAATACAGATGTGCCTAGTGTGGCTGTGTCAAAACTGTTTTTCTGTTTACGTGATGCAAATGCTTTCAGTTATTTAAGAAAAAAATGCACCCTAGGAATACAATACACTTCACAACCCTAGTAGGGGGAAATATCCAAGGGGAGAACTTCTGGATCGCATTTTCGATAGGAAGTGAAAATTAATTTACTGGTTTGGGACGGGAATTTTGTGTGTGTGTGTGTGTGTGAGATGAAGTGTTGAAGAAAAATGAGATGATGACATTTCTGTGATCGATGTGCTGCTTATTTTATTTGACTACTTATGACATCATTTAATTGATTCTGTACTTGTGACATCATTTAATATATTCTGCCACCTTCTGTAGTCACTCCCTGTGCACAAAGGAAATTAGATATATCTTTCATAAGCTACATGCACATACTGTCTAGGAGATAGAAAAATCAATTCTTAGCTGTGTGCTGTGCTATTTTTAGAAACTTGTAATTAATTGGAGCATTTCGCATCACTCACATATGCATTGGTTGGGGTTTAAGATATTGGAGTAGTTTGCTCTAATGGAACACATCAGATAATGTTGAGATCCCCCATTGATGGGAATTGAATATGGTGTGTTGAGCACATGCAGTCTGCATTTTTGAAAACTTAATCTAATGATTTCTTGGTTAAGATCTCAGACAGAATTGTGGATAGTTCAAAAACAAATTCTGTTAAAAGAAATTACAAATCGACCTTTACCCAAGAAAACCTTGGGGAAGAGGAGCATTGCTTGTTTACTGTGATTAACAAGTTCTGATTTTCTGGTAGAATAGGACTCATTACAAAAGCCTGGCATGGAAGTCCTCCAAAGTGGCTAGCACATGGCTATTGAAATGATTATCTGTACTTCACTACATCCTCATGTTGTGATCTTGATATAGCCATCAGTGCTGAAAGTGATCTTAAACATCATTAAATAAGTAGATGAAATATCATCCCCCAAAATGGATTGTAAACCTTCTGGTAGGAGTCTTTTCGTCATTGGCAATAGCATACCATTACCTTTGGACTGAAGAGTTGATAAAACGTCTAAAAAATCCACTTAAGTTTCTGCCCTCAGTTTGAATTACTTACACATGACACCCCCCCAAAAATGCCCCTGTACTGCATGGTTGCCGATTTCAGCATGTAAAACAAATTTTCTGACCAAATGAATAGTCTCAAAACCACCTTTTATGGATGTTTTGTCAAATTCTGCAATAGACTTCAGCAATTCTTCTGCAGCTGCCACAATAATCCCTTGAAGATCATTCCAGAATCTGAAAATATGTATAGCACCCCCACCCCATCCAAGAAAAAATAAATACATAAATGTAATTTAACACAAGCTTCCAGTTAGCTGGTCCACATGAAAAAAAATTGTGGAACTGAAATGCTGACCCTGGCGACGAACCTTGTTTGGTCAGAACAAGTTTTAACCCTTTACCAAATGAATAGGCTGCACCTGCCTGTGTAATGTACAAATTATTGAGCTAGAAAAAAAAATATTAACAAAAAAAAAGTCGGCAAAATCTTATCAAGCTCATTCCAATGAGGTGTCACATGATACAGTTTGTTGAATTTTTTTGCCAAAAGTTGGGGTGGGGGGGTGTCAGAATAAAAATAAATGGATATCCGAATATCTGATCAACAACTGGTTGTCAACTAAACCGGTTCAAAAAGTGGTCAACTGGACAACCACACAGTTCCCTGTGGGAACCCCGGGAAGTGAAGCAGTGCGTGTTTACTATGGTAAACAAGCGCTTGTTTTACTGGTAAAATAGGATCTAGATACTGATGCTTGGGGTGCGAGTCCTCTGAAATAGGCAACATGGGGGTATAAACGATTGACCAACCTTTACTTTATCTCCCATGTTGTTGTCATGATTATTAGGCATTGTGCAGAAGTTTGTGACCTTAAAACACCAATAAATCAATCAACTGCACAGTTAAAACTAAAGCCAATATTCAAGCTAGTAACATTGTTGAGTTTTGTCAATGATACAGGCGTAGTCACATTTGAGGTCACAGACAATTCAATCATCAGTGATGTAAGAGCTCCAAACATGCTCATATTTCTCTTCTACAGCCATGCACCTGGATGCTAGTCGGTAGAACATCAAAGACTTGCGAACTTACAATGTCAGTTTATGGTCTACAGAACATGTGCATGGTAGTGTTGAAACGATTAGTGATTTTTGGGAATCGACTAGTCGCCAGCAGTAATCGATTACTAATCGACTAGTCAAAGCCGACATGTTATTGTTATCGAAAATGTGTACCACCGTTCTTCCCTGGTTAAAACTAACAGTAATACTTGCAATGAAACAATGGCAAGCGGAGCTTTCAAAGTCCCCAAAACCTCTTTCAGTTTCGAGAAAGAATTAATGTTGGTAGCTTCTGTTTAAAATCATTTTTTCTCAATTTCGCCACTGATATTTTAATAAAATAAATCATTATTCAGGTTTTTTTTTTTATTCGTTCCATCCCATTGAATGTCAACAAAAGGAAGTGCTCTTTACGCATGATTGATGCACATCCCCTGTCGAAAATTAAGCACGGTTAACGCCCACAGCAGTCATCAGTCTGTCAACAATTGTACACAGAACACTCCCACACAACTTCTCGTATTATGACTTAACCTCTCATCTGTCCATAATTATGCACACATCGAACACGCCTACTAATTTCCATATTGTCTGCTTTGAAAATCATCATCTGGCCTGATTGGGTTTCATCTTAACTCAGTTGCAGTTCGAGGAAAAGCTAGTTTCACTTTCAATTTCCCGGAAACTCGCAGATTTCCAGGAATTTGTCCGCATGTACTGGTATTTACAAAGTGAAAACAAAAGTACATGGATTTTGTAATTGGTTCTTTAGTGATAACAAATTGTTCCAAATACGAACTGGTATGTGTTCTTCCATAATATTTCTCTTTGATGTTTCTGTAAGACATTTCGAACTTACCAGTACCAGGTGAACAAATTGATGTCCGTAGGTGGCCAAATTCCATGTCAACTTTGGGTCCTAATTTTCCTGCAGGCTGCTCCTTCAAGAATAAGCTCACCCATATATTTTTCCCTGTTTATTTTCCCTGTTTACTTCACCAAGTCGTCAATGCCTGGATTCGCCCTTGTGGTAAAATAATGTTATTGTAACATTATTGATAGACCGTATAATGAATGTTTCAATGCATAAGGCAAAGTTCTATTGATGCTTGTCAATCGCGTTGTTTGTTTATGCCAAGTCTGTGTTGTTTGAACCTTTACGTCAATGATTGCATTGATATCCACTTCTCAATACAAGACCCAATAATACAAAATTTCGTTCCAATTGGAACGAAATTTTGTATGTGGTATTATTGGGTCAATACCCCCCCCCCCCCCCCCCCCCCCTCCCCAATATTGGCATTTTACGACTTCATCTTTGAGTATCCCGACTAGTCGACTGGCGAATTTCAGAGTCGATTTTTCCGAAAATCGAATCGACTCCGTCGAGTCGACTAATCGTTTCAACACTAGTGCATGGTCTTTTTTTCAAGAGACCAAGGCAATCATTGTATCACACTGGTTGTCAGGCATGTCGTATGAGTCAAAGTCAAGCTGAGCTAATCCCATCGCTTTCCGTCCGTCGCCTGTCAACACTATGTCTTGGTCTTCTCCAAAACCACTAGGCTAATTCAAGTGAAAGTTTATGTGAGTGATGGTCCTGAAGGGGCATTGCACTTTTGTTCAACTCAACATGCCCAGCCCCATAGGGAGGGGCAGGGGGAAAATGCTCCAAAATATTTTTAAAATCTTATGAACCAGTGTGTACAATGACTTGATATTGTTATGGAGCTTCCTTTTGAGGTGTAGATTCAAGTCTGTTCAAACGAAGTTCATGAAGCAATATTTGGCTTTAATGAGAGGGGTAAGATTTTTGGCCCCTCCCAAAGTTTCTATTTTCTGAACTGATGGTCCAATTGGAACGAAATTTTGTATGTGGTATTATTGGGTCATAAGTACTTAACTCTTGCAAAAAAAAAAAAAAAATTCCTGCATCCCCACGGGAACACCAGGAGCTAAAAATAGAAATATTTTCAAACACATATATTTCCCAAACCACACAGAACAGAGAACTGTTAGTTGGTACGAAACATCCTTAGGACCAGTAGAATTGAATGCTAAAAGAAAATTGCCATCGGTTTTGTTAGGATGTTCTGTAGAGGGCATGGAAAAAATGCTGAGTCTGCATATTTGCAAAAATTAAAAAAAATCTTTTCTCCAGAACCAATAGTCAGAATCTTTTGATATTCAGTATACAGCATTCATAGGGGTTAGATACAAGTTTGTTAAAATAAAGCCCATTGGTTTATATTTGGGCTCAATACAGGAACCCGAATTTTCAACTTGCGGTAGTATGGGGAATATTCTTTAAAAATCTTTTTCTTCAGAACCACCAGTCAGAATCTTTTAATGTTTGGTATACATCATTGTTTTGATGGGCAGGTTCAAGATTGTTCAAACCAAGCCCCTAGGTTAATATTTGGGCTTCCTATAGGAGCCCAAATTTTAACTTAGTTCAATATGGGGGATAATTTTTAAAAATCTTCTTCAAATCCACCACTAAGAATGCTTTCATATTTGTATACACCATTTCTTGGGGGGGGCAGATTCAAGTTTGTTCAAATCGGGTCCATAGGTGTATATTTGGGCTCGCTATGGTAGCCCAAAGTTTAACATAGTGCAATATGAGGAAATTTCTTTAAAAATCTTCTTCTTCAGATCCGGAATGCTTTTATATTTGGTATCCAACATCTCATTGGGGGCAGCAGATTCAAGCTTGTTCAATTCGAGTGCCTAGATTAATATTTGGGCTCCATTTGGGAACCTGAAATTCAGCTTAGTACAATATGAGGGAATTTCTTCAAAAATGATCTTCAGATTCATTTGTCAGAATCCTTTCATATTTGGTTTACAACATCTCTAGGGGGGGGGGGGGGTGGGTGGGGGGGGGGGGGGGGCAGATTCAAGCTTGTTCAGATTAGCCCAGATTTTAACTTAATGCAATATGAAGAAATTTCTTGAAAAATTTTCTTCAGATCCACCAGTTAGAATGCTTTTATATTAGGTATACAACATCTCTAGGGGGGGTCAGATTCAACTTTGTTCAAATCGAGAGCCTGGGTTAATATTTGGGCTCCCTATGAGAGCCAGAATTGGCCATGTAGCTCAAGAATTAAAAAGTTTGTATTCAGTACCCTCTGGAGGTGTGTAACTAAGATTAATCCACATAGGTTGTATCGAGAGGCTTCATAGGGGAGGTCCAATTTTTACATTATGATCAACTGAAGAAAAGGCATGATGCCTGGACTATTTTAGTCACTCCTGATGGGCTCAAGGATTGACAATGTATCCTATGGAGATTCTCTTGATTTACTTTGATCCAGCATCTTTTGTGCCCATCTGCAGGAGAACAGGTACATTTTGAGCTTGCAGGTTGCTTTCTGTCGTTAACAAGGTTAAATTTCTCTTAAGTCAGAATATTCTGACCTGAATAAAATCGTCATTGACTAATTCAGTCTTCAATGATTTTATTCGGGGCAGAATAGTTTGTGTACACATTTTTGGATTTCTTTGGTCGGGAGGGTTCCAATCCAAAATGTTTAACACCTGCAGATATCTGCTAACCTGGCAATGTCTCTGTGATAAACCCCAAAGAAGTGTGTGGTTAAAATTAATGGATATAATTTAATTAAATTTCATGTAAGTAGTGGTTATATAGGGGAATTTTGATTTTTATGCAAATTAGGTTTCGGCTCATATTGAGTGGAGGGGTGGGGAAAAATGGCCAAATTTTTGGAAAATCTTCTAACGAGCCATCAGTAGCAGAGACTTGATATGTGGTATATAGAGTCCTTTTGAGGTTTAGAATCAAGTTTGTTCAAGAGAAGTTTGTCGGGCATTATTTGCCTTCGTTATGGGAGGGGCAAAAATTTTGGCCACGCCTAAAATTTCTATTTTCAGAACCGTGAGGTCGATTTGAACCAAATTTGATATGCGATGATAATGGTCATAAGTAGTTGATTGATGCAAAAAAAACTTTTCTCATTGCCCCGTGGGAACCTCGGGAGCTAAAAATAGGAAAAAACTGCCATATCTCCAACTACATGGCACAGATAATTCTTATTTTGTATAAAGCTTACTTTTATCCAGTAGAATAGAATGGTTAAAAAAAATCCCTATCGGTTTGATCACAAGGTACTTTTTTCAGGACTTTGAAAAAGTGCTGAGTCGGCACTTTTTAACACTGTAGACAATGGCAAAAACATTAAAAAATCTTCTCCAGATCCAGCATGCAGAATCTATGATATTTGGTATGCAACATTGTAGGGTGGATCTGATTCAAGTTTGTTCAAATCGGCTCCCTAGATTCATATTTGGGCTCACTATAGAAGCTCGAATTTGAACTTGCTGTGTTTCAGGCAAATTTCTTCAAAAATCTTCTCCAGATCCAGCAGGCAGAATCTTTTGGTATTTGGTATGCAACATTGTGGGAGGGATCTGATTCAAGTTTGTTCAAATCGGCCCCCTGGATTCATATTTGGGCTCTCTATAGAAGCCCGAATTCGAACTTAGTCCATTTCAGGCAAATTTCTTTGAAAATCTTCTTCTCAAGATCCAGCAAGCAGAATCTTTTGATATTGGGTATGCACCATGCTCACGGGGGGTGAGATTCAAGTTTGTTCAAGCGAAGTCCCTGGGTTCATATATGGGCTCCCTGTGGGAGCCCGAATTATAACTTAGTTCAATATGAGGAATATTCTTTAAAAATCTTCTTTTTTTTTTAGATCCACTGATCAGAATCTTTGGATATTTGGTATAAGCTTTTCTTAGGAGGAGCAGATACAACTTGTTGAAATCAATACTGTGGGTTGATATTTAGGCTACCATGTTAGGTTAGTGCCCTCAGGCCCCCTGGGGCCTCTTGTTTCAGAACAGCTGCATTGGGTAATTGGTATTGCATTCGAGTGTGGCATTTACCTTGAAAATAGGTGACAAAATTACTTCTTACCCATTGTGGTTTAAACGTTCATCTGTTTATCAAAGGTGATTTCCTTTGCAGCACTGGAACTCGTCACTTGTTCCACATTTATGACAATATAGTTATTTCTACACGTAATTTTGAAAGCTTGAACTCCAAAGCCAGCGTCAAAATCATCACAGTTGAAGTTGAATGGAAATTTAGGGTTACAATGACCTATATGAGTGACTTACTTGCTAAAAATGTTTGTGGTTGGCATAATTTTTTAGGGTGTGTCTATTTACCCTAAACACAGGTAGTGAGGGGGGGGGGTGCTAATTTGGCAATAGACTCAAGGCAAAAATCATTTTTCTCAAACTTGAAACTCATGAGTTAATTTATGCGAACACATTGTGCTCAGGAAATCCGAGTACCAGTATAAGCTATTACACAGGTGCGTTCCAGTTGCCCTGGAAAGGGAGTCCCACTGACACTGACAGGCACAAAATGCATCTTATATGCAAATGCTATGTATTCTGTTTGTTCAATGAAAACCGAAAACCCGACTTTTTGAATGAAACTGAAACTGGAACCGACATGAAATTTGAAAACCACCCATCTCCACCATAGAATAGAAATTTTTGACCTCAGTGAGGGATGCTGATATTGGCATTTACTGTTATATCTTGCTTGATAGAGCGTAATGAGCTCTGTCAAATAAGACATAATAAAATAAATTGTTTAAGGAATGATCGTTTGTTTCTGTCTGTTTCTTGAGCAATGAACACCAAAAAACAAAGGCCAAACAAAGTGTTTGGCCTTTGTTATTTGGTGTTCGTAACTTAAGAAATAGACAGAAACAAACGATTATAACCTATAATTAAACTTGAGAGGCAATAAATTTAAACACTCTCCTCTTTGCGGAGTTTAAATGAGAACCAGGTCGCATCATGCTTCCTAGTGATAACTCGATAAAAAAGGCATAGTTTTCTAAAATTCTGTTTGAAATAACATTTCATTTCACTGAAACATGTTCTTGTGTCATTAAAAATTTTATTGACCAATGAACTGCGTAAGTAAAAAGGAATGTCATAGGCCATGCCCACACAAAACTTCAATCTCCTTTTCCACTTAACTGGAGGGTGCTGTCATTCAAAGCAACACAGAATTAAATTCAATTCTGATTTTGACCATTTCGTAAGAAACTGAAAACACAGTTTGTAAATGTGGCGTTCAATATTAACCCAGATGACATGAAGTTGGTTGAACTTGTCTCAGAAAGAGTTCATTCAGGCTATTTTGAAATTTTGTTCGCGCGAGTTTCATTTGTGGATTATTATGACCTTTGATTGTTTGATTTGGATAGAACGGTGAACGCAGACGATCACCTATTGCGTATAAACAAATTGAACATGGAATAAAAAGCATAAGGATTTCGTTGTTTATTAAATTTTATTTTGAAAGTCTTTTTAATAAGCCAAGATAAATTTTAATTACTTTTTATGTTGAAACAGTATGAGCGTGCAGGGGTTCTTTTCCATTCACACTGTGCAACGTAATTTTTAAGACAGACGTTGTGGGTGGGGGGGGGGGGGGGGGGGGGCATTGTTTAGCGCTAGGGCTGTCACGATTTTTAAATTTAGGAATCGATTAATCGTCGCAAATAATTGATAATAATCGATTAATCGTACCTAGATGACACCCACCCCTCTCCCTCTCTTTGAAGTCGATAAAAATGAAGTTCAAGTCAGCTGACCTACCTCATGTAAACAACAAAAGACGATCAACTTTTTAGGTACATTCAAAGCTTTGAAGTTCTGAACTTTTGAACCGTCAGTGTAATAATCAAGACCGGTCGGCAGTTGCGATCTTCGCAACTGCCGACCGGTCTTGATTATTACACTGACGGTTCAGAGATTCAGAACATTAAAGCTTTGATGAATGTACCTGGAAGACAAATGCTTCCAATGGCTTCTTGGGGTTTAACATCGATGTTCTTAACTCAATACCTTTAGAAACAATAGTTTTTTCATCAAATTTTCTTTTAATTATTAAACATCTAAAACGGGATACAATTTACCGATTATTCGACAACGCAAAATACTAATCGATTTCGCCGTGACCGATCAACAAGCAATTAATCGATTGATCGTGACAGCCCTATTTAGGGCGGGCCTAAATGCATTTTTTTTTCCTTTTTATTCATTGTGTTTTGAAAAAAAAAAAAACTTTTTTGCTTGAAAATGCATGAACAGAAAAAAGGTTTAATCATAAGTTTGTAACTTGAAGAAAGAAAAATGACCCAATTCCTGTTAAATGTATTCTGTTAACTGAATACTTGGAATGAATATTCAAGCAGCAAAATGTGCTCTTCTTTTTAGCATTACTGATAAATAGAATAAATAAATGAATTACACTTCCTTGTGGGAACCCTGGCATGTAGCATTGTGCTTGTTTTCTGCTGTTAACAAGTTCTGGTTTACTGGTAAAATAGGAACCAGAACCAAAGCCTGGGGTAGAAGTCCTCTAAAGTGGGTGGCGTGGTATGAAGGATTAGCTAAACTTGACTTTATACCTATGTTGCAGTCATAGTATAGGCAAAGTTGCTGAAAGTGACCTTAAACACCAATAAATGAATAAATAAATACCTCACCCCAGTTTACAGAGAACTTTATTAAACTCATCCACCAGATCTGGAATGTTAAAGGTTCTGTTCAGCCCCAATTTACCTGTCTCTCATCATAACTCACTATAAATTGGGAACTCGAGATCCTCCATAGAATTGGTATTAAAATTAATACAAGGGATTTATTTGGACATAACGCCTTGGTTTCTTTGCAAAAATATTTCTTTTGTCATAGACTCAAAGATTCTGTAAAGAGGTATTTCAAAGTGTATTATTGGAAAGTTACTCCTTTATATAATCTTGGCTGTTGAATGAGTCATTAAACCCAAACAAACCATGCAACATTAAGAGCACATAACCTAAAAATAAACACAAAAACAGAAATAATATATTGCTTCATTGCTTCCAAGTTAAGGCATTGTTGTTATAAATTGGACAGCATCAAATGTTATTTTTAAAAATTTTTTAGAGCTTCAATATTGGAAGATTTAAAAATCCATTGCCTCAAGTTTTTGTGACAAATTCAGTGATGGAAAACTTTTTTGGGTAAGCTTTTCCTCATCACAGTCTCATTTGTCTTGGCACTGTCTTCCAGGAGTGAAAACTACCTTCGTACAAGAATAATGAACTTGCCAAAAGTGTGAAACAGGCTATAGCCTTCAGCCATGAAGGGTTAAATTGTCATATTGTATTTCTGTTGGACTCCCACTGTACTAATCAGATCTGGTGTCATTATAATAGAGAAGTAGTGACTGGTGTTATATATTGGAAATAATACATACATATAGACAATGTGGTAGAGTAATATCAAAGCACCCAATAAGCAAAAGGACTGGATATTGATTACTTTTGATGGTGGCTGAAGGTTTTGTAGTGTGCATACTCAAAAATAGAATAGTTCAATAGTTCTCATACATTGTGAACCGATAATCTATATGCGGTACATTTGTTACAACTGATGTGATCAAATGATTCCAATAAGACTCCATAGATGCGTAGAGTATCTGGCATGAAACTGATAATGTATGCTCAATATAAGCAAAATCATAACTACGCCTACATGTCATCACTTACTTGCATATTCATCCAGTAATTCAAATATCGTAACACTTTCTTACCATAGCATTCAAGACTTCAAATACTTTAACCCTTTCAAACCTATTTGCAACAATATCTTCCCACCCTTGGTATCTATCTTGCCCAAACCCCCTCACACCCACCCACCCATCAAAAAAGAAATTGAAAAACAAAATATAAAGATTTGAACATTTGTGAACTGCATTTTTGGTCAAGTTGTGTAAACAAACGACCCATGTTTTGATGAAGAATGGTTAGCATTCATCCATCCATCTGTCCATCCTTCTTGCGGTGTTAACTCGCGAACAAACGTCATCCAATTTTTACCAAATTTGGTGTATTGGTTCTTCACGGGAGTGTCTTGAATGAGTTAAAAAACAAGCCAATTTTTTTTATGCCCCCTGTCCGTTCGTCTGTCCCTCCGTCCCGAAATTCAATCATGAATAACTTGTAAAGTGACTTGATATTTGTTATGCAAGTCTATCCTATTGCTGTATACCCATAGTGAAATGCAGGTGTCGTTCAAGATTTCATTGCCAGAGACATTGCCCTTTATGGACTAAGAATTTGTCCGCCTTGAAATTAATTCATGAATAACTTACAGAGTACTCAGTGGAATGACTTCATATTTGATGTGCAACTCTATCTTATTGATGTCTACCCACAGTACAAGGACAGTCCGTCCATCCATCCATCTCCCAAAATTCAATCATGAATAACTTGTAGAGTACTTTGTTGATTGACTTGATATTTGGTATGCAAGTGCATCCTATTGCTGTACACCTGTAGTGAAATGCAGGTGTCTTTCGAGATTTTATTGCCAGAGTCATTGGCCTTTATGGATTTAGTATTTGTATGCACCCAAAAACTTTATCACCTATAGTCAGGCTTGCATTGTTAAATAAGTCGGGGTATCTTTTGTGTCGCCATGTGGTGACACTTTATTTTCCTTTCCGTTTCTGAGTATCAAAATGAAGCATATACAATGTGCTAACATATTTTTAAAAATCGACTTTATAGCAATCTTTATTTTGGGTTGGCCTGCACATTGCGGGGGTATTTCGTTAGCTTTGCTTATGAACAGGTCTAGTGTTTTTGGCAGGAGTTACGCATCTTTGATTGTTTTCTTATTTGAATTTTTGACTTGTAGGCTGTGTCAGTACGATAACTTGAACAACTGTTCCCCTATTTTCACAAAATTTGGTCTGAGTTTTACTAGAGATTGATGAGTTTGAAAACCAACCCTGTCAAAATGTCTGTTTGGAGTTATGCCCCTTTGATTGCTGTTTGAATTTTAAAATCTTCCATTTCAGTCTATTAGTCAGAATCTTTTGATATTGATATTGAGAATCCTTGGGATGGTCAGATTCAGGTTTGTTTAAAACAAGTACCTGAAGTCATATTTGGGCTCACTGTGGAAACTCAGAACTTTAACTTGGTGCAATATGAGGAATATTCTTTGAAAATCTTCAGAGCTACTAGTCAGAATCTTTGGATGATTGATACAGAGTATCCTTTAATGGGTCAGATTCAAGTTTATTCAAATCAAGTCCCTGGAGTCATATTTGGGCTCACTGTGGGATTCTGGCCCAATTTTTAACTAAGCGTAATATGAGGAAGACTTTTTAGAACTTCTTCAGATCCATCAGTCATAACATTTTTAGCTCACCTTGACAAAGTCAAGCTGAGTTAATCTCATCGCTCTCTGTCCGTCATCACCATGTTTTGGTCTTCTCCAAAACCACTAGGTCTTTTCAATTGAAAGTTTGTGTGAGTGATTGTCCCAAAAGGGCACTGCATTTTTAGCTCACCGAAGGGAGCTTAACTTATCACTTGCCGTCCGTCGTCGTCGTTGTCGTGAACATTTTTCAAACGACTTCTCCTCTGAAACCACTGGTCCGATTTTCACGAAACTTCATGTGGATGTTCATTACTATATGGTAATTCAGGTTTGTTCAAATGAAATGGCCACGTCCCTTGGGGGCTCTGTATGGGGCATAACTCTGATAGCACCGTATGAATTATAGAAAAATTATTAAAAAATCTTCTTCTCCAGAACCAGTGGGCAGAATCTTTTGATACTTGGTATGCAGCATCTTGGTATGGGTCTGATTCAAGTTTGTTCAAATCGAGTCCCTTGATCAATATTGGGGCTCCCTATAGGGGCATGAATTTTTCCTTAGTGAATTTAAGGAAAAATCTTCTCCAGAACCAGTGGGCAGAATCTTTTGATATTTGGTATACAGCATCTTGGTATGGATCTGATTCAAGTTTGTTCAAATGGAGTCACTTGATCAATTTTGGGGGCTGACTATGGGGACCTGAAGTTTTACTTAGTGCAATTTAAGAAAATTTCTTTAAACATCTTCTTTTCCAGAACCGATGGGCAGAATCTTTTGATATTTGGTAAACAGCATCTTGGTATGGGTCTGATTCAAGTTTGTTCAAATTGAATCCCCCTGTTCAGTATTGGGGATCACTATGGGGGTGTGAATTTTTACTTAGTGCAATTTAAGAAAAAATCTTTAACAATCTTCTTCACCAGAACCAGTGGGCAGAATCTTTAGATATTTGGTATGCAGCATCTTGGTATGGGTTGGATTAACATTTGTTCAATTTTGAGTCTTTTGATAAATATTGGGGTTCACTATGCAGTGTTGGCTCCCCGTGGGAACCCCGGGAAGTAAAGCAGCACTTGTTTACTGTGGTAAACCAGTTCCGCTTTCCTAGTAAAATAGGACCCAGTCACCAGTGCTTGGGGGTGAAAGTCCTCTAAAATGGGTAACATGTTGGATCAACAATTTACTAAACTTGACTTCATCTCCATGTTGTGTCACGATTAGCCATGGTGCATAAATATGTGACGTTAACCACCAACAAACAAACAAACAATGCAGTGTTGGCCATATGAAAAATCGAGGGTGGCGACAAAACGCTCTCCTGAAACCATTCCAGGCGCGCGAATCGCTCGCCTAAATTTATTTTTTAGCAAACTGAATGTAGAAGCATTAAAATAATGCAGTGTCGTGCATTACCGGTACGGTACGGTACGGTGTTACGTGCACACCGACACTGACCAAACTTGGATGACAGGTCTTAAAGTTTAAAGGTGACATGATTAGGATGATAAGGTCTACAATTTAATTTTGGGAATTTCTACGGACTGGTCCATAAAACAAACCAGTCAAGAAAATACTATTTGTGGCCTCCACGTTGTTTGAGCTACAGTCTACTGCCATTCAGATTACAAACTTTGCAAACTTGCCGAGCACTTATTAACAGGAAAGTCTAGTCTGAAATCTAATCACGTGAATCGGTGACACAAACAGAGAATTGTGAAAAATAAAGTAAAAGATAAGATCGCCATTTACATTACCGTAACCGCTGACTTTAGACTTCGCCACTTCGCTCAGAAATTTCAAGAATGTGACTTGTGATATCAAGTTATGTCACGCATGCTTGGTAAACAGACAGAAATTCCAATCCAATAAGAAAATCCGTGAAAATTTTGTGTGAAACAACAAAGATGAATTCTATTTTCATCAACGAATTGTCTTCAAAGCACGTGTGATATTTTAATGAATGGATGTTTATTTAAAAATTTTGCATCATGGGACACATGTGATGTAATTTTAATGAGGGTCTTGATGGGAGGTTCACCTGAATAATGAATCGATGGAGGATTGGAGCAGGGGGGCTGGGGCTGTTTAAAAACAAAGAAATTCTTCATGTTTTTTAAGAAGTCCCCTCATAATTTTTGTACTGGAAGAGGACCATCCATTAATTTACAGTTCAGTGTGCAAGCCAAAGCTGTTTCATTTTTGTCGACGATGAAAATCGAACAGCCTGCATTTTCTTTTGTTTATTGAAAAAAGTCCAACAAATAGAATTCATTTAAAAATGTGGCCGGTAATGAGGCAGTGGTAGATACAGGAATTTTGAAAGGGGGGGGGGGGGGGGGGGGGGGGGGGGGGGAATCGTGCAGATGGCGATGGCATCCGCCGCGAGTGCCAAAGGCACGAGCTTTTGTAGGGGGGGTTTTGGAAATGAGCGATCAAATGGAGCATTCTGGTGGTTTCTGGGGTGGAAATCCTGTTGGTTTTTTGAATGGATAAATAACCCTTTTTAAACAGCATGTTTCAAAATTTCAAATTCTGTCCTATGTTCAAGACAGAATTAGAAAATTTGAAATATGCTCTTCAGAACCGTTACCGTTCACTATAATATCGCATTTCGAACACAATGTTAAATTAATTGTTTACAGTCATAACTGACTTGAGGAAAAAATTTTCCAGTGGCAGGTCCCCCGGATCCTTACCAACAGGAGGGGAGGACTCCGTTCCTGTTACCTCCCCCAAACCTTTAACCCTCGGGATATGTGTTCTGCATATCGCTTAGTGCCCCCCTCCCCCCCCCTCAATTCATGTATTGGCCAGCCCCCCCCCCCCCCCCCCCCCCCCACCCCAATGAAAAATCCTGTCTTTGCCCCTCTATGCTAGACAAACACGAGCTATTAGCTCGTGTTTGTCTAGAATGGAGGGGCGTAGACAGGATTTTCATTTAAATGTTAGAGTCTAAATTGAGTCTCCTGTGGCAAAAAGCATCAAACCTCTTGATCGTGGGGCCGATTAACTTCCGCCATCTGAACGTAGGGACTGGCTGTGGTAAGCTAACCCGATCATACATTCTGACAACAGAACCACATGGGCCTCAAAATGATCCGGCTTTGTATTTAATTAAATTTACTGCGAAACACAATTTGTCTTGGTGGAAAACTTGGGGGCCAATTAGTTCTGTTTATTTGAAGGTAAGGACTGGCTGTACGTGGTGAGCTAAACCCCTTACATTCTGATAACAGAACTACACGGGCCTACAAAAATCTGGATGATTCTGGGATTTTTTTGGTATTTATATGCAAAACACAATTTTTCTTGGTGGTAAACTGTTAAAACAAAACTCGATTGAATCGGAGTGGACAGAGATCTCATAACTTGGGTGAGGGGGCCGGGCAGGGGGGGGGGGGGGGGCGACGGCGTTAATACGGGAACAAAATGGTAACACTTTTTAGGCAAACCTCGGGAAACGCTCACAACGGTCAACCTAACCATGTTGTGAAGGACGAATAAATTTCGAAGTTCAAACTCTGTCATAAAATGTGTATGTGTGTGCAACGAGGGGGGGGGGGGGGGGTGGAGCCAGTCGGGAATTGCACTACTGACTAGTATCCTGGAAATAGTCGCTTTGTTGAGATTCGTGCCATAAAGATGATAGACTGAGTGAAAATTTATAGCACAATTTGTGGCATGAATTTCAGCAAACACTACAGTGCATAGTAAGAAAGACACTGTAAAAGTTTTAGGTGGAACCCATTTATTATAAAATTAACGGGAATATCAAGTTGAATTCTGCAATGGTTTTGAAAAGAAAAAGTTCAACAGAATAGTAACGTATTCACAGCCATCGATCAGTTTTGTTTTTCCTTCTATCATTCCACCCGTATTCCATTTTCTAAAAGTTGAAGACTTAACACGCGAACCCTTTATATTAGATGCCATACTGATAACAAATTTAACCGTACTGATTTGGGCTCTCAAACTTGACTCTCAAAGTATGTTTGATAGCAAACCACGTGACAGCGGCAACAGTCAGTCAAGCGATAGAGTTGTCGATTTCAATGTAATAAGTATACTGCGGACGTGCGACTGTGTAGTGTGAAATCGGCGTGTGACGGTGTCTGTGAACTAAAGTTAAACTCTGCAGGTGCAGGTTGTTGCAGAGTATCATTTTTATGGGATTCGAAAATAATAATTTAACCCTTTTAAAAGGGCAACAACTATTAAACTGCCGGCTTTACAAGAGATTGCTTGAGCGAGATGACGGCATACAGACTGTGTGTGAGACAGAAGCAAGGCGCGCGAAAAACCGCGTGCGCGGAATGAGAATCAGGCACGCGGTAGGCGCACGATAAAATCACGCGCGTAATATTTCCAAGACTGACTATGGGGGCGTGAATGTTTACTTTGTGCAATTCAAGGAAAATTCTTTAAAAATCTTCTTCAGAACCATCATGCAGAATCTTTTGATATTTGATAAGCAGCAATGTCCCATTCAGTCCTGTTGATGTTTTAGCTCCACAGAGAATATAGATTTACTCTGTAGAACCTTAAGAATAGCTTTTGATAAAATTTTTGTCTTAACAGTATGGAACATTCGGTGAGCACCTAAGGCGCCCTGGGGCCTCTTGTTATGTGTACCCATACTATGTATGGTACACATAATGCCGGCATCCGGCGTGGTCATCCGTCATTCGTCCATCGTTTGTCCGTCCGTCCGTCTGTCCATCCATTTCTTTGGCATTCGATAACTTGAAAAATATTGCTTGGATTGTCAAGTTACTTTATACTTGTGTTCAGGTTACTGATGTGCCGAGCTGTATAGTTTTGGGTGTAAATCTGATAATTTGATCCTGAGATATTAACTCTTTATCCTTCAAATTGAGAATTCTTCCAATCCCTTTGGCATGAGATAACTCAAAAAATATCAATCCAATTGTCATGTTACTTTATATATATCTTCAGGTTACTGATGTTCCGAGCTGTATAATTTTTGGTGTAAATCTGTTATTTTGATCCTGAGATATTAACTCTTTATCCTTCAAATTGAAAATTTCTCCAATCCCTTTGGCATTCGATAACTTGAAAAATATTGCTTGGATTGTCAAGTTCCTTTAATGAAGTTTGTTCAAACGAAGTTCATAAGCAATATGTGGCTTTGTAATGGGAGGGGTAAGATTTTTGGCCCAACCCAAAATTTCTATTTTCTGAACTGATGGTCCGATTTGAACCAAATTTGGTATGTGGTATTATTGGGTCATGAGCATTTGACTCGTGCAAAAAAGAAAAAAAATTTCCTGCATCCCCATGGGAACCTCAGGAGCTAAAAATAGAAATATTTTCAAACTCCCATATTTCCCAAACCACAAGGAAGAGAGAGCTGTTATTTGGTATGAAGCATCCTTAGGACCAGTAGAATTGAATGGTAAAAAAAATTGCCATTGGTCATCTTTCGGTGATCTGTAGAGGGCATGGAAACAATGCTGAGTCAGCATATTTGCAAAAATTAAAAAAAATCTTTTCTCCAGAACGAATCTTTTGATATCCGATATACAGCATTCATAGGGGGGTCAGACACAAGTTTGTTAAAATAAAGCCCATTTGTTCATATTTTTAACTTGGGGCAATATGAGGAATATTCTTTAAAAATCTTCTTCTTTAGAACCACCAGTCAAAACATTTTAATGCTTGGTATTCATCATTGTTATGAGGGTCAGATTCAAGATTGTTCAAACCAAGTCCCTATGTTAATATAGGAAGCGCAAATTTTAACTTAGTGCAATATGAAGTAATTTCTTTAAAATTCTTATGGGGGATAATTTTTAAATATCTTCATCAGATCCACCAGTTAGAATGCTTTCATATTTGGTATGCAACATCTCAAGGGGTCAGATTCAAGTTTGTTCAAATCAGGTCCCTAGGTATATATTTGGCTTGCTATGGTATCCCAAATTTTAACTTGGTGCAACATGCGGAAGTTTCTTTAAAAATCATCTTCTTCAGATCCACCAGTTGGAATGCTTATATATTTGGTATACAACATCTCTAGGGGGGGTCAGATTCAAGTTTTTGTTTCAAGTGCCTGGGTTAATTCTTGGGCTTCATGTGGGAACCTGAAATTTAACTTACTACACTATGAGGTGATTCCTTCAAAACTCTTCTTCTTCAGATCCAACAGTCAGAATGCTTTCATATTTGGTTTACAACATCTCAAGGGAGATCAGACTCAACTTTGTTCAAATTGGGTCTGCAGGTTAATATTTGGGCTTGCTGTGGTAGCCCAAATTTTAACTTGGTGCAATATGAAGTTATTTCTTTAAAATTTTTAGTCGAGTTGTGACAAATCAAACTGGACTTATCGTTTGATAAATGGCGGGCGGGCGGCCGTAAACAATTGGTTTCCGGATGATAACTTGATAATCATTCAACCCATGTTCATGAAACTTCATAGGTAGGTTGGTATCGGTGAGAGGAAGAACCCTATTAATTTTGGACTTTGTTGGTCAAAGGTCAAGGTCACTGTGACCTTGAACATAGTAAATTGTGAACAATTGGTTTCCGGATGATAACTTGACTACGGTTCAACCCACATTCAAGAAACTGCATATGTAGGTTGGCCTTCATGAGGGGAAGAACCCTGTTTATTTTAGCCTGACTAGGTCAAAGGTCAAGGTCACAGTGACCTTCAACATAGTAAATCATAAACAATTGGTTTTCAGACGATAACTTGATAATGGTTTGACCCACATTCATGAAACTTCATAGGTAGGTTGGACGAGGTGAGTGGAAGACCCCTATTTATTTTGGACTCACTAGGTCAAAGGCCAAGGTCAAAGTGACCTTGAACATAATAAATCGTAAACAATTGGTTTCCAGATGATAATTTGACAGTGGTTCCACCTAGGTTCATGAAACTTCATAGGTAGGTTGGCATTGGTGCAAGAAAGAGCCCTATTTATTTTGGAATCACTAGGTCAAAGGTGAAGGTCACAGTTACCCATCACATAGTAAATTCTAAACAATTGGTTTCCGGACGCTAAGTTGATAATGATTAAACCCACTTTTGTGCTGTCACAACTTGACATTGGATCGGTGACCCTATTGGCATTTTTCTTCTTCAGATCCAACAGTCAGAATGCTTTTTGGGTATACAACATCTCTAGGGAGGTCAGACTCAACTTAGTTCAAATTGAGAGCCTGGGTTAATATTTGAGCTCCCTATGGGAGCCAAATTTGGCCATGTAGCTGAAGAATTAAAAATTTTGTATTCAGTACCTTCTAGAGGTGTGTAACTAAGATTAATCCACATATGTTGTATCAAGGGGCTTCATAGGGAAGCTCTACATTTTACATTATGATCAGCTGAAGAAAAGACATGATGCTCTGACTATTTTTGTCACTCCTGATGGGCTCAAGGATTGACAATGTATCCTATGGAGATGGATTGCAAAATGTAGACTCATTCTTGGACTTTGTTTATATTGTGTTCTGTACAAGGTGAGTGCTTCAGGCCCCCATGGGGCCCTCTTGTTATATTTGGTATGTAGCATCCTTTTAAAAAATATGTAAGTTGTATAAGCGTTAATATCTATTATCAATAGGAATTGATAATTATATGTCAGATTGATTACATTGTCTTCACTTTGACATAACACAGCAGTGTCTTATAAAATATTCATGGAGTCTTCTTTATTCTTTTAATAAAAGATGAGTGGAAAACAATTACTGCAGTTCTGAATAGGGTGTTGTTGGGTAAATGTGATCATGAAAACAGTAGTATGAATGATCATGGCAAGCCCATTTCACCAAAAGTTCAAAGCGATGATTTGTGAAAGAAAACTGATAAATATTGGAGCAGCAGTTTTAATTTATACGATATCTGTTATTTATTTATTTATTGGTGTTTAAGATCACATACCTATGCACAATGGCTAATCGTGACTTTGACAGTTTTACAGGTGGAGGAAGCCGGAGTACTCGGAGAGAACCACCGAACATCGACAAGTAACTGTCCATTCCTCAACATTCTATCGCTGTTCAAGCTCCGCTTAAGCAGGGTTACAGCGGTTGAAGACATGTGCACCATCGGCGTGCAGTATGCCATATTACACAGCATCATCGTGCCCCCATGTAGGCATACGGGATAAAGTGCCTTGGCCAAGGACACAACGCGGGGCATCCCGTCTCTAGCATAGAAGTCCAACAGCCTGCCACCGCACAACTACGATATCTGTTAATTGATTCCTTCTGTTAAGTGAATAGTCACTTTCCTAGAAAAATATTCAGTTAACTAGAGGATTCCGTTAACCAGCTTTTGTCATTTTTCTTCTTTTTTGTCGATAAATTGAATATTTGTACCTTGTGTACGAGATACAAATGATTAAATGCATATAATGGAAGTACAGGGACCAGAGAGGTTTATAACAGCCCGTGAAATGGGGGGTATTTTCATTTTTCCTGAGATAATATATTTATTCAATTAATGAAGATTCACCTGTGGGAACCCCAAGAAGTGAAACAGTGTTTTTTTTCACCGTGGTAAACAAGCTCTGTTTTACTGGTAAAATAGGACTCAGTCACCAGTGCTTGGGGCATAAATGATTGACTGACCTTGACTTTATCTCCATGTTGCAGTCACAATTAGCCATTTTGCAGAAGTATGTGACCTTAAACACCAATCATGAAATAAATAAATAACGGAGCTTCGCCACTGTGTAGCCTATATACAATTAACAAAGCTTAGTATATTTGTGTTTGAAAGGTTTTTAAGGGGTGTGGTGTTTGAAAGTTATGTGCGTTCAACAGTGTTATTCTGTTGGGCAATATTCAATTTAGTGGAACCTTCTGAACTGATTGATGGTCAGACAGTGGTTTTTATCTCACCTGACTGAAAGTCGGGGGGAGCTTAAGTGATCACTTTCTGTCCGGCATCTATCATCCGTTTGGCGTGAACTTTACATTATCAAATTCTCTTCATAAACCACTGGACCAAATTGAACCAAATTTGATATGCATGTTCCTTATATGTCAATTCAAATTTGTTCAAATAAAGTTGCCAAGCCCACAGGAGGCACCACAAGGGCCATTACTCTTGATACCGCCCATAAATTGTTTTCCAAAATTGAAAAAATCTTCTCCAGAACCATCAATTAGAATCTTCAGACATTTGGTATGTAACATCTGTAGGGTGGTCAGATTCTTGTTGGTTCAAAACGAGTCCCTGGGTTAATATTTGGGCTCCCTATGGGGGTCTGAATTTTAACTTAGTGTAATATGAGGAAATGTCTTTAAAATTCTTCTTCAGATCCACCAGTCAGAATGCATTCATATTTGGTATATGACATCTCTAGCAGGGTAAGATTTAAGTTTGTTCAAATCGGGTCCCAGGGTTAATATTTGATCTCTCTATTGGGGCCTAAAGTTTAACTTAGTGCAACATGAGGAATTATCTTTCAAAATCATCTTCTTCAGATCCACCAGTCGGTTTGGTATGGGGGGGGGTCCAGTTCAAGTTTGTTCAAATTGAGTCCCTGGGTTTATATTTGGACTCCCTATGGGAGCCTGAATTTTAACTTCGCACAATATGGGGGAATTTCTGTAAAAATCTTCAGATTCTCCAGTTAGAATCCTTTCATATTTGGTATACAACATCTTGAGGTGGGTCAGTTTCAGGTTTGTTCAAATCAATTACCTGTGTAAATATTTAGGATTTTTAAAAAAAATCTTTAGACCCTGTAGTCAGAATGCTTTCATATTTGGAAAACAACATCTCTCGGAGGGTCAGAATCAAGTTTGTCCAAATCTGGTCCCTGGGTTGATATTTGGGCTTCCTATGGGAGCCCGAATATCAGCTTAGTGCAATATGAGGAAATTTCTTAAAAAATTTTCTTCTCCAGAACCATCAGTTAGAATCGTCTGATATTTGATATACAACATCTCTAGAGGAGTCAGATTCAAGTTTGTTGAAATCGGATCCCTGGGTTGATATTTGGGCTCCCAATGGGAGGACATTTCTTTAAAAATCTTCTTCAGATCCACCCGTCAGAATCATTTCATAATTGGTATGAATGAATGATTTTATTTTGTAATACAACATGTATACAAATACAAACTAAATACAGCAACATACAATTATTTCAAATACAAGGTTGCACTACAGGGAGATGGCATAGCCACTAGGGCTGTCTTCCCGCCATTCCCAATAAAAACAAAGAAGTAAAAATATGAGACAATCCTGACAACGGCTTTGTTAATGAAGAGAAAAATGAATGGATTAATTTTTAAAATGGTTCTTTCCATATAAATATGGTATACAATATCTCTAGGAGGGTCAGATTCCAATATGTTCAAATCGAACCCTTGGGTTATTAATTTGGGCTCCCTGTGGGAGCCTGAATTTTAACTTAGTGTAGTATGAGGGAAATTCATTTAAAATCTTCTTCAAATCCACCAGTCAGGATCCTTTCATATTTGGTATACAATATCTCTAGGTGGGTCCTTCAAGTTTGTTCAAATGGGGCCCCTGGGTTAATATTTTGGCTCCCTATTTGAGCCCAAAGTTTAATTTAGTGCAATGTGAGGATATTTCTTTGAAAACCTTCTTCAGATCCATCAGTCAGAATTCTTTCATATTTGGTATTTAACATCTCAAAGGGGATCAGATTCAAGTTTGTTCAATTTGAGCCCCTGGCTTAATATTTAGTATATTTATATATAGTTCTCTATGGGTGGGGGTGGGGGGGGGGGGGGGGGTGGCAGGGTGCGAGCATGTTAGGTCCAGGTTTGTTCAAATCCATTCCTTAGTGTTTTTCGTAAAATTTGCCTTTCATGACTTCATTCATTTGTAGTGTTGATGAACCATGTCTAACTGAATGTGACCCCAAATACTTCTTTGAACCACTAATTTTAGAAATGAATTTACAGATCAATGTATGGCTGCCGTCAGTATGGCAGATATGATTTGGGCCGTTTTAAAAAAAAGTATGCCCCTGTAAATAAAGTCAGTTATTCTTTTCATGATTTCATTTTCTGGAAATATTTTGCATATCAGTTTCCATTAGCTTTCAGGAGTTATAAGATAAAAATTGAAAATAAGCAATCAGTACAGTGTGGGGGGGGGGGGGGGCAGTGGTTGAGTAGGTAGAGCTGCAGGCTGCAAACTGAGAGGTCCTCGTTCGAAACCCACCTGCGACAACTGCGTTGTGTCCTTGGGCAAGACACTTCACCCCCATTGCTCATGTGCATTGTGTACTAAGGCAATACTGCATGTCGATAGTGCACTTGTCTTCAACCAATGCTAACCCTGCTCGTGTGGAGTTAGTACATTGGGGAGCTGGCAGCTGCTCGTCGTTGCTCGGTGGTTCTCTCCGGGTACTCCTGCTTCCTCCACCCGTGGTCTCATTTGTTCTATAGCTTATTATAATAGCTGTGATTTTCAGAGTTTGTTTTATATGTCTTCTGTCTTATGTCTTGTGTCTGAGATAGGAAGCGTGCACCAATAATTATAATGTGTGTCTTTACTATTTTACAGCAGAAAAAAGTGTGAGTTTCTTTGATGATTTCCTACCATCGAAAATTGCATTTATATATGCTGATTATCCATTGGATCGCATGTTTTTGACATCGGAATCAGATATTACTTACGTAATTGTTTATTGATTGAGCAAAAGCCAATGTTAATTCCCAGCTTGTTGCTTTTAGTGGCCTGGGAAAATGTCTGTAAATTTTGTTAGTCCTCGAAAAGCCTTTCAAAGTAATTCAAGTCATTGAATTTACAATCACTGAAGCGTGGGAATTACTGAAGATGGAATGAGAAGAGCTGGTCATCGGTTTCCTTTTTGGATCAAAATTTCACTCAAAAGTAAATATAACGTCTTGCACAAACAACTTTGGTTGAATCAGTTCTTACAGCAACATGAGTTCTTACAGCAACATGTAGATGTAGACTATATACTGTGCTTGATTTGAGTCAGTTGTTATCTTAAGGGAGACATATGACAATTATTTCACCACATGACGGGTACATCAGAATAATCAAAAAATCAAAACATTTACTTCTTTTTTTTCTATTTATTATATAGTGGAACCCACTTAATTAGTCAAAATCAAGATAAGCTATTGCCATCACATGTGCGGAAGTCTGTTAGTCTGTTCACATTTTCCTCTAGCATAGGCTACACTCCGTAGTTCTTATCTGATTGTCACAAAATTTCATATGCAGGTTTGGGGTCATGTCTAGATGAGAACGTCCCCTTTGGTCGCGATCGGTCAACCGGTATGGCTGCCCAAGCCCAAAACCCGAAAACCATTAGCACAGTCTACAGGTATTATTTATGAAGGGATTTCATTGTAATTTGGTAGGATGCCTCTGTATAATGTCTAGATGAGAACGTCCCCTTCTGGTCATGATCTGTCAACCGTGATGGCTGCCCAAACCTGAAACCCAAAAACTTTTAGCACAGTCTGCAGGTCATATTTAATATGGAGTCATTTCATTGTAACTTGGTAAGATGACTGCGTATGATGTCTAGATGAGAACTGCCCCATTAGGTCACGACCTGTCGACCGTGATGACTGACGGAGCCCAAAACCCGAAAACCTTTAGCACAGTCTACAAGTCATATTTATGGAGGGATTTCATTGTAACTTGGTAGGTTGACTTCATATAATGTCTAGATGAGAACGTCCCCTTTTGGGCAACTGTGATGGCTACAGGGGCCCGAAGCCCGAAAACCTTTAGCACAGTCTACAGGTCATATTTATGAAGGGATTTCATTGTAACTTGGTAGGATGACTCCAAATAATGTCTAGATGAGAATGTCCCCTTTTGGTTGTGATCATTCAGCCTTGATGGCTGCCCGAGCCCAAAACCCAAAAACCTTTAGCATAGTCTATAGGTCGTATTTATGGAAGGATTTCACTGTAACTTGTTAGGTTGACTCCATATAATGCAAAGATGATGACATCCCCTTTTGGTCGTGATTGGTCAACTATGACGGGTACAGGGTCCCGAAAACCTTGAACACAGTCTACAGGTCTTATTTTTGAATGGATTTCATTGTAACTTTGTAGGATCACTCCAGATGAGAATGTCCCCTTTTGGTCACAATCATTCAACCATGATGGCTGCCCGAGCCCAAAACCCGAAAAACTTTAGTACAGACTACAGGTCGTATTTGTGAAGGGATTTCATTGTAATTTGATAGAATTACTCAGTATAATGTCGAGAGAGGACGTCCCCTTTTAGTTGCAATCGGTCAACCGTGATGGCTACACATGTCTGAAGCCTGAAAACCTTTAGCACAGTCTGCAGGCCATATTTATGAAGGGATTTCAATGTAACTTGATAGGATGACTCGTTTTGGAATAATTTCAGTGTAACTTGGTAACTTTCGTTGACACACGTTAACTGTGAGGGCCACATACATTAACTGTGAGGGCCACATTAACTCACTCCTCAGTTCTTTAGTACAGTCTACACCTCATATTATTTTTATTAAAAACATAGCATACAGGGAACAGAAATTAACGTATTCCCAATTATCACAATTCTTGTCTTATTTCATAATCCTTTCATAAACATTGAAGTTGAACATTATCCTTTTCATCAAACACAACACACAGACAAGTTAAGCTACAGTGTCATTGACACCTTCATTAGCTTAACTTGACATAGTCAAGATAAGCTATTGCCATCACGCGTGCGGAAGTCTGTTAGTCTGTGAGTCTGTGACGTCTGTTCACATTTCCTTTAGCACGGGCTACACCCCGCAGTTCTTGTCTGATCATCACAAAATTTCATATGCAGGTTTGGGGTCATGTCTAGATGAGAACGTCCCCTTTTGGTCGCGATCGGGCAACCAGTATGGCTGCCCGAGCCCAAAACCCGAAAACCATTAGCACAGTCTACAGGTCGTATTTATGAAGGGATTTCATTGTAACTTGGTAGGATGCCTCTGTATAGTGCCTAGACGAGAACGTCCCCTTTTGGGCATGATCTATCAACCGTGATGGCTGCCCAAGCCCGAAAACCCCAAAACTTTTAGCACAGTCTGCAGGTCATGTTTAATGTGGAGGGATTTCATTGTATCTTGGTAGGATGACTCCTTATGATGTCTAGATGCGAATTTCCCCATTTGGGCATGATCTGCCAACTGTGACGACTGCCCGAGCCCAAAACCCGAAAACCTTTAGCGCAGTCTACAGGTCATATTTATTGAGGAATTTCATTGTAACTTGGTGGGTTGACTTCATACAATGTCTAGATGAGAAAGTCCCCCTTTGGACGTGATTGGGCAACTGTGACGGCTACAGGAGCCCGAAGCCCGAAAACCTTTAGCACAGTCTAGAGGCCATATTTATGAAATGATTTCATTGTAACTTGGCAGGATAACTCCAAATAATGTCTAGATGAGAACGTCCCATTTTGATCGCGATCATGCAGCCTTGATGGGTGCCCGAGCCCAAAAACCTTTAGCATAGGCAAAAGGTCATATTTATGGAAGGATTTCATTGTAACCTGTTAGGTTGACTCCATATAATGCCTAGATGATGACATCCCCTTTCGGTCGTGATTGGTCAGTTGTGATGGCTACAAGTGCCCGAAGCCGAAAACCTTGAGCACAGTCTACAGGTCATATTTATGAAGGGATTTCATTGTAACTTCTTAGGATCACTCCAGATGATGCTCAGATGAAATTGTCCCCTATGGTTGCGATCATTCAACCATGATGGCTGCCCAAGCCCGAAGCCCGAAAACCTTTAGCACAGTCTACAGGTCATATTTATGAAGGGATTTCATTGTAACTTGGTAGGTTAACTTCATATAATGTCTAGATGAGAACGTGCGATCATTCACCCATGATGGCTGCCCGAGCCCGAAGCCCGAAAACCTTTAGCACAGTCTACAGGTCATATTTATGAAGGGATTTCATTGTAACTTGGTAGGTTAACCTCATATAATGTCTAGGTGAGAACGTCCCCTTTTGGACATGATTGGGCAACTGTGACAGCTAAAGGTGCCCGAAGCCCGAAAACCTTTAGCACAGTCTACAGGTCATATTTATGAGGGGATTTCATTGTAACTTGGTAGGATGACTCCAAATAATGTCTAGATGAGAACGTCCCCTTTTGATCGCCATCATTCAGCCTTGATGGGTGCCCGAGCCCAAAAACCTTTAGCATAGGTAAAAGGTCATATTTATGGAAGGATTTCATTGTAACCTGTTAGGTTGACTCCATATAATGCCTAGATGATGACATCCTCTTTTGGTCGTAATTGGTCAGCTGTGTTGGCTACAAGTGCCCGAAGCCCAAAAACCTTGAGCACAGTCTACAGGCCATATTTATGAAGGGATTTCATTGTAACTTCATAGGATCATTCCAGATGATGCCCAGATTAGATTGTCCCCTTTGGTTGCGATTATTCAACCATGATGGCTGCCCGAAGCCCGAAAACCTTAAGCACAGTCTACAAGTCATATTTGTGAAGGGATTTCATTGTAACTTGGTAGGTTGACTTCATATAATGCCTAGATGAGAACGTCCCCTTTTGGACATGTTTGGGCAACTTTGACGGCTAAAGGTGCCCGAAGCCCAAAAACCTTTAGCACTGTCTGCAGGTCATATTTATGAAGGGATTTCATTGTAACTTGGTAGGTTGACTCCAAATAAGGTCAAGATGAGAACGTCCCATTTTGGCCGTGATCATTCAGCCTTGATGGGTGCCCGAGCCCAAAAACCTTTAGCATAGGCAAAAGTTTATATTTATAGAAGGATTTCATTGTAACATTGTTAGGTTGACTCCATATAATGCCTAGATGATGTCATCCCCTTTTGGTTGTGATTGGTCAACTGTGATGGCTACAGGTGCCCGAAGCCCGAAAACCTTGAGCACAGTCTACAGGTCATATTTATGAAGGGATTTCATTGTAACTTCGCAGGATCACTCCAGATGATGCCCAGATGAGATTGTCCCCTTTGGTTGCGATCATTCAACCATGATGGCTGCCCGAGCCCGAAGCCCGAAAACCTTTAGCACAGTCTAAGGTCATATTTATGCAGGGATTTCATTGTAACTTGGTAGGTTGACTTCATATAATGTCTAGATGAGAACGTCCCCTTTTGGACACGAGTGCGCAACTGTGACGGCTTCAGGGGCCCAAAGCCCGAAAACCTTTAGAACAGTCTACAGGTCATAATTATGAAGGGATTTTATTGTAGCTTGGTAGGATGACTCCAAATAGTGTCCAGATGAGAACATCCCCTTTTGGTCACGATCATTCAGCCTTGATGGCTGCCTGAAGCCTGAAAACCTTTAGTACAGTCTACAGGTCGTATTTATGGAGGGATTTCATTGTAACTTGGTAGGTTGACTTCATATAATGTCTAGATGAGAACGTCCCCTTTGGACGCAATTGGGAAACTGACGGCTACAGGGGCCCGAAGCCCGAAAACCTTTAGCACAGTCTACAGGCCATATTTATGAAGGGATTTTAATGTAACTTGATAGGATGACTCATTTTGGAATAATTTCATTGTAATTTTGTTGATATATGTTAACTGTGAGGGCCACATATATTAACTGTGAGGTCATATTAACCCACTCCTCAGATCTTTAGTACAGTGTACACCTCATATTATTTTTATCATAAACATAGCATACAGGGAACAGAAATGAACATATTCCCAATTATCACAATTCTTGTCTTATTTCATAATCCTTTTATAAACATTGAACATTATCCTTTTCATCAAACACAACACACAAGTTAAGCTACAGTGTTATTGACACTTTCATTTTATTTCTCCTAATTGTATCACTCTGTCAATTATCCCATTCCTGCAGTTAGAGGGGTGGGGGGGGGGGGGGGGGGGGGGTATAGGAATGGGTTCCATCCATTTTTCCATCTGTCTTTCTATCTATCCATCTTTCTCATTTTGTTTCAGATTTAATATATAGCATTTTGGGGATAGTATTATGAATGGGATTGTGAAGCAGCTGCGTCCAATTATTTGCTTCATAAGGCCTGTCATTTTCAAAATTGAAGGAGGACCATAATTAGGCCAGGAGGCCTTAACTGAGCTAAGGTGGGCCACTGAGGGCCATTCCAATAGTAGTAATAATATTGTATCATTCACACGTGTATAACCTCAATCATGAATCATATAATACTATTATATCTGGAGCTGTATTCAGACTGGCATCATGACATGTTCAGTAACAAATTTAAATGTGAGATTATACATTAAAATATTAGCAACATTGAATTTGAAAGAAATGTTGAGTATTTAATGCAATTTACCTTTGCAGCTGTCTGCATGCACACACAAGTCTTCTGATGTAATTGAATAAAATTGGGAGTGTGTTATAGTCTGTATCAAATAAGCACGCCTTTACTCTGCTGTACAGTATTACTCTTCTGTTCACGCATTACAACCACATTTTCTCTCTGCTGAAACAATAGCGCATCCCCATTCTGTTGCCCACGCAATATATTGTGTAGTGGGCGAGAGCGATCGCCCTCCTCAAAATGACAGGCCTGCTTCAACATTTATTGCCCTCATTGGACCTGGAATTTCATGTCATCACATTAGCATTTTCATCCAAAGATTTGTTTTCCAAATTTAATATTTATCAAAATTTTTGGTGATAATATCATGAATGGGATTCCAAAACTGCTTTGGGTCCAGAGTATTTCTTTGAAGATTTATTACTCTTCTTGCACTTTGGTGGATTTGCCATTCCATGGTATTGTAGTTGTTGAATATAAATTGCAGTTACAAAACCATTCAACATACCTCCTGTAAAAATTTGACCTGTTACATGCGTATGGATAACAGAGTAAACGGTTAATTGAATTAAAGTTATTGTAATATGTTGAGAAATTACCCTGATAACCACCACATTTCCCTTATTTGTAGACCTATACTATACTCACTATATATAATATAGCATTTAATCTATTATATTTTATTTGACAGAGCTCTATGTGCTCTTTCAAACCAGATATAATAGAATAAATGCTCAGTTCATCTCCAGAAAACGACCAAATCCCCATAAATTAAATACTTTTGTTAATTGAATTATTTTCACTGGTAAAGTGACTATTCAATTGCCAGGGCTTCAGTGTATTTCCTTACAAATGTATGTCCAAGTGTAAATTCATGCATAAAGTGACCTGAACAATAAAAACTCCAAATAGAATATGTAAATTGTGGAAAGTGGATTGTTACCAAAATACTCAAGTGTACACCCTATATGGACATCAAACCTGAGAGTCGAAGAAGAGCATAAGAATTCCAAGTAACATGGTTCCCACAGGGCCTTGGATTGAAGAAATGGCCTTGAATTTTCAAGGACTTGAAATTCTTGAAAATGGGCCACAATGCCTTGAAAATCCTTGAATATTCTCAAAATAAAAACCCTGACGAAGCACATAATTATAAACTACGTAGTTTTATATGCTGCAGTTTGTACATAATTATAACCTACGTACTTTTATATGCTGTAGTTTGTGTAGGCAGAGTATAGCCAAGGACTCCTCGGTCATCATTACCAGGAGGCGGGGGTAATGACCAAAGGGCCCAAGTTAGAACTAGTGATGGTGGGGGTGGGCCTTGAAAATCCTTAAATTTGGCTTCTGTGTGGCCTTGGAAAATGCTGAAAATAACTAAAATCGGCCCTGAATAGCCTTGAATGTTACTTGAATAGCCTTGAATGTTATCCATCCTTGCCTGCAGAAATCCTGAACTAAAGTTTTAGCCTAACGGACCTCAAGGTTCAACTTTAGAGGTCCACTGGGAGCGCGGGGGCTCAGTGGTAGACTGTTGGATTTCTATGCTAGAGGGCCCGAGTTCGATCCCCATCTTGGATGACCCGCATGTGTCCTTGGGCAAGGCATGTCATCCCGGTTGCCTACATGGGGGCACAATGACACCGTGTACTACACGTCGATGGTGCACATGTCTTCAACTGCTGTGACCCTGCTTGAACAGAGTTAGAATGTTGAGCTGACAGTTGCTCATCGATGGGCGGTGGTTCTCTCCGGGTACTCCGGTTTCCTCCACCCACAGTCACGATCAGCCATTGTGCATAAGTATGTGACCTTAAACACCAATAAATAAATAAATAAATAAATAAATAGAGGTCCACTGGCCAAAACTACCCATTTTTCACAGAATAGGGGTTTTTGTTGAGGTGAAAAATACCACTCTGCAGGGGTTTTAGTAATTGGAGGATTGTTCTGGGCACCTCGTAGGAACACTGGCAATTGAAACAGTGCTTCTTTTCTGTTGGAAACAAGCTCTGTTGGGGGCACAGTGGCATTGCGGTAACCGGTTCTCGTCAGATGACCAAAGTTAAATAATGTCAAGCCTGGTTAGTCCTTGGATGGGTGATCGTCTGAGCGATCGGTTCAGACTCCTGTGTTGTGTCCTTGGGCAAGGCACTTCACCCCGATTGTCAGGGTTGGCTGATTTAAATCAGTTGGTTTAAATCACTGATTTAAATCATGATTTAAATCAATGATTTTTAGCTCAACTTTGGAAAAGCCAAATTTGAGGTATTGTCATGGCCTGTCGTTCATCTGGCCGTCTGTCACGCCGTACACACGGCTCGGGCTAGAGGCCGTATTTATGAACCGATCTTTACAAAACTTCTTGGGTACCTTTGTTATCATTGTGAGACGAGAAACAGTGTTTTTGTTTTTGGGTCCGGTCCGAAATTCCAGATGGCCGCTGGCAGCCATTTTGTACAAAATTAGGTACAATCCGATTTTGCGCAGAACTTACATACGAAAGCTCTGGCTTGAATAATTTTGTGTGTGAATGTTTAGTACCAAGGGATACATCACATATAATACGGGTTTTTTTCTTGTGCATAAATTATGCCAATTAGACTAACTTTGATCTATTTAATGTTGCTTTCAGCTCTGTAACTGCAAATGCCAATACGGCTCGGGCTAGAGGTCGTATTTATGAACCGATCTTTATGAAACTTCTGGGGTACCTTTGTTGTCACTGTGAGACGAGAACGAGTGTTTTTGGGTGCGGTCCAAAATTAAAGATGGCCACCAGCAGCCTTTTTGTACCAAAATTAGTGCAGTCAGTTTTTTTGTGCAGAACTTCAGTATGAAAGTTCTGATTTGAATAATTTTTTGTGTGAATGTTTAGTACCAAGGGATACATCACATAATACAGGTTTTTTCTCGTGCATAAATTATGTCAATTAGACTAACTTTGATCTATTTAATGTTACTTTCAGCACTGTAACTGCAAATGCCAATACGGCTCGGGCTAGAGGCCGTATTTATGAAGCGATCTTTTAGAAACTTCTTGGGTACCTTTGTTATCATCATGGGACGAGAACGATTGTTTTTGGGAGCGGTCCGAAATTCAAGATGGCTGCCGGCGGCCATTTTGTACCAAAATTAGTGCAATCAGTTTTTTTGGACAGAACTTCTGTATGAAAGTTCTGATTTGAATAAATTTTTGTATGAATGTTTAGTAACATGGAATACATCACATATAATACGTTTTTTTTTTCTCGTGCAGAAATTAAGCAAATTAGATGAACTTTGATTTGTTCAGTGCTACTTATACACAGTAAGTGCACATGTCAATACAGCTCGGGCTAGAGTCTGTATTTATGAACTGATCTTCACGAAACTTCTTGGGGTTCCTTTGTTATCACCTTGTGACAGGAACAAGTGTTTTTGGGTGCCTTTGTTAACACTGCTATGAGAACAAATATTTTTGAGTTCAGTCAGACCTACTCTGGGACTCAAAAGATTTCTTTTCTAGTTTAGCATCTAAATGTCACCCACCTTTACAATACTTTTCCTATACATTTGTTACAGGCTACGGTCAGCATTTATGTACAGACCGTTACAATACTTTACATGTACCTTACCTTTGTTATCAGGTCATTACCTAGATGTTTGTCAGTGCTGTGTCACACACTATACATGTACATGTCTTAAACAAGTTGAGCTACAGTGTCATTGACACTTTCATTTTTAAAAAAATCATTGATTTAAATAAAAAATTTACAAATATTCCGAAATACTTTCAAAACAACTTGGAAATGAGCTGAAAAAGGATGAAATGCATATTAACTGTTGAAATACAGTCATTAGCCCTTGTTTATGACAGTTAGAACTAATCTGTGGAGTGGGAAGATGTACATCCCACTGTGTCTTGACTGCTGCATGGAACATGCTGTAGGGAAGTTAAATGTTCCCGAACCTTTTATAAGTTTATATAATTTTCAGCTAACATGAATAAAACTATATTTAAGTGAACATAGATTTTAAACCATATATATCATAATCTTTCAATGAACCCATCAAAAATACGAAATCAGCTTCAAGATTAACGATCAGTGATTTAAGTATCAAAAATGTTTTTCAAGAAGTCATCTTCTATCCAGCAATGCTGTTACAGTAAGAAAACACAAGTTTCAATGATTCCTCTCTATTTCCATCTATGCCAAATGTCTATTCTGTGCCAAATATATTCTGGAATTCTTCCCCTCATACCACCTTAAAGACTGAAATGGTTAACACAAGTATTGGTAAATGTTTTAGTATCAGTTATTTGTGTCCATTCTTTGGGCAGCCATTGATACAAACTCCTGCTAATACACTCAGTTTCTTTTATCTAAAGGAATCATGTCTGAAAAAGTAGCCTCTGGTGAATAATTTATAGTATGGAAATAAAAATCAGATAAATCGATTTAAATCCCCAAAAATCTGATTTAAATCAAAAAAATCGATTTTTTTTTATTTTTTAAAAAAAAATTTAAAAAATCACCAACCCTGCTGATTGTCCACATGGGGGCACGATGACGCTGTGCAATAAGGCGTAATGCACGTCAAATTGTGCACATGTCTTCAACCAATCTAACCATGCCAGTGCTACAGTGCGGAGTTACGATGTTGGGGAGCTGGCAGCTGCTCGTCGTTGCTTGGTGATTCTCTCTATGTACTCCGGCTTCCTCCACCCGTAAAACTGTCACCGACACGATATGACCTTGGCTGTTAATGTGTCATTAAACCCAAATAAAATAACAAGCTCTGTTTTAGTGGTAAAGTAGGACCCGCTTACTGATGCCTGGGGTTGAAGTCCTGTAAATGGGCAAGATGGGTATAAATGATTGGCTGGACTTGACTTTACATCAATGTTGTGGTCACGTTTAGCCATTGTGCGGAAATATGTGACCTTAAACACCAATAGGTAAAATAAATTGATATTCTGTTTGAACTTGTCAATGAAAGCTTTTGCAATATCATACAGTATAGTTATTCAAGTGGGTGGTGTATAGTGTTCACTATGTCTGTCTGTCTGTCCGTCCATCTATAGGGGTATAGATCTGCTATCCGCTACTCCTCTTAAACCATTAAACATACTCCATTAGAACACTCAAACCTTCTTTTACATACATTGAAGATGTGCACCTCCTATTTTTCTTTCAGATATTTCATATTTCGATGTCCGTCTGTCCACCCGTTACGCTTTAGGGATATACACATCTGCTATCCGCAACTCCTCTTAAACCAGTGAACAGATTCCATTGAAACTCTTAGACCTTCTTTTACACACATTGAAGATGTTCACCTCCTTTTTTGTTTTCAGATATTTTCATTTTTAGCTCAACTTTAGAGAAGCCAAATTTGAACTTATGCCATGGCCCGTCGTCCGTCTGTCCGTCAACAATTGGATACGGCTCGGGCTAGAGGCCGTATTTATGAACCGATCTTTACGAAACTTCTTGGGTACCTTTGTTATGACCGTGGGACGAGAACGAGTGTTTTTGGGTGCGGTCCGAAATTCAAGATGGCTGCCAGCCGCCATTTTGTACCGACGATGCAGAAATCTGTTTTTTGTACAGAACTTCCATATGAAAGCTCTGATTTGAATAATTTTTTGTATGAATGTTTAGTACCATGGGATACATCACATATAATACAGGTTTTTTTCTTGTGCGTAAATTATGCAAATTAGACTAACTTTGATGTTTTTTGGTGTTACTTTCAGCACTGTAAGTGCAAATGCCAATACGGCTCGGGCTAGAGGCCGTATTTATGAATCAATCTTTACGAAACTCCTTGGGTACCTTTGTTATCACCGTGGGACGAGAACGAGTGTTTTTGGGTCTGGTCCGAAATTCAAGATGGCCGATGGCAGCCATTTTGTACAAAATTTGGTGCAATCAGATTTTTGCACAGAACTTCCATATGAAAGCGCTGATTTGAATAATTTTTTGTGTGAATGTTTAGTACCATAGGATACATCACATATAATACAGGTTTTTTTCTCGTGCAGAAATTATGCAAATTAGATGAACTTTGATTTTTTCAGTGCTACTTACACACTTTAAGTACACATGTCAGTACGGCTCGGGCTAGAGTCTGTATTTATGAACTGATCTTCACGAAACATCTTGGGTACCTTTGCTATCACCTTGGGACGAGAACGAGTTGTTTCTGTGTGGGGTCCAAAATTCAAGATGGCTGCCAGTGGCCATTTTGTACCGAAATTAGGTCTAATCAGTTTTTTGTACACAACTTCTATACGGCTCAGGCTAGAGGCCATATTTATGAACCGATCTTTACGAAACTTATTGGGTACCTTTCTTATCACTGTGGGATGAGAACGAGTGTTTTTGGAGTATGGTCCGAAATTCAAGATGGCCACCAGCAGCCATTTTGTACCAAAATTAGAGCAATCAGTCTTTTGTACAGAACTTCTGTATGAAAGTTCTGATTTGAATAAATTTTTGTATGAATGTTTAGTAACTTGGAATATATCACATATAGTATGGGTTTTTTGTCTCGTGCAGAAATTATGCAAATTAGATGAACTTTGATTTATTCAGTGCTACTTATACACTGTCAGTGCACATGTCAATGCGGCTCGGGCTAGAGGCTGTATTTATCAACCGATCTTCACAAAACTTCTTGGGTACCTTTGTTATCACCTTGGGACGAGAACGAGTGTTTCTGGGTGCGGTCCAAAATTCAAGATGGCTGCCAGTGGCCATTTTGTACCGAAATTAGGTCCAATCAGTTTTTTGTCACAACTTCTGTGCAGCTCATATTTGTGAACTGATCTTCACGAAACTTCTAGGGTACCTTTGTTTTCACCTTGGGACAGGAATGTTTGTGTTTTGGGGTGCCTTTGTTATCACTGCTATAAGAACAAATATTTTTGGTTTCAGTCTGACCCACTCTGTGGCTCAAAGATTTCTTTTCAAGTTTAGCATCTGACTGTCACCCACCTTTACAATACTTTACCTATACATTTGTTACAGGCAACGGTCAGTATTTATATACAGACCATTACAATACTTTATATGTACCTTTCTTATCAGGTCATTACCTAGTTGTTTGTCATTGCTGTGTCACATACTATACATGTACATGTCTTTGTCTTGACAAGTTGAGCTACAGTGTCATTGACACTTTCATTTGATACGTGGTATTTTAATTTTAAGTTATTTCCCTTATACCATAGAATGCTTCTAATCATTGTGTTTTACCTACAGATATCTTGTGACACAATTCCTGACTCTTGGTAAATAATGCAAAATATTGCCACCAGGCATGTCGTTTGGTTATATTGGATAGAAATACAAACACCTGCTGAGTTTGAAGTCGATTGTCATGACAAACAGCATAACTCGGATTATAGTAAGATACCACAAGTCATGTTTAAACTCCACTTTAATGCAAAGAATAAACAGTAAAATTATGAGCCCTTGGAATGTGTACCAATAGTACGCGTTCATTCCTATGGCCCTTGCATTTTATACATTTGTGGTAAGTACTAGTATTTGAAAAAAATAAAACTTCCCAAAAATGCCATTTGAATGGTGTTCCATGTGTTTTATTCAGTTTCACATGTTATAGAATGAACAGACACTTTTGGTAAACACCAATAAAATTATATTTGTAACTTTTAGAAAGATCTCATTCTGAGTATTGTAGAAGTGTATCCTTTGCACGAATATGATGTTCAGATTATTCAGAAGAAACTCATTTAACCCTTTCGGCTGTTTTTCCGGCCAGGAACATGACACATCATATCGTTGAAAATATTGATTGGTCTACCCCCAAATAATGAATATGGACTCTTCCAAGTGCTTCCATTGAACTGGCATGGAAGATACCACTAGAGTTCAAATGGTTAATAAGCAACAGTCCATTGGACATTTTCTGGTGATTCTATTTTGTGGGGGCATTGGCACTGTGTGCTGAAGCATACTGCACATTGATGGTGCATATGTCTTCAACCATTGCTAACCCTGCTTGAAGTCTGTTTGTTGGAGTATGACATTTTCTCACCACTACTCAGTGGTTCTCTTTGGGTACTTTGGCTTCTTCCAGCCATAAAACTATCAAAAAAAAGGTGACTTTGACCATTGAAAGTGTCATTAAACCACAAGTTTTCTGGTAAAATAGGACCCAGTCACCAGTTTTGGGGTGGAAGTTGAGATGGGCGGTTTTGGAATTATTAGTTTGGTTTTCAGTATTTTAACTTGGGTATTCCGCGGTATTGGTTTGGTATTCGGTATGTCACTCAACAGATTTTCTGATACCATGAAAATATCAAGTAAGTTGTTTTTGTATCATTCTACCTACTACAGCAACACAAATTTCACTTGATGAGCTCAACATGTGCATTCTTCTGCCAACACAAAACCATATGTTCAGTTATTTGGTGATTTGATCCAAACATCCCAAAACCTTCAAAGGCCTATTTCAGGCTTTGTGATCTGAGAACATGTTCTATTAACATGCCATTAATGGGAGTTACTACTGACTCCACAAATCACTTGAGCGGTGATTTCTAATCAAGTCTTTGCCTTCTGTTAAGGCAGCCAAGACTTTAATAGAAATCACTGTTAAGCAAATGGACACCTAGGCACAGACTGTAATCTAGTGGGAATTCAAGGCAGTTGGCTAGTCCCTTAAAGGTTAAAACTGAAAAGAAAACTAGTTACTTCTTTCATGAAAATGATCTCAACTGCTGTCAATCCTCAGCAAGGTATAATAAGTTGCAAATGAAGGACAATTTTGAAAATTCCAACAGTTTCGGTGTACAGTGTTTGGTTTGTTTTTTTTGGTATCCCCATGATATAGGTACTTGTTTTGTTTTTCGGTATATTGCCCATCTCTCCATCTAAAGTGGACAACATGGGTATAAACCATTGACTAAACTTGACTTTAGCTGCATGCCGTGGTCATAACTAGCCATTGTGTACAAACTTTTCCTTAAACACCAATAAATAAATAGATAAATAAATAATAAAAAAATAAATAAAAAATAAGCTGAAGCTGACACTCAGTCTCCCGCAACCCCCCCCCCCCCCCTGCCCCCCCTCCCCCCCTGTTGAGTGTCAACGTTTTTTGCGGTCATTCCAGCAATTCAATGTCTGCTAGTTGTGGTATGCGAATGAGTTAAATAATCATCCCAAATTCATTGAGCCTGCAACAACAAGGTGGATGAAATTTTCATCATGCAGTTAAAATGTGCAAAATGTGGATTTGTACTGCAATGACTGCAACGTTACCTAGCAGTAAAGTATTTTGACGAAGTGAATTTATTGATCCTCATATTGTGTGTGAAGGTCTGTAATAATCGGTAACTGTCCTCGCACATCAACTGGTTACATCCATTTTTTCCAATATCTGGTTTCAGTAGTGATAGTGATGATGCAAGTCATAGATCAATGTTTCCATAGCAACAGTGTCTGCCTGATCTCTTCAGTTAGAATGATTAAAACTTGATCATTTTACTTCACTTTCAACTGGTGGTACAGTTGTGGAAATAATAAAGCAGCTGTGTAAAAAAATAGCCGACACTTTTTTAGCAGTAATTAGTTTTGTTATTCATTAAATGTTAGAGTATTGGACCAATTTGGTGCAGGCCTGTACAAGTTTGAAAAAAGAAACATATCTCTTGATGTAATACACCATTTTAAGTCAGGCGGTCTATTTTTAAACTGGTAGTTTAATTTGAGTCAGGACCAGACATAATATATATATTCACCTAAACAATGTTCTTTTAATCAGTCTCCTGTTCAGCTCACTTTGATTTGAAAGTTCCTTCTGTATAGTTCCATTGTAATAAGTTTTAACCCTTCATCCAACACAGAGAATATCAGAATTTATTATTTTAATGACTATTTTTTAAAAATTTTCCAAAGCAATTTCAACAGAACCATATCATGTGACCCCTCATTGGAACGGGCTCATCGAGCTCATTCCAATGAAGAGTCACATGATATAGTTTTGTTGAAATATTTTGAAAATTTTTATTTTTTTGAAATGCTCAATTGACAAATTACACGGGCGATTCGTCGGGTAAAGGGTTAAAGGATAACTGCAAAAAGTCTTCCCTTTTCTTTTTATTCAGCTCCACACATTGACTTTCAAGCTCCTCTCAAGAATCACTGTTGAAGTTTACTTTTGGAAAACAGTGGAACCCTGTTGATTGAATAGCCACTCTGTCAGTGAATATTATTCAGTTAACTGGTTGAGGGCTACATTATTTTTGGTGGTCTGAATTTGTTAATCAAAATTTGTTTTATTACAAATTATTGAAGAGTGCCCACAGGCACTCTTTAATTATTTGTGATAAAACAAGTTTATATAAATAAAATATTATTTGCGTTTAACCGAATATGAAACATAGCAAGGAGGAAAATGTTGGCTTTTGCTCTGGTATCCTCATTTTTAGCTTAACTTGACAAAAGTCAAGATAAGCTATTGCCAAGTCTGTGAGTCTGCGGTATACAGGCTCTATTTTACTTCTAGTTCTTGTACGATTGTCAAGAAATTTCATATGCAGGTTTGAGGTAATGTCTAGATGAGAACGTCTCCTTTTTGTTCCGGTCGGTCAGCCGTAATGGCTGCCCAAACTCAAAAACCTTTAGTCTACAGGTTTAATATGGAGGGATTTCATTGTAACTTGGTAGGATGACTCCGTATGATGTCTAGATGAGAACTTCCCCATTTGGTCACGATCTGTTGACCGTGATGGCTGCCCGAGCCCAAAAACATTTAGCACAATCTACAGGTAATATTTATGAAGGGATTTCATTGTAACTTGGTAGGATGATTCCAGATTATATCTAGGCGAGAACGTCCACTTTTGGTCACGTTCGTTCAACTCTGATGGCAGCCCGAGCCCAAAACCTTTAGCACAGACTGCAGGTCATATTTATGAAGGGATTTCATTGTAACTTTGTAGGATGACTCGGTATAATGTCTAGATGAGGACATTCCCTTTTGGTTGTGATGGGTCAACCGTGATGGCTACACAGGCCCAAAGCCCAAAAACCTTTAGCATAGTCAACAGGCTGTATTTTTGAAGGGATTTCATTGTAACTTGATAGGATGACTTGTTTTGGAATAATTTCACTGTAACTTAGTATCTTTGGTTGACTTACATTAACTGTGAGAGCCACATTAACTCACCCCTCAGTTCTTTAGTACAGTCTGCACCTCAAATTATTTTTATTGAAAACATACCATACAGGGAACAGAAATTAACATGTTCTCAATTTTTACAATTCCTGTCGTATTTCATAAGCCTTTCATTAACATTGAACATTATCCTTTTCATCAAATGCAACACACAGTCAAGTTAAGCTACAGTGTCATTAACTCTTTCATTTTGAAAGCCCTGATAGTGGCTTCTAGCACTCAACCAGTTAACAAGACTATTAAATTGACAAGGAAGTTCCTGTATTCTAGGGATAAACTGAGCATTTATTCATTTATATCTTGTTTGACAAGGCTCAGGGATATAATAAACTAAAGCCCTGTATTGGATGTATTGAGGCCAAACAGTTTGGCAAAGAAGGGAAATTTGGTTATTGTAAAGATAATTTCAAGACATTACAAATTTTTTTTATTTTAGCTTACCTGGCTGAAAGTAACCACTCACCACCATCCGTCGTCCGTGAACATGGTGTTAGCGACCTCTCCCCCCAATCCGCTGGACTGATTTCAGTTAAATTTTAGGTGATTCATTGTTCTTACATCGCATTTTTATTTTTGTTCATATAAACTTGCCCTGCCCCATGTGGAGAGGAAATGCTCCCAATCTTATGAACCGACAGGAACTGAGTGAGCTTCCTTTTGAGGTGTAGAATCAGATTTGTTCAGATAAAGTTCGAACGGCAAGATTTGTCTTTCTTATGGGATGGGCAAGACTTTTGGCAGTTCTGGCCCCACCCAAAATTTCTATTTTTTGATAATTACTTGATTCCTGCAAAAAAAAAATTCCCAGCATCCCTCTAGGAACCCCAGGAGCTAAAAATAAATATTTTCAAATGCACATTTTTTATCAATCTGCAACAAACAGCGAACTTTCATTTGGAGTGACGCATACTTAGGACCAATAGAAGGGAATGGTAAAATTAGGCATTGAAAAAATGCTGAGTCAGCATATTTGCCAAAATGAAAAAAAACTGATATTTGTTATACACTGTGGGGGATTTGGTATACAGCAACTTGGGGGGGGGGGGGGGGGGGGGGTCAGATATAAGTTAGTTAATATTAAGCCACTCCATTCGTATTTGGCCTCGATATAGGAGCCCAGATTTTACTTTTTGAAGTATGAGAAGTACTCTTTAAAAAATCATCTCCCTGTTGGAACTCTGGGAAGTGAAGCAGTGCTTGTTAACTGTAGTAAACAAGCTCTGTTTTACTGGTAAAATAGGACCCCATCACCAATACCTGGGGTGGAAGTCCTCTAGAATGGGCAACATGTATATAAACGATTGGCTGGACTTGACTTTACCTCCATGTTGTGGTCACGATTAGCTATTGTGCAGAAGGTTGTGACCTTAACCACCAATAAATAAAAAATAGAAAATCTTTTTCAGAACCACTTGGCAAAACCTTTGATATTAGGTATACATCATTCTTACGGGGATCAGATTCAAGTTTGTTCAAATCAAGTCCACAGTTAATATTTGGGCTCCCTACGTGGACCCGAATTTTAACTTGGTGCAATGAGGGGAATAATCTTAAAATCTTCTTGAGATCCACCAACCAGAATCTTTTGATATTTGTTGAACAGAATCCTTAGGGTCGGATTCATGTATGTTCAAATCAAGTTTATTGGTTAATAATTGGGCTATGTATGGGAGCCTGATTTTTAGCTTAACTTGACATAGTCAAGATGAGCTATTGCCATCACGCGTGCGGAAGTCTGTTAGTCTTTGAGTCTGTGATGTCTGTTCAAAAATAATTAATTTGTTCAGGTAACCCGACCGACCCTATTTTTGCCACCGACCCTAAATATTTTTTACCTTGCACAGAAAAAAAATTTTAAGAAAAAGAAAAAATAATGAAATCGCTATCGCCTAACGAAATAATAGCACCAACTTTGCGTGGTACGACTGTCCCTGGAACGTTTCTCATGTTAAAGGGCGCGTGCACGTCGACCGATGACGCTCATAGCAACAAGTTTCAGAACGACTCACAACTCGGCGAAAAGAGTCCAATGTGAACATAAACTATATCCTCACATAGCATTCTACTTAATTCCATATTGGACCGATGTCGGTATGACAGGATTTCTGTTGCACCGACATCGGCTCGATATAGAATCAACTAGCACGCTGGCAGGGTCGTTTGTCAAACCATGCAGTTTTTTACAGTACACAAGTGACCTCCCTCTTCCCCTGACTCGCAATATAACCCATTTTCCCCAAGAACTGCAATATAGCTTGACCGACATGTTTGTTCGGCTATGAAAGGGCGTGGAATTTTATTTTCACACCTAAATTCTCTCCATCTTCCACACCTAAAACATGACTGCAAAGTGTGATCACGTTCTTGACCTGACAAAGAAACAATGGAACAATCGTACGTAGCCGCGATCTTCGAATTCTGGAGTCTCGTTACAGGTTTCAATTTAAGAAATGAAAACGCATAGAAAAATGGTTTATAGTTTTATTTACTGATGCAAATCGTATAAAATAACCAAACAAATAGGACATGAGGGATATATAGGGATATACAGGTTGATTTCTGAGACACTTGAAAGGCATTCATTGTAAAAAATAATTGTGAAAAAAAAAAAAAAAATCCCGACCGACCGACCCTATTTTCTTTAAGCATGTTACCTGAACAAATTAATTATTTTTCCCCGGCCTTAGCACGGGCTACACACCGCAGTTCTTGTCTGATCGTCACAAAATTTCATATGCAGTTTTGGGGTCATGTCTAGATGAGAACGTCCCCTTTTGGTCGCGATCAGGCAACCGGTATGGGTGCTCGAGCCCAAAACCCGAAAACCATTAGCACAGTCTACAGGTCGTATTTATGAAGGGATTTCATTGTAACTTGGTAGGATGCCTCTGTATAATACCTAGATGAGAATGTCTCCTTTTGGGCATGATCTATCAACTGTGATGGCTGCCCAAGCCCGAAACCCAAAAACTTTTAGCACACTCTGCAGGTCATGTTTAATGTGGAGGGATTTCATTGTAACTTTGTAGGATGACTCCTTACGATGTCTAGATGAGAATTTCCCCATTTGGGCATGATCTGCCAACCGTGACGACTGCCCGAGCCCAAAACCCGAAAACCTTTAGCAAAGTCTACAGGTCATATTTATTGAGGAATTTCATTGTAACTTGGTGGGTTGACTTCATACAATGTCTAGATGATAAAGTCCCCTTTTGGACGTGATTGGGCAACTGTGACGGCTACAGGAGCCCGAAAACCTTTAGCACAGTCTAGAGGTCATATTTATGAAGGGATTTCATTGTAACTTGGCAGGATGACTCCAAATAATGTCGAGATGAGAACGTCCCATTTTGAACGCGATCATGCAGCCTTGATGGGTGCCCGAGCCCAAAAACCTTTAGCATAGGCAAAAGATCTTATTTATGGAATGATTTCATTGTAACCTGTTAGGTTGACTACATATAATGCCTAGATGATGACATCCCCTTTCGGTCGTGATTGGTCAGTTGTGATGGCTACAAGTGCCTGAAGCCTGAAAACCTTGAGCACAGTCTACAGGTCATATTTATGAAGGGATTTCATTGTAACTTCATAGGATCACTCCAGATGATGCCCAGATGAGATTGTCCCCTTTGGTTGCGATCATTCAACCATGATGGCTGCCCGAGCCCAAAAACCTTAAGCACAGTCTACAGGTCATATTTATGAAGGGATTTCATTGTAACTTGGTAGGTTGACTTCATATAATGTCTAGATGAGAACGTCCCCTTTTGGACATGATTGGGCAACATTGACGGCTAAAGGTGCCCGAAGCCTGAAAACCTTTAGCACTTTCTACAGGTCATATTTATGAAGGGATTTCATTGTAACTTGGTAGGTTGACTCCAAATAATGTCTAGATGAGAACGTCCCATTTTGGCCGTGATCATTCAGCCTTGATGGGTGCCCGAGCCCAAAAACCTTTAGCATAGGCAAAAGGTTATATTTATAGAAGGATTTCATTGTGACATTGTTAGGTTGACTCCATATAATGCCTAGATGATGACATCCCCTTTTGGTCGTGATTGGTCAACTGTGATGGCTACAGGTGCCTGAAGCCCGAAAACCTTGAGCACGGTGTACAGGTCATATTTATGAAGGGATTTCATTGTAACTTCGCAGGATCACTCCAGATGATGCTCAGATGAGATTGTCCCCTTTGGTTGCGATCATTCAACCATGAAGGCTGCCCGAGCCCGAAAACCTTTAGCACAGTCTACAGGTCATATTTATAAAGGGATTTCATTGTAACTTGGTAGGTTGACTTCATATAATGTCTAGATGAGAACGGCCCCTTTTGGACACGATTGGGCAACTGTGACGGCTTCAGGGGCCCAAAGCCCGAAAACCTTTAGAACAGTCTACAGGTCATAATTATGAAGGGATTTTATTGTAGCTTGATAGGATGACTCCAAATAGTGTCCAGATGAGAACGTCCCCTTTTGGTCACGATCATTCAGCCTTGATGGCTGCCCGAGCCCAAAAACCTTTAGCATGTCTGTAGGTCATATTTATGGAAGGATTTCATTGTAACTTGTTAGGTTGACTCCATATAATGCCTAGATGATGACATCCCCTTTTGGTCGTGGTTGGTCAACTGTGATGGCTACAGGTGCCTGAAGCCCGAAAATCTTGAGCACAGTCTACAGGTCATATTTATGAAGGGATTTCATTGTAACTTCATAGGATCACTCCAGATGATGTCCAGATGAGAAAGTTCCCTTTTGGTTGCGATCATTCAGCTATGATGGCTGCCCAAGCCTAAAGCCCGAAAACCTTTAGCACAGTCTTCAGATCATATTTATGAAGGAAATTCATTGTAACTTGGTAGGTTGACTTCATATAATGTCTAGACGAGAACAGCCCCTTTTGGACACCATTAGGCAACTGTGTTGGCTACAGGGGCCCAAAGCCCGAAAATCTTTAGCACAGTCTACAGGTGATATTTATGAAGGGATTTCATTGTACCTTGGTAGGATGACTCTAAATAATGTCTAGATGAGAACGTCCCCTTTTGGTCGCGATCATTCAGCCTTGATGGCTGCCCGAACCCAAAACCCCAAAACCTTTAGCATAGTCTGTTGGTCATATTTCTGGAAGGACTTCATTGTAACCCGTAAGTTTGAGTCCATATAATGCCTAGATGATGACATCCCCTTTTGGTCGTGATTGGTCAACTGTGACGGCTTCAAAAACCCAAAAACCTTGAGCACAGTCTACAGGTCATATTTATGAAGGGATTTCATTGTAACCTTGTAGGATCACTCCAGATGAGAATGTCCCCTTTTGGTTGCGATCATTCAACCATGATGGCTGCCAGAGCCCAAAGCCCAAAAACCTTTAGCACAGTTTACAGGTCATATTTATTAAGGGATTTCATTGTAACCTGGTAGGTTGACTTCATATAATGTCTAGATGAGAACGTCCCCTTTGGACGCAATTGGGGAAACTGACGGCTACCGGGGCCCGAAGCCCGAAAACCTTTAGCACAGTCTACAGGCCATATTTATGAAGGGATTTTAATGTAACTTTATAGGATGACTCATTTTGGAATAATTTCACTGTAACTTGGTAACTTTTGTTGATATACGTTAACTGTGAGGGCCACATATATTAACTGTGAGGTCATATTAAACCACCCCTTAGATCTTTAGTACAGTGTACACCTCATATTATTTTTTATCAAAAACATAGCATACAGGGAACAGAAATGAACATATTCCCAATTATCACAATTCTTGTCTTATTTCATAATCCTTTCATAAACATTGAACATTATCCTTTTCATCAAACACAACACACAAGTTAAGCTACAATGTCATTGACACTTTTATTTTTTAGCTAATGTAGTATGGGGAATAACCTTGAAAAATCTTTTACTGATCCACCACTCAGAATCTTCTGATATTTGTTGTACAGCATCCTCACAGGGGTCAGATTCAAGTTTGATCAAGTCAAGTCCCTCGGTTAATATTTGGACTCCTATTGGATATCCCCTATGAAACTTGGGGGCAAACAACAAAATATAAAAGGTTTTTTTCTATGAATAGCCCTGGCCAATTTGGCCGAGATGTTAGGTAAAGGGTTGGAGATCTGGGATACTCTTTTCGCTTCTAGAGGGCAGATTGGGATTCAGGTCTGGCACCCATTGATTTTATTATGTTGTGTAAAATATTCAAGTGATCAGCTTAGCAACTGATTATTGTAAATTACTCTCCTAATGTGAAATATGAAGAAAACTTCCCTCATATTCAAATAGATGTTTCATTCATTTTATCGACTGTCTCCCGACAGCAGAGCTTTATTTCATTTTTAGCTCAACTTTGGCGAAGCCAAATTTGAGCTTTTGTCATTGCCCGTCGTCCGTCTGTCCGTACGTCAACAATTGGATACGGCTCGGGCAAGAGGCCATATTTTTGAACCGATCTTTACAAAACTTCTTGGGTACCTTTGTCATGACTGGGACAAGAACGAATGTTTTTGGGTGCGGTCCGAAATTCAAGATGGCTGTCAGCCTTTTGTACCAAAATTAGTGCAATCAGTTTTTTGTACAGAACTTTATTAAAGTTCTGATTTGAATAAATTTCTGTATGAATGTTTAGTAACATGGAATACATCACATATAATACAGGTTTTTTTTCTCGAGCAGAAATTTTGCAAATTAGATGAACTTTGATTTATTCAGTGCTGCTTATACACAGTAAGTGCATGTGTCAATGTGGATTGGGCTAGAGGCTGTATTTATGAACCGATCTTCACAAAACTTCTTGGGTACATTTCTTATCGCCTTCTGGGTGTGGTCCAAAATTCAAGATGGCTGCCAGTGGCCATTTTATACCGAAATTAGGTCCAATCAGTTTTTGTACACAACTTCTATACAACTCAGGCTAGAGGCCGTATTTATGAACCGATCTTTACGAAACTTCTTGGGTATCTTTGTTATCACTGTGGGACGAGAACGAGTGTTTTGGGGTGTGGTCCAAAATTCAAGATGGCCACCAGCAGCTTTTTTGTACCAAAATTAGTGGAATCAATTTTTTGTACAGAACTTCTGTATGGAAATTCTGATTTGAATAAAGTTTTGTAGGAATGTTTAGTAACATGGAATACATCACATATAATACAGGTTTTTTTCTCGTGCAGAAATTATGCAAATTAGATGAACTTAGATACAGTAAGTGCACATGTCAATATGGCTCGCGCTAGAGTCTGTATGAACTGATCTTCACGAAACTTCTTGGGGTTCCTTTGTTATCACCTTGTGACAGGAACGAATGTTTTTGGGTGCCTTTGTTATCATGTGTGCTATGAGAACAAATATTTTGGGGTTCAGTCAGACCCACTCTGGGACGCAAAGATTTCTTTTCTAGTTTAGCATCTGACTGTCACCCACCATTACAATACTTTACCTATACATTTGTTACAGGCAACGGTCAGTATTTATGTACAGACCGTTACAATACTTTATATGTACCTTTGTTATCAGGTCATTACCTAGATGTTTGTCATTGCTGTATCACATACTATACATGTACATGTCTTTGTCTTTGTCTTGACAAGTTGAGCTACAGTGTCATTGACACTTTCATTCTTTAAAAAATTGGTTTCCGTTCATTTAAAGTCGAACGCCTTGACGGATCGACATCAAACTTTCAGAAGTTGTTTTTAGCATTAAAATACAGGTCAAGTTCGATATTGGTGCTTCTCAGTCCATCTGCTGCAAAGATATGGCCCTTTGAAAACACGATTTTTCTAAAAAAAATTGGTTTCCGTTCATTTGAAGTCGAACGCCTTGACAGATCGACATCAAACTTTCAGATGTTGTTTGTAGCAATAAAATACAGGTCAAGTTCGATATTGGTGTTTCTCAGTCCATCCGCTGCAGAGTTATGGTCCTTTGAAACCGCAATTTTTGAAAAAAAATTGGTTTCCGTTCATTTAAAGCCGATCGCCTTGATGGATTGACACCAAATTTTTCAGATGTTGATTTTATACACCCGTTAGAAAAACGGGATGTATATGTGAATGGTCTCTCCACCCGTCTGTTTGTCTGTCAGTCCATGGACACATTTCGTTTCTGGACGATAACTTTAGTTGTAATGGATTGAGTTAAATTTGGCATGTGAATTTAGTATGACAAAATACAGGATGGGTTCGATTTCCATTTCTGACGGCCCATTTGCAGTAGAGTTATGGCCCTTTATTTATGGGAATTTCGCCCAACTTTTCGTTTCCGGACGATAACATTAGTTTGCCTTGACCGATTTATTTCAAATTTTCAGTTTTTTGTTTTTGACCACAAAATACAGCTCAAGTTCACTTTTGACCACAATCGCATATACCTTTCCAGAGTTATTCCCCTCGAATGATTGCAAATTTGTGGATTTTGTGGTTTCCGGATGATAACTTTAGTTTGCCTTGAACGATGTTTTTCAAATTCTCAGATTTTGTTTTTGACCACAAAGCACAGCTCAGGTTCACTTTCGGCCAAAATCGCATGTACCTTTCCAGAGTTATTCCTCTTGAATCTGTGCATTTTGTGTTTTCCGGATTATAACTTCAGTATGGCCTAACTGTTGGACATAGAATGCATCAAATATTTGGTTTCCAGATGATAACTTTTATTATTTGTTTTCCGATTGGTTCCAAACTTGGTATGTTGTTTAATCACAACAAAATAAGGTCAAGTTTGAATATGGGGTTGGTCCAAACAATTTTCACCCTCATCCCCATCTTTACCCCAACCCTTCAAAAATACAAAACGGGCGTATGTTGTCGCGCTATGCGGTGCTCTTGTTCTCCATTTTGCAGTCATGATTGTGCAGAGAAATATGTGTCCTTGAACACCAATAAATAAAAGAACAAATCACTGGTCTACTGTAGCTGTCAAGTTATTCTTTACTTGTGTAATAGGGCCATTATTTAACCAACACCTCGACTGAGAGTTCCCTCATTTGGGTAACATGATAAACAATTGACTAAACTCGACTTGGTTCATGTGTAGCAATATCAAGAAAAAGCTACTAATGCTGAAAATGACCAAAAACACCAGTAAGTAAGTATTTCTTTTTTTCCAGGAAGCAAGAAAAGCTGCCGCAGACACCACATTATCACAAGCCACAGCAAATGTCGAACCAATTGGGAGGATACAGATGCGCACGAGACGCACACTCAGGGGTCACCTCGCCAAAATCTATGCCATGCATTGGGCAACAGATTCTAGGTAAATATATTGCATTTTATTGTGACCAAAACTCTCCATATCTTGTTTATAGTGCTTTAGATACAGATTTAATGGAAATTAGACCAACTGTTTTCTCTGTTTGATCTTAAGCAGTGCTTGTTTACTTTAAACAAGCTCTGTGTTACTGCTAAAATAGGACCCAGTAACCAATGCGTGGATTGGAAGACCTCAAAAATGGGTAACATAGGTATAAACAATTTGCTGGACTTGAGTTTATATCCATGTTGCGGTCAGGGTTAGCCATTGTGCAGAAATATGTGACCTCAAACACCGATAAATAAATGGAAAATATTCTCCAGGTGCGTGGTGGCTCAGTTGTTAGAGCATTGAACTTCAAACTGAAAGGTCAACGGTTCGATTGTGACGTGTTGAAACGATTCAGATTTAGCTATAAGTTGTATGTACAATCAGAGTGAAGCTCCTCATATCAAGATACAGTTCCTCCATTTGTGGCGTAATCAGACGTGTTAATTGTGTAATGGTTGGTATGATACTAGAATCCCTCCTGTAATGAGATGAATTACAGCTAAAAATCCTGGAAAATAAGTCACTTTTTTAGCTTCACTTAACAAAGTCAAGATAAGCTATTGTCATCTTTAGCACAGGCTATATCACGTAGTTCTTGTCTGATCGTCACAAAATTTCATATGCAGGTTTGAGGTCATGTCGCGATGAGAACTTCCTCTTTTGGTTGAGATTGGTCAACCGCGATGGCTGTCCCTACCCAAAACCCGAAAACCTTTAGCACAGGTTGTATTTATGAAGGGATGTCATTGTAACTTGGTAGGATGACTACAGATAATGTCTGGTCACGATTGTTCTGCCATGACGGCTGCCTGAGCTGAAAACCTTTAGCACAGACTACAGGTATTTATTAAGGGATTTCATTGTAACTTGGGAGGATGACTCAGTATAATGTCTACATGAGGATGCCCCCTGTTGGTAGCGATTGGTCAACCGTGATGGCTACAGGGGCCTGAAGCCCAAAAACCATTAGCACAGTATACAGGTCGTATTTATGAAGGGATTTCATTGTAACTTGGAATGATGACTCAGTATAATGTCTAGCTAAGCATGTCCCCTTTCAGTTTGGATCGGTCGACTGTGACGGCAATGGGCCGAAACTTGAAAACCTTTAGCACAGTCTACAGGTCGTACTTGAGGGATTTCATTGTAACTTGGCAGGATGACTCCAGATAGTGTCTAGGTGAGAACATCCCCTTTTGGTCACAATCGTTCAGCCGTGACAGATGCCCGAGCTCGAAAACCTTTAACAGTCTACAGGTCGTATTTATTGAGGGATTTCATTGTAACTAGGATGACTCCGTCTAATGTCTAGATGAGAACATCCTATTTTGGCAGTGATCGGTCAACCATGATGGCCGCATAGGCCTATGACCTAGATTTGTTTAGCACAGTCTACAGTTCATATTTATGAAGTGATTTCATTGTAACTTGGAAGGATAACTCGATATGATGTCTAGATGAGACTTTCCTATTTTGGTCACGATCAGTCGCCTGTTGCCGCCACCTGTTCACGCAACCTGGAATCATTTAGAACTGTCTACAGGTTCTTTTTATAAAGGGATTTAATTGTAACTTGGTAGTATAACTAGATAAAACTGTCCTATTTTGATCATGACCGTGACTGCCGAGCCATTATGTGACCAAAGATTTCTTTAGCAAAATCTGCAAGTTATATTTATGAAGGGATTTCATTGTAACTTGATAGGATGACTCGTATTGGAATAATTTCACTGTAACTTGGTAGCTTTGGTTGACATACATTAACTGTAACCCACACCTCAATTCTTTAGTACAGTCTACACCTCAGATTATTTTTATTGTAAACATGGCATACAAGGAACAGAAATTAACATTTTCTCAATTATCACAATTCTTGTCGTATTTCATAATCCTTTCATAAACATTGAACATTATCTTTTTCATCAAACACAACACACAGTCAAGTTAAGCTACAGTGTCATTGACACTTTCATTTTTAGCTCATCTTGACAAAGTCAAGCTGAGCTAATCTCATCGCTCTCCGTCCGTTGTCCCGTCAACACCATGTTTTGGTCTTCTCCTCCAAAGCCACTGGGCCAATTCAAGTGAAAGTTTGTGTGAGTGATGGTCCCAAAGGGGCATTACATTTTTGTTCAACTCAGCATGCCCAGCCCCATAGGGAGGGAGTGGGGGAAAATGCTCCAAAATATTTTAAAAATCTTCTCAAGAACCAATGTGTACAATGACTTGATATTTGCTATGGACCTTCCATATGAGGTGTAGAATCAAGTTTGTTCAAACGAAGTTCGTGAAGCAATATTTGGCTTTGTGATAGGAGGGGTAAGATTTTTGGCCCCGCCCAAAATTTCTATTTTCTGAACCGATGGTTCGGTATGAATCAAATTTGGTTTGTGGTAGTATTGGGTCATAAGTACTTGACCCATGCAAAAAAAAAAAAAATTCCCGCATCCCCATGGGAACTCTGGGAGCAAAAAATAGAAATATTTCAAACGCCCATATTTCCCAAACCCCACGGAACAGAGAGCTTTTATTTGGTATGAAGTATCCTTATGACCAGTAGAATTGAATGGTAAAAAAAAATTGCCATCGGTTATGTTAGGGTGTTCTGTAATGGGCATCGAAAAAATTCTGAGTCAGCATATTTGCAAAAATTTTAAAAAATCTTTTCTCCAGAACCAATCACCAGAATCTTTTGATATATGGTATACAGCATTCATAGGGGGGTCAGATAAAAGTTTGTTGAAATAAAGCTTATTGGTTCATATTTGGGCTCTCTACAGGAGCCCGAAGTTTTAACATAGGGTAATATGGGGAATATTCTTTAAAAATCTTCTTCTTCAGAACCACCAGTCAGAATCTTTTAATATTTGGTATACATCATTGTTATGAGGGTCAGATTCTAGATTGTTCAAACCAAGTCCCTAGGTTAATATTTGGGCTTCCTACGGAAGCCTAAATTTTATCTTTGTTCAATATGGAGGGTAATTTAAAAAAAATCTTCTTCAGATCCACCAGACAGAATGCTTTGATATTTGGTATGCAACATCTCTATGGAGGTCAGATTCAAGTTTGTTCAAATCAGATCCCTAGGTATATATTTGGGCTCACTATGGTAGCCCAAATTTTTACTTAGTGCAATATGAGGAAATTTCTTTAAAAATCTTCTTCTTCAGATCCACCAGTCGGAATGCTTTTATATTTGGTATACAACATCTCTAGGGGGGTCAGATTCCAGGTTGTTCAATTCGAGTGCCTAGGTTAATATTTGGGCTCCATATGGGAACATGAAATTTAACTTGGTACAATATGAGAGAATATATGGGCTCGCTATGGTAGCCCAAATTTGAACTTAGTGCAATTCGAAGAAATTTCTTTACAATTTCTCTTCTTCAGATCCAACAGTCAGAATGCTTTCATATTCGGTACACAACATCTCTAGGGAAGTCAGATTTAACTGTGTTCAAATCAAGAGCCTGGGTTAAATATTGGGGCTCTCTATGGGAGCCGGAATTGGCCATTTTGCTGAAGAATTAAAAATTTTGTATTCAGTACCCTCTAGAGGTACAGTAAAACCTGTCTTGAGAGACCACTGTCTTGAGAGACCACCTGTCTTGAGAGACCACTAAGGCTTCCACGTTTACACGTGTAAACGTGAACGTTTCGTTTATGGGCATTAAACGTTTACAGTTCTGGTAAACGTGTACACGGAATGAAGTTTTAATAGAGTAATTTCAGAATTGCAGATTAATGCAGAAAGTCAAAGAAACCAAAAAATAATTTCCAACTTTGTAATGCAATATTTTGGTAATGCTTCAGAAAAACTGTGTACTGGTTCCGACTGGCGCCGCCGCCACAGTAACCGAACGAAGTCATCTTCACATCATGTGATATCATATGTGACACAGTCACGTGAGCCGCATGGCACGTGCTTATCTTTGGTGTTTCCTTCGAAACATGTGTGGAATGTTTTAGTTTATTCGGATTTACATGTATATTCCTAAAGTGATACACAGTTGTTCTCGATGATTTCGTTCACCTGACATGGATTATTAATTTATTATTCACACATGGGATGATCTTAGGATCGATTTATGGAGTTTGACAGACAGACTGGCACTTGCGGTGTTTGAAAATTTGGATTCCCCTGCATGGTTTGTAGACTTTGTTTATTTTTGCGACATTGCATTCCACTATCAAGTCCGGTATTGTCACTATTGTGTGCCATGGCAAGTCGCTCCAACATTACTGTTTGAAAAAATACAAGGAATTTCACCCCGAACCCACCAGAAGACCAGAGACCCCCATAAATTTCAAAATTTACCTGGGGGAATATCCCCCAGAACCCCCCCCCCTCCACCCCCACCCCCCCTCCCCCCCCCCCCCCAGACCGAGCAACTTTGCCTTCAGCATCTGCATGCAGTGATCGTTCGTCTACGTCGTTTTTGGACGAACTGTAAATCGGCTGTCTCAATAACATAAATTGTATGCCCTGTACGCAAAGATATGATGAACTTACTGTGTATTATTACACACTTCTATCAAATATTGACTACTTGCATTGTTACTGTTAGTACGTGTAAACGTTTACGTTTCGTTTACAGACAGTCGTTTAAACGTTTACAATTTTGTCTAAACGTGGAAGCCTTAGAGACCACATCTGCCATGCACCGATTGGTTTTACTCTATAATGGACCTGCTATGGGAGACCACCTGTCTTGAGAGACCACCTGTCTATTGTCATGGCCCGTCGTCCGTCCGTCCGTCCGTCCGTCCGTCTGGCCGTCTGTCCGTACGTCAACAATTGGCTATGGCTCGGGCTAGAGATCGTATTTATGAACCGATCTTTAGGAAACTTCTTGTGTACCTTTGTTATGACCCTGGGACGGGAACGGGTGTTTTTAGGTGTGGTCCGAAATTCAAGATGGCTGCCAGTGGCCATTTTGTACCGATGATGCAAAAATCAGTTTTTTGTACAGAACTTCTGTATAAAAGTTCTGATTTGAATAAAGTTTTGTATAAATGTTTAGTACCATGGGATACATCACATATAATACGGGTTTTTTTCTCGTGCGTAAATTATGCAAATTAGACTGACTTTGATTTATTTAGTGTTACTTTCAGAGCTGTAAGTGCCAAGCTGCTATGGCTCGGGCTAGAGGCCGTATTTATAAACCGATCTTTACGAAACTTCTTGGGTACCTTTGTTGTGACCGTGGGACGAGAACAAGTGTTTTGGGGTGCGGTCCGAAATTCAAGATGGCTGCCAGCTGCCATTTTGTACCGACGATGCAGAAATCTGTTTTTTGTACAGAACTTCCATATGAAAGCTCTGATTTGAATAATTTTTTGTATGAATGTTTAGTACCATGGGATACATCACATATAATACGGGTTTTTTTCTCGTACATAAATTGTGCAAATTAGACTAATTTTGATGTTTTTTGGGGTTATTTTCAGCACTGTAAGTGCAAATGCCAATACGGCTCAGGCTAGAGGCCGTATTTATGAACCGATCTTTACGAAACTTCTTGGGTACCTTTGGTATCACCGTGGGACGAGAACGAGTGTTTTTGGGTCCGGTCCGAAATTCAAGATGGCCGATGGCAGCCATTTTGTACAAAATTTGGTGCAATCAGATTTTTGCACAGAACTTCCATATGAAAGCCCTGATTTGAATAATTTTTGTGTGTGAATGTTTAGTACCATGGGATGCATCACATATAATACGGGTTTTTTTCTCGTGCAGAAATTATGCAAATTAGATGAACTTTGATTTTTTCAGTGCGACTTACACACAGTAAGTACACATGTCAATACGGCTCAGACTAGAGTCTGTATTTATGAACTGATCTTCACGAAATGTCTTGGGTACCTTTGTTATCACCTTGGGACGAGAACGAGTGTTTCTGGGTGCGGTCTAAAATTCAAGATGGCTGCCAGTGGCCATTTTGTACCGAAATTAGGTCTAACCAGTTTTTTGTACACAACTTCTAAACAGCTCAGACTAGAGGCCATATTTATGAACCAATCTTTACGAAACTTCTTGGGTACCTTTGTTATCACCGTGGGATGAGAGCGATTGTTTTTGGGTGTGGTCCGAAATTCAAGATGGCCACCAGCAGCCATTTTGTACCAAAATTAGTGCAATCAGTCTTTTGTATAGAACTTCCGTATGAAAGTTCTGATTTTAATAAATTTTTGTATGAATGTTTAGTAACATGGAATACATCACATATTGTAAGGGTTTTTTTTTCGTGCAGAAATTATGCAAATTAGATGAACTTTGATTTATTCAGTGTTACACAATGTAAGCACACATGTCAATACGGCTCAGGGTAGAGGCTGTATTTATGAACCGATCTTCACAAAACTTCTTGGGTACCTTTGTTATCTTCTTGGGATGAGAATGAGTGTTTCTGGGTACGGTCCAAAATTCAAGATGGCTGCCAGTGGCCATTTTGTATCGAAATTAGGTCTAATCAGTTTTTTGTACACAACTTCTATATGGCTCAGGCTAGATGCCGTATTTATGAACCGATCTTTACGAAACTTCATGGGTACCTTTGTTATTACCGTGGGATGAGAACGAGTGTTTTTGGGTGTGGTCCGAATTTCAAGATGGCCTCCAGCAGCCATTTTGTACCAAAATTAGTGCAATCAGTCTTTTGTGCAGAACTTCTGTATGAAAGTTCTGATTTGAATAAATTTTTGTATGAATGTTTAGTAACATGGAATACATCACATATAGTACGGGTTTTTTTCTCGTGCAGAAATTATGCAAATTAGATGAACTTTGATTTATTCAGTGCTACTTATACTCTGTAAGTGCACATGTCAATACGGCTCGGGCTAGAGGCTGTATTTATGAACCGATCTTCACAAAACTTCTTGGTACCTTTGTTATCACCTTGGGACGAGAACGAGTGTTTCTGGGCGTGGTCCAAAATTCAAGATGGCTGCCAGTGGCCATTTTGTACCGAAATCAGGTCCAATCAGTTTTTTGTCACAACTTCTACACAGCTCATATTTGTGAACTGATCTTCACGAAACTTCTTGGGTACCTTTGTTTTCACCTTGGGACAGGAATGAGTGTGTTTCGGGGTGCCTTTGTTATCACTGTGCTATGAGAACAAATATTTTGGGGTTCAGTCAGACCCACTCTGGGACTCAAAGATTTTTTCTAGTTTAGCATCTGACTGTCACCCACCTTTACAATACTTTACCTATACATTTGTTACAGGCAACGGTCAGTATTTATGTACAGACCGTTACAATACTTTATATGTACCTTTGTTATCAGGTCATTACCTAGATGTTTGTCATTGCTGTGTCACATACTATACATGTACATGTCTTTGTCTTGACAAGTTGAGCTACAGTGTCATTGACACTTTCATTAGCTCAACTTTGACGAAGTCAAATTTGAGCTATTGTCATGGCCTGTCGTCCGTCTGTCCATCCGTCCGTCCGTCTGTCCATCCGTCCGTCTCCGTACGTCAAACAATTGGGTATGGCTCAGGCTAGAGGTCATATTTATGAACCGATCTTTACGAAACTTCTTGTGTACCTTTGTTGTGACCCTGGGATGGGAACGAGTGTTTTTAGTTGTGGTCCGAAATTCAAGATGGCTGCCAGCGGCCATTTTGTACCGATGATGCAAAAATCAGTTTTTTGTACAGAACTTCTGTATGAAAGTTCTGATTTGCATAAAGGTTTGAATAAATGTTTAGTACAATGGGATACATCACATATAATACGGGTTTTTTTCTCGTGCGTAAATTATGCAAATTAGACTGACTTTGATTTATTTAGTGTTACTTTCAGAGCTGCAAGTGCCAAGCTGCTATGGCTCGGGCTAGAGGCCGTATTTATGAACCAATCTTTACGAAACTTCTTGGGTACCTTTGTTATGACCCTGGGACGGGAACGAGTGTTTTTGGTTGTGGTCCGAAATTCAAGATGGCTGCCAGTGGCCATTTTGTACCGATGATGCAAAAATCAGTTTTTTGTACAGAACTTCTGTATGAAAGTTCTGATTTGAATAAAGTTTTGTATAAATGTATAGTACAATGGGATACATCACATATAATACGGGTTTTTTTCTCGTGCGTAAATTATGCAAATTAGACTAACTTTGATTTATTTAGTGTTACTTTCAGAGCTTTGTAAGTGCCAAGCTGCTATGGCTCGGGCTAGAGGCCGTATTTATCGTATTTATGAACCAATCTTTACGAAACTTCTTGGGTACCTTTGTTATGACCGTGGGACGAGAACGAGTGTTTTTGGGTGCAGTCCCAAATTCCAGATGGCTGCCAGCAACCATTTTGTACCGACGATGCCGAAATCTGTTTTTTGTACAGAACTTCCATATGAAAGCTCTGATTTGAATAATTTTTTGTATGAATGTTTAGTACCATGGGATACATTACATATATTACAGGTTTTTTTCTTGTGCGTAAATTATGCAAATTAGGCTAACTTTGATTTATTTAGTGTTACTTTCAGCACTGTGAGTGCAAATCCCAATACGGCTCGGGCTAGAGGCCGTATTTATGAACCGATCTTCACGAAACTTCTTGGGTACCTTTGTTATCACTGTAAGATGAGAAGGAGTGTTTTTGGGTACAGTCTGAAATTCAAGATGGCCGCTAGCAGCCATTTTGTTCAAAATTAAGTGCAATCAGATTTGTGCGCAGAACTTCCAAATGAAAGATCTGATGTGAATAAATTTTTGTATGAATGTTTAGTACCATGGGATACATTACATATAATGCAGAGTTTTTCTCGTGAATAAATTATGCAAATTAGGGGTCCGGGTGGGACTTAGAAAATTTTGGACCAAAATCCGGAAATTAGTTTTTTGTGTTTTGATGCATTTTGGTCAATTTTAAGAAGAAGAAAAAATTGTAGTCTGAAAATATTTTGTTTGGGACTGAAAATTTCCACACAAAAATAATAATCTACAATGATTGGTCTTAATCTGTAGTCCATTACAGTCACCTTGTAATTCTTTTATTATTGTTGACTGGGCCAAAACAAATACTAATTCCTGTCATATTCATTATTCAGTTGTCTTGGTCACAGCAAGTACTAATTTCTGTCATATCCAAGTTGAGCTACAGAGTCATTGACTCTTTCATTTAATTTTGTTGTTGGTTATTCACTGACTTGAGAAAACCTGAAACCTGTTATGAGAGACCACCTGTCTTGAGAGACCACTTTTGTGTGGCCCAAAGGGTGGTCTCTCAAGACAGGTTCTACTGTACTAAGATTAATCCACATAGGTTGTATCAAGGGGCTTCATAGGGGAGCTCTACATTTTACTTATGATCAACTGAAGAAAAGACATGATGCCCAGAATATTTTTGTCACTCCTTAGGGACTCAAGGATTGACAGTGTAGCCTATAGAGATGGCTTGCTTAATGTAGACTCATTCTTGGACTCTGTTTAAATTGTGTTCTGTACAAGATGAGCGCTTCAGGCCCAGTGGGGCCTCTTGTTTTAATTTGGTGCTTGATCTTTAGTGTCGATATGCAAGTGATATTCCGCCTCCATTTTTAAATGGTCTTTCCAATTGAATAAAAATATATGAAAAGCATTTGGTTAATATATACTGAGTCAAAAAAGAAAGTATAATAGAAACAAATGTGAAAAGACAGCATAAAGGATGAAATATAATAGCTCTAATGTTGCATGTTTGTGGACAAGAAGTCGTGCAAAGTGTTTAATGACATGTCCACCCAACCATATACAATTTTGCTACGGATTTTAAAATAGTATGTGTTACCCTAGAATGTCAAATTGAATGGGTGACCGACAATTTTATTTGTTTTATGTTGTGCTAGAGAGCCTGGGTTATTGAGAAAACATGCTAGTTTTTGTCTTCTGACATTTTAAAAAATGCCAAGGTTAACTGAAAATCAGGTTTCGTGCCATTGGTATTGGATCTACTGCCGACCGAACGCATTAGGTCGACCAAGAGTTATGACCCCTGCACAAGACTGACACATCAGGGCATCTCACTTGAGGGATTGCTTCCTTCCGGCGACAAAGACAGCAGCAATTACTCCTTGTAGAACTAACAATAGAATCGGTGCACAAACTGTCCGCAACAGACTCGATGAACATGACATCCGAAGTAGGCGTCCATACCACGAACCAATCATTACCCAACGTCATCGTACCATCAGAATGGAATGGGTATGTCAGCGTTTTCTCTGGTTTCAGCAGCGTTGGAGCACAGTTCTTTTTAGTGATGAATCACGATTTCGTCTATGGCTTGCTGATGGTTGGGTAAGAGTATGGCCTGTCCGTCGCACCAGACACACGGCTCGGGCTAGAGGCCGTATTTATGAACCGATCTTTACAAAACTTATTAGGTACCTTTGTTATCACCGTGGGACGAGAACGAGTGTTTTGGGGTCCGGTTTGGAATTCAAGATGGGCGCTGGCAGCCATTTTGTACAAAATTAGGTGCAATCAGATTTTTGCGCAGAACTTCCTTATGAAAGCGCTGATTTGAATAATTTTTTGTGTGAATGAACCATGGGATACATCACATATAATAAGGGTTTTTTTCTCGTGCATAAATTATGCCAATTAGACTAACTTTGTTCTATTTAATGTTACTTTCAGCCCTGTAACTGCAAATGCCAATACGGCTCAGGCAAGAGGCCGTATTTATGAACCGATCTTTCCGAAACTTCCTGGGTACCTTTGTTATCACCATCGGACGAGAACGAGTGGTTTTGGGTATGGTCCGAAATTAAAGATGGCTACCAGCAGCCATTTTGTACTTTAGTTAGTGCAATCAGTTTTTTGTACAGAACTTCTGTAGGAAAGTTCTGATTTGAATAAATTTTTGTATGAATGTTTAGTAACATGGAATACATCACATATAATAGAGGTTTTTTCTTGTGCAAAAATTATGCAAATTAGATGAACTTTGATTTATTCAGTGCTACTTATACACAGTAAGTGCACATGTCAATACGGCTCGGGCTAGAGTCTGTATTTATGAACCGATCTTCACGAAACTTCTCGGGTACCTTTGTTATCACCTTGAGACGAGAACGAGTGTTTCTGGGTGCGATCCAAAATTTGAGATGGCTGCCAGTGGCCATTTGGGTACCTTTGTTATCACAGTGGGATGAGAATAAGTGTCTTTGGGTGCAGCCATTTTGTACCCAAATTAGTGCAATCAGTTCTTTGTACAGAACTTCTGTATGAAAGCTGTGATTTGAATAAATTTTTGTATGAATGTTTAGTAACATGGAATACATCACATATAATACAGGTTTTTTTCTCGTGCAGAAATTATGCATATTAGATGAACTTTGATTTATTCAGTACTACTTATACACTGTAAGTGCACATGTCAATACGACTAGGGCATGAGGCTGTATTTATGAACCCATCTTCATGAAACTTCTTGGGTACCTTTGTTGTCACCTTGGGACAAGAACGAGTGTTTTTGGGTGCGGTCCGAAATTCAAGATGGCTGCCAGTGGCCATTTTGTACCAAAATTAGTGCAATCAGTTTTTTGTACAGAACTTCTGTATGAAAGCTCTGATTTGAATAAATGTTTGTATGGATGTTTAGTAACATGGAATACATCACATAATGCAGGTTTTTTTCTCATGCAGAAATTATGCAAATTAGATGAACTTTGATTTGTTCAGTGCCACTTATACACTGTAAGTGTACATGTCAATACGACTTGGGCTGGAGGCTGTATTTATGAGCCGATCTTCATGAAACTTCTTGGGTATCTTTGTTATCACCTTGGGACAAGAACGAGTGTTTTTGGGTGCAGTCCAAAATTCAAGATGGCTGCCAGTGGCCGTTTTGTATCAAAATTATTGTAATCAGTTTTTAGCTCATCTTGACAAAGTCAAGCTGAGCTAATCTCATCGCTCTCCGTCTGTCGTCTGTCGTCCGTCAATACAATGTTTTCTTCAATTTCCGTCAAAAAATGTTGCCACTGGCAATGACCTTCAATGAACTTAGTAAAAACTTAGTGCAGTTAAGCATCAAAATTTCTCTTTGGCACACCCTGCAGGGCACATTTATGATTGGATCACTTGCAAACTTGGTGAGCTTGTGTGGGGTGACATCTATATGGGAGCTGTCGATTTTCTTCCATTTCTGTCAAAAAATGTTGCCACTGACCTTTGAACTTAGTTTAGTCAGACCTCAATATTTCCCTTTTACACACCCTTCAGGGCACATTTATGATCGGATCACTTTGAAACTTGGTATGTGTGTTCCATGTGACCTCTAGATGTGAGCTATTGCTTTTTAGCTCATCTTGACAAAGTCAAGCTGAGCTAATCTCATCGCTCTCCGTCCGTCGTCTGTTGTCTGGCATCCGTCAGCACCATGTTTTGCTCTTCTCCTCCAAAGCCACTTGGCCAATTCAAATGAAAGTTTGTGTGAGTGATGGTCCCAAAGAGGCATTTCATTTTTGTTCAACTCGGCATGCCCAGCCCCATAGGGAGGGAGTGGGGAAAAATGCTCCAAAATATTTTAAAAATCTTCTTCTCAAGAACCAGTGTGTACAATGACTTGATATTTGCTATGGAGCTTCCATATGAGGTATAGAATCAAGTTTGTTCAAACAAAGTTGGTGAAGTATTATTTGGCTTTGTAATAGGAGGGGTAAGATTTTTGGTCCCGCCCAAAATTTCAATTTTCTGAACCGATGGCCCGGAATGAACCAAATTTGGTTTGTGGTAGTATTGGGTCATAAGTACTTGACCCATGCAAAAAAAAAAATTCCTGCATCCCCATGGGAACCCTGGGAGCTAAAAATAGAAATATTTTCAAACGCCCATATTTCCCAAACCCCACGGAACAGAGAGCTGTTATTTGGTATGAAGTATCCTTAGGACCAGTAGAATTGAATGGTAAAAAAAAAATGCCATCAGTTATGTTAGGGTGTTCTGTAATGTCAGCATATATGCAAAAATTTTAAAAAATCTTTTCTCCAGAATCAATCATCAGAATCTTTCGATATTTGTTTTACAGCATTCATATTGGGGGTCAGATAAAAGTTGTTGAAATAAAGCTCATTGGTTCATATTTGGGCTCTCTACAGAAGCCCGAAGTTTTAACATAGGGTAATATGGGGAATATTCTTTAAAAATCTTCTTCTTCAGAACCACCAGTCAGAATCTTTTAATATTTGGTATACATCATTGTTATGAGGGTCAGATTCTAGATTGTTCAAACCAAGTCCCTAGGTTAATATTCTAGATTGTTCAAACCAAATCCCTAGGTTAATATTTGGGCTTCCTACGGAAGCCCAAATTTTATCTTTGTTCAATATGGAGGGTAATTTAAAAAAATCTTCTTCTTCAGATCCATCAGTCAGAATGCTTTGATATTTGGTATGCAACATCTCTATGGGGGTCAGATTCAAGTTTGTTCAAATCAGATCCCTAGGTATATATTTGGGCTCACTATGGTAGCCCAAATTTTTACTTAGTGCAATATGAGGAAATTTCTTTAAAAATCTTCTTCAGATCCACCAGTCGGAATGCTTTTATATTTGGTATACAACATCTCTAGGGGGTCAGATTCCAGGTTGTTCAATTCGAGTGCCTAGGTTAATATTTGGGCTCCATATGGGAACATGAAATTTAACTTAGTACAATATGAGGGAATTTCTTCAAAAATCATCTTCAGATTCACCTGTCAGAATGCTTTCACATTTGGTATACAACATCTCTATGGGGGTCAGATTCAAGTTTGTTCAAATCGGATCCATAGGTTAATATTTGGACTCGCTATGGTAGCCCAAATTTGAACTTAGTGCAATTCGAAGAAATTTCTTTACAATTTCTCTTTTTCAGATCCAACAGTCAGAATGCTTTCATATTCGGTACACAACATCTCTAGGGAAGTCAGATTTAGCTGTGTTCAAATCCAGAGCCTGGGTTAATATTTGGGACTCTCTATGGGAGCCGGAATTGGCCATTTTGCTGAAGAATTAAAAATTTTGTATTCAATACCCTCTAGAGGTACTAAGATTAATCCACATAGGTTGTATCAAGGGGCTTCATAGGGGAGCTCTACATTTTACTTATGATCAACTGAAGAAAAGGCATGATGCCCAGATTATTTTTGTCACTCCTGAGGGACTCAAGGATTGACAGTGTAGCCTATGGAGATGGCTTGCTTAATGTAGACTCATTCTTGGACTCTGTTTAAATTGTGTTCAGGCCCCGTGGGGCCTCTTGTTTTCATTTCCATTAAAATTTATTGTCATTATCACCAACCTTTTGAACTTACTGCATTTGTGCATCAACTTATCACTTTTACACTCTCTGCAGGGTATATTTATGAATTTCCATAAAAAACCCATTACCACAAGTATTGACCTTCTACTTTGTGCCTTTGTGCATTAACATCATCCTTTGGCAAGCCTCAGAGGACACATTCATTATCAGGTTGTTTTGAAACTGTGTTTGCTTATGCAGGGTGACAAAGATAGGAGCTGTTGATTTTTAGCTCACCTGAGCGAAGCTTTACTGATCGCATTCTGTCCGTCGTCTTGCGTTAACTTTACCTTATCAACTTCTACTTCAAAACCACTAGCCCAATTTTATTCAAATGTTGGGTAAATGTTTATTACCTAATGCCAATTCAGATTTGTTCAAATGAAGTTGCCCCTCCTCCTTGGTGGTGCCATGCCCTTAAGGGGAACCAAAATCTTAGAAAATCTTCTTCTCATGAACCAGCAGTAGCAGAGACTTGATATATTGTATGCAGCTTCCTTTTAAGGTGTAGACTCAGATTTGTTCAAGAGAAGTTTGATGGGCTATATTTGGCGTCGTTAGGTGAGGGGCAAAATTTTTGGCCCCGCCCAAAATTTCTACTTACCGAAACGATAGGCTGATTTGAACCAAATTTTATGTGAGGGCTTATTGGGTCATAAGTACCTAATTTATGCCAAATTTTATTTTCCCATAGCCCCGTGGGAACCGCTGGAGCTAAAAATAGAAAAAAATTAAAACGCCTATATCTGCACTGAGAATTTTTATTTGGTGTGAAGCTTCCTTAGGACCAACAGAAAGGATTGGTAAAAAAAAATCGCCATTGGTTTTATCATAAGGTACAGTTTCGAGACTTTGTGATGTGTCAGCACTTTTTAACACTGTGTAGGCAATAGGAAAAACATTAAAAAAATCTTCTCCAGATCCAGCAGGCAGAATCTTTTGATATTTGGTAAGCAACATTGTGGGGTGGTCCTGATTCAAGTTTGTTCAAATTGTCCCCCTGGGTTTATATTTGGGCTCAGTATAGGAGCCCAAATTTGAACTTAGTGCATTTCAGGCAAATTTGTTTGAAAATCTTCTCAAGATCCAGCAAGCAGAATCTTTTGATATTGGGTATGCACCATGCTTAGGGGGGTGAGATTCAAGTTTGTTCAAACTATGTCCCTGGGTTCATATTTGGGCTCACTGTGGTAGCCCGAATTATAACTTAGTTCAAAATGAGGAATTTTCTTTAAAAATCTTCTTCTTTAGATCCAGCAGTCGGAATGTTTTGATATTTGGTATGCGGCATCCTTAGGGGCGTGAGATTCAAGTTTGTTAAAGCCAAGTCCCTGGGTTCATATATGGGCTCCCTATGGGAGTCCGAATTATAACTTAGTTCAATATGAGGAATATCCTTTAAGAATCTTTTTTTTTAGCTCAACTTGACAAAGTCAAGCTGAGCTATTGCCATCACTTCTCGTCCGTCGGCGTACGTACGTACGTACGTACGTTAGTACGTACGTCCACAATTTCCTTTGGCACACCTCACAGGTCGCATTTATGATCAGATTACTTTGAAACTTCTTATGCTTGTTTGGGGTGACCTCTAGATGGGAGCTATCGATTTTCTTCAATTTCCGTCAAAAAATGTTGCTGCGGCCAACATTCTTAGAACTTAGTTTAGTCAAACCACAATATTTCCCTTTGGCACACCCTACAGGGCACATTTATGATTTAATTGCTTTGAAACCTGATAAGCTTATTTAGGGTGACCTCTAGATGGGAGCTATCGATTTTCTTCAATTTCCGGCAAAAAATGTTGCCACAGCCAACGTTCGTAGAACTTAGTTTAGTCAGACCTCAATATTTCCCTTTGGCACACCCTACAGGGCCCATTTACGATCAGATTGCTTTGAAACCTGGTATGCTTGTTTGGGGAGACCTCTAGATGGGAGCTATCGATTTTCTTCAATTTCTGTCAAAAAATGTTGCCGCGGCCAACGTTCTTAGAACTTAGTTTAGTCAGAAGACTCAATATTTCCCTTTGGCACACCTTACCGGGCCCATTTATGATCAGATTGCTTTGAAACCTGGCATGCTTGTTTGGGGTGACATCTAGATGGGAGCTATCGATTTTCTTCAATTTCCGGCAAAAAATGTTGCCGCGGCCAACATTTTTAGAACTCTATTTAGTCAGACCACAATATTTCCCTTTGGCACACCCTACAGGGCACATTTATGATTTGATTGCTTTGAAACCTGGTATGCTTGTTTGGGGAGACCTCTAGATGGGAGCTATCGATTTTCTTCAATTTCCATCAAAAAATGTTGCTGCAGCCAACATTTTTAGAACTTGGTTTAGTCAGAAGACTCGATATTTCCCTTTCGCACACCCTACAGGGCACATTTATGATTAGATTGCTTTGAAACTTGGTATGCTTATTTACGGTGACCTCTAGATGGGAGCTATCGATTTTCTTCAATTTCCATCAAAAAATGTTGCCGCAGCCAACATTCTTAGAACTTAGTTTAGTCAGACCACAATATTTCCCTTTTGTACACCCTACAGGGCACATTTATGATCGGATTGCTTTGAAACCTGGCATGCTTGTTTGGGGAGGCATCTAGATGGGAGCAATCGATTTTCTTCGGTTTCTGTCAAAAAATGTTGCCACTGGCAAAAAAACTGACATTGGTCCCAATGATCTTCAATTTTGCCATTTCATTTATAACTTACCAAGTTCAAGTTTGTCAAGTTGAGCTACAGTGTCATTGACAATTTCATTTGTAATTCTATCCATGATAATGCAGGAAGGGGCATATGCCACACTTCGCGTTGCTCTTGTTCTTTCTGCAAGCATAGATTGTTTTTGAAAAAAATTTATGTAAAAAAAAAATTACAAGTACAGTATTGCCTGATGCATCATTCAGTAGCATAAAAAACATTCGTATTGAGAGATGACATTTGCGACCTGTCATTAGCACTTTGATATTAATTCATGCCACATATTTGAATATCAAGTATAATCTGGAAGTTCTCCCCATGCGAACCCCAGGAAATGAAGGAATGCTTGTTTTCTTTAGATTACTTTATATCCATGTTGTGTTCAGGATTAGCCATTGTGTAGAAATGTGTGACATTAAACACCAATGAATAATACCTAAATAAATTAATCTGTATGTGGGGGCGTGTTGGCTCAGTAGGTAGACGTGCAGGCTGCAACCCGAGAGGTCCTCGGTTCGAATCCCACCTGCGGCAACCGCGTTGTGTCCTTGGGCAAGACACTTCACCCCCATTGCCCACGTGGGGGCACGGTGACGCTGTGTACTAAGACGTACTGCACGTCGATGGTGCACCTGTCTTCAACCAATGCTAGCCCTGCTTGTGTGGAGTTAGTATGTTGTGGAGCTGACAGTTGCTCGCCATTGCGCGGTGCTTCTCTCCGGGTACTCTGGCTTCCTCCACCCGTAAAACTGTCGTGGTCATGATTCTTAGAACTTAGTTTAGTCAAACCACAATATTTCCCTTTGGCACACCCTACAGGGCACATTTATGATTTGATTGCTTTGAAACCTGATACGCTTATTTAGGGTGACCTCTAGATGGGAGCTATCGATTTTCTTCAATTTCTGGCAAAAAATGTTGCCATGGCCAACGTTCGTAGAACTTAGTTTAGTCGGACCTCAATATTTCCCTTTGGCACACCCTACAGGGTACATTTACGATCAGATTGCTTTGAAACCTGGTATGCTTGTTTGGGGAGACCTCTAGATGGGAGCTATCGATTTTCTTCAATTTCTGTCAAAAAATGTTGCCGCGGCCAACGTTCTTAGAACTTAGTTTAGTCAGAAGACTCAATATTTCCCTTTGGCATACCCTACAGGGTACATTTATGATCGGATTGTTTTGAAACCTGGCATGCTTGTTTGGGGTGACCTCTAGATGGGAGCTATCGATTTTCTTCAATTTCTGTCAAAAAATGTTGCCGCGGCCAACGTTCTTAGAACTTAGTTTAGTCAAACCACAATATTTCCCTTTGGCACACCCTACAGGGCACATTTATGATTTGATTGCTTTGAAACCTGGTATGCTTATTTAGGGTGACCTCTAGATAGGAGCTATCGATTTTCTTCAATTTCCGGCAAAAAATGTTGCCACGGCCAACGTTCGTAGAACTTAGTTCAGTCAGACCTCAATATTTCCCTTTGGCACACCCTACAGGGCCCATTTATGATCAGATTGCTTTGAAACCTGGTATGCTTGTTTGGGGAGACCTCTAGATGGGAGCTATCTATTTTCTTCAATTTCTATCAAAAAATGTTGCCGCAGCCAATGTTTTTAGAACTCAGTTTAGTCAGACCACAATATTTCCCTTTGGCACACCCTACAGGGCACATTTATGATTTGATTGCTTTGAAACCTGGTATGCTTGTTTGGGGTGACATCTAGATGGGAGCTATCGATTTTGTTCAATTTCCATCAAAAAATGTTGCCGCGGCCAATGTTCTTAGAACTTGGTTTAGTCAGAAGACTCAATATTTCCCTTTGGCACACCCTACAGGGCACATTTATGATCAGATTGCTTTGAAACCTTTCATGCTTGTTTGGGGTGACCTCTAGATGGGAGCTATCGATTTTCTTCAATTTCCATCAAAAAATGTTGCCGCAGCCAACATTCTTAGAACTTAGTTTAGTCAGACCACAATATTTCCCTTTGGCTCACCCTACAGGGCTCATTTATGATTAGATTGCTTTGAAACCTGGTATGCTTATTTACGGTGACCTCTAGATGGGAGCTATCGATTTCCTTCCATTTCCGTCAAAAAATGTTGCCACAGCCAACGTTCTTAGAATTTAGTCTAGTCAGACCACAATATTTCCCTTTTGTACACCCTACAGGGCACATTTATGATCAGATTGCTTTGAAACCTGGCATGCTTGTTTGGGGAGGCCTCTAGATGGGAGCTATCGATTTTCTTCGGTTTCTGTCAAAAAATGTTGCCACTGGCAAAAAAACTGACATTGGTCCCAATGATCTTCAATTTTGCCATTTCATTTATAACTTACCAAGTTCAAGTTTGTCAAGTTGAGCTACAGTGTCATTGACACTTTCATTTTTAGATCCACTGGTCAGAATCTTTGGATATTTGATAAAAGCTTTTCTTAGGAGGAGCAGATGCAACTTGTTGAAATCAATTCTCTGGGTTGATATTTAGGCTACCATGTCAGGTGAGCACCCTCAGGCCCCCTGGGCCCTCTTGTTTCTCTTTCCTTTCCTTTATCTGTTGTATGTGTGCTGGACGGTGTGTATGTGTAGTGAAAAATCTCTAGACCCAATCGCTGTTGTAACATAACAGCAGTTACCATGATAACAGCAGTTACAAGTATTCCCGGAATGTGGAGTAGCCTTTGTTTACTCCGGGAGACTGTTCCTGCTTCACTGTAACAGGAGGACTTGGTAACCAATGCCTGACATGGGAGTCCTCTATTCTGAGTTGTCTGCATAATCATAAATGATTTATAGAGGCTGCTTTTAGTTTAAATAATATTTGTTCAAAGAATATACTATACGTTGCAGAAGTGAACAACAGTAAAAAAGTAACAGTACACGGCACAGTAGCTCATGATATAACGTATATTTAACACTTTTAACAAGTTGCTGAATAAAGAAGGGATTTGAATGGAAGCTTGGAGCTTATGTTACATCTCTCTCCGGTAGACTGTTCCTGCTTCACTGAAATAAGAGGACTTGGTAACCAATGCCTGGCTTGGGAGTCCTCCATTCTAAGTTGTCTGCACAATCATAAATGATTTATAGACGTTTCTTTTATTTATTTATTGGTGTTTAAAGTCACATTCTTATGCACAATGGCTAATCATGACCGTGACAGTTTTACCGGCGGAGGAAGCCGGAGTACGCAGAGAGAACCACCGAGCAACGACGGGCAGCTGTCAGCTCCCCAACATCGTAACTCCGCACTGCAGCACAGGCAGGGTTAGATTGGTTGAAGACATGCGCACCATCAACATGCAGTATGTCTTAGTACACGGTGTCATCGTGCCTCCATGTGGACAATGGGGGTTAAGTGCCTTGCCCAAGGACACAGCGCAGGAGTCCGAATCGATCGCTCAGATGGTCACCCATCTGAGGACTAACCAGGCTCGACGTTGCTTAACTTCGGTGAAGAGGTTGCTTTTGAAGTTGTGTTGTCATGATATAGCCATATATATTGTATGTGACCACGAACACTAGTCGGATATTCTTTTGGATGTCTGCAGGGGCCGATTGTGTTGTCATGATATAGCCATATATATTGCATGTGACCACGAACACTAGTCGGATGTTCTTTTGGATGTCTACAGGGGCCGAATTTGGGACCCATTCCCAATAGCATTTAGACATGATTTTTCCCAATTACCAAACTCAAATTCCTCAGTCCCGGTCCCCATTTGAACAAAAAGTTAATGCACAATTGTTGTCCTGAACTGGGTAGTCATGATGCCTCTGAAAACTATTTTTCTGTGGTCTTATGACCACCCAGTTAAAGACAACAATTGTGCATTAAATTTAAATTGCTTACCTAATGAAATTTAGAAAGTACTTGAATTCAAATTTTTGCTGCGATTTGTCAACCATGACTTCTGGACTGGCATGTTTCCTACATTCCTTTAGTAAAATCTGCAAGTCATATTTTTGAAGGAATTTCACTGTAACTTGGTAGGATGACTCATTTTGGATTGATTTCACTATAACTTGGTAACTTTGGTTGACAATCATTATCTGTGAAGGCCAAATCAACCCAGTCCTCAATTCTTGAGTACCATCTACACCTCAAATTATTCTTGTTGAAAACATAGCATGTAGGGTACAGAACTTAACATATTGTCAATTATCAAAAGTCTTGTCTTGTTTCATAATCCTTTCATAAACATTGAACTTGATCCTTTTCGTCAAACTCTACACACAGTAAAGTTAAGCTGCAGTCACTGACACTTTTATTAAGGTTAACCTACCAGTGGCACCCATAAATTCAAGTAGGTTATATTAGAATAAAAAAAAACATTCTTTACGTTACAAGATAATGAGTATTGATTTTTGTGTTTATTTTTCCAACTTATTTCGTACAGCACTATGGATTAATCATCCCACAGATTGTGTTTTTTGTATTTTCATATCAGTGTCTCACATTTTTCACTTGCCGAACATAGGCTCTCTCTTCTGAATCATTCATTACTGAAAGATCATTTGATAAATATTTTATTGAATAAATGGCTCACTAAATTATAATCTTGATCAATGAACAAGGATTGGCATGTAAGCAATACATGAACCTTTTGATTGTGTGACTGCTCAATTTATCCAGTTTCGTAAAGGACACAGAAAACAATTTTGGTTTTCACCCACTTGAGGGGTTTACATAAACTTACTCATCCTTGCACCTACGAATCCAGTTGAAAGCTCTCTTGGTAAATGTTATGCGGTATCTGCAAGAAAACACATTTTCTTTACTTGAATATCATTCCCTTCTCTTGATTCTTTACTGCAGTTGGGGAGATCTTTTTTCATTAATATATGTTGGAAGATTATTAAATTAGGAAAAATGGAATTGAAAATGAACCAGAAGAGTAGCTGTGGGTTCTTGGAATCGTGGAAAATCCTTGATTTCAGAAATAAGTTTTATAGTCCTTGAAAGTTAAAAATGACCGCAGAACTGTGAAAGTCTTTGAAAGTGATGTTATGGTCACCGGGACTGTTGTCTGGAAACATTGTATTTGCACAGATTGTATTGTCAGAACACTGCAAGAGGCTTCAAACAAATCATAAATAGAGGGCCTCTAATAAGTCTCAAGTTCATTGTGAAATTTATGAAACAAATTCAATAAAGCAAGTGGTGAGATCCAGGCCAAATTGAAATCACAAGTTTGTAAATTACAGGTTTGTAAATTTCACTTTGTTAATTGAGTAACCACTTAACCAACGAAAATGATTTAAGTAATAGTGGTATTCAGTTAATGGGTTTGGTTACTTACCTGTTCTGGTATTCTGGAGATAAACTGAGCATTTATTCTATTTTCCATGGGTGCTTGTTTACAGGCTTGCAGATTTAAGAAATTCATGGAACCTGAAAAAGTTTGATCAATTTGAGTGCCTGGGTTAATATTTGGGCTTCTATGGGAACCTGAAATTTAACTTTGTACAATATGAGAGAATTTCTTCAAAAATCTTCTTCAGATTCACCTGTCAGAATCCTTTCATATTTGGTTTACAACATCTCTAGGGGAGTCAGATTCAAGTTTGTTCAAATTGGTTCCCTTGGTTAATATTTGGGCTCCTTATGGTAGCCGGATTTTTAACTTAGTGCAAAATGAGGAAATTTCTTTAAAAATCTTCTTCAGATCCACCTTTCAGAATGCTTTCATAGTGCAAAATGAGGAAATTTCTTTAAAAATCTTCTTCAGATCCACCTTTCAGAATGCTTTCATATTTGGTATACAACATCTATACAACATCTTGGGAGGGGAGGAGGGGGGGGGGGGGCAGATTAAAGTTTGTTCAAATCGGGTCCGTAGGTTAATATTTGAGCTTGCTATGGTAGCCCAAATTTTAACTTAATGCAATATGAGGAAATTTCTTTAAAAATGTTTTTCAGGTCCACCAGTCAGAATGCTTTCAAATTTGGTATACAACATCCCTAGGAGGGTCAGATTCAACTTTGTTCAAATCGATAACCTGGGTTAATATTTGGGCTCCCTAGGGGAGCCAGAATTGGCCATGTAGCTGAAGAATTAGAAATTTTGTATTCAATACCCTCCAGAAGATTAATCCACATAGGTTGTATCAAGGGGCTCCATAGGGGAGCTCCACATTTTACATTATGATCAACTGAAGAAAAGGCAGGATGCTTGGACTATTTTTTACTCAACTTGACAAAGTCAAGCTGAGCTATTGCCATCACTTCTCGTCTGTCCCTCCGTCCATACGTCCACAATTTCCTTTGGCACACCTCACAGGTCGCATTTACGATCAGATCACTTTGAAACTTGGTATGCTTGTTCAGCCCTTGCAATTGGCATCGGCATTCGGCAGTGCCGAGGCAAAAGCCGAGGTGATTTTGTTTTGCGTCGGCAGAAATAATGCCAATGCCAACGCCAAACAGTGTGTCCGTGTGCGTTAAAAGTAAAACAGAGCATGGGCGAAAATTATCAGATGAACAGATGCAGATTAAAAAGATCGTCCTTTTGACAAAACATCCTATTAATTTAAAAAAAAATATCCCACCATTATCTAGACAAAACTCCATCTTAATAATAATTAGAAAGAAACACAGATTGTGTCCCGGATAGTGTTGAAACGATTAGTGATTTTCAGGAATCGACTAGTCGCCAGCAGTAATCGATTACTAATCGACTAGTCGAAGCCCCCATGTTATTGTTATCAAACACGTGTACCGCCGTTCTTTCCTGGTTAAAACTAACAGTAATACTTGCAATGAAACAATGACAAGTGAAGCTTTCAAAGTCCTCAAAACCTCTTTCAGTTTCGAGAGAGAATTAATGTTGGTAGCTTCTGTTTAAAATCATTTTTTCTCAATATAGTCACTGATATTTTAATAAAATAAATCATTATTCAGGTTTTTTTTATATTATTCGTTCCATCCCATTGAATGTTAACAAAAGGAAGTGCTCTTTACGCATGCGTGATGTACATCCCCCTGTCGAAAATTAAGCACAGTTAACGCCCACAGCAGTCATCATCCTGTCAACAATTGTACACCGAACACTCCCACACAATTTCTCGTATTATGACTTAACCTCTTATCTGTCCATAATTATGCATACATCGAACACGCCTACTAATTTCCATATTGTCTGCTTTGAAAATCATCACCTAACCTGATTGGGTTTCCTCTTAACTCAGTTGCAGTTCGAGGAAAAGCTAGTTTCACTTTCAATTTCCGGAAACTCGCAGATTTCCAGGAATTTGTCCGCATGTATTTACAAAATGAAAATAAAAAGCACATGGATTTTGTAATTGGTTCTTTAGTAATAACAAATTGTTCCAAATATGAACTGGTATGTGTTCTTCCATAATTTCTCTTTGATGTTTCTGTAAGACATTTCGAACTTACCAGTACCTGGTGAACAAATTGATGTCCGTAGGTGGCCTAATTTCATGTCACCTTTGGTCCTAATTTACCTGCAGGCTGCTCCCTCGAGAATAAGCTCACCCATATATTTTTCCCTGTTTACTTCACGCACCCCTGGTCTTATTCAATCTCTGGTCAGTTGGCCAACTAGGGTTGTTATTCATGCAGTCGGAAACATCAAACGCGTTATTTCCGTGGGTTGTTTTTTGATTTCGGGAGTTTACTTGTGACGTTCGCAACAATGTTGGGTGAATTTGAGGGGATGGTGTATGGTTGGGGCAGATGTTCCGACTAATCGACTAGCAGATTTAGGGATCGACTAATTTAATAATCGCGTCGACATCGATTAGTCGGCTAATCGTTTCAACACTAGTCCCGGAGCAGAACATCATTTTGTTGAAAAGGCCAAAGGACGTTTCCGAATTGATAAGTTTACCCGGGGAACAATTGAACCTAGGTGCTTTCAGCCTTCTGTTATTAAGAGGAATTTTGCGGTAAAAAATAAACAAATTACTCTTAGCAAAAGCCAATTAAGTATTTTAAAAATGTTAATGTGATTTATTCATCGGTGCGGATCTGTCGAATAAAATGAATGTGTGCCAGTTGTGGTGGTGAGGGTTACGGTACATGTAACGATGTTGGGGAAATTCGGAATACAGGAGAAGCGACCCAAAACAAATTTGGTTCATAAGAAAACTCGGTCTGCGTAATTATTCAAGCTTAGCTCATACAAAATCGGCTTGTGCGAGAACACCCTTTTGAGATCCCGTGAGTGATATCTACTGAAAAAAGTTAACATTAGAGTTCCTTCTGCTTCTTGCTTCTGCAATTTTTAGTAAACATGAGGCACCTTTCAAAACAAAACAAAAAAAACATCTTCACGAAAGTAAAACGGGATATGATTCGAATCAGAATTAGAGGGTGGGAACAAATGCAGGAATGTTAAGGTGTGTGTGGGGTCAGGGTTGGCATCACCGATCTCTAGTTTTGGAAGTGGGGTGGGCAACACAAATTAGACGGTAGGATTGAATCTGGGAATGAAGGGGAGGGAGGGGGGGGGCTGGGAAATATCTATTTGATGTGACTGATAGAGAATGTTATTTCTATACAATTCCTTTCGGGGGGAGGGAGGGGGTGGGGTGGTGGCAGGCAATGTGAACATACCGACTCACATTTATTAATCCCCATTAAAACTAATTTACCGAGGGTATGGGTGGTCGGAGTCATTCGCCAATGATCGAATCATCATAACCACTAAAAATTGCATAACTACTACACTGGGTGGAACGGAGGGGGGGGGGGGGGGAGGGTAGCAAAGGCGAGTAGGCTACACACTCATCGGTAAGTTATTGACACTTTCTCGTGTAATTTTCTGATAATACTATCGCCTTCAAATCTTGGCTATATGGTGCTTTTCTCCTGTCACAAGCCATGAGCGCCACTGTCTGAGACCGTTAGAACATTGCGTTTGGGATTAGCATATCATGGGCATGAAGACCCTTCTCAATTTGGGGGAAGTTTCGAAACCACGAACCATACTTAGAGGGGTGGCTGCATTAGTATCATTAGCATTAGTATCATGACCGCATCTCTACAATCAATTTACTTCAATCCAAGTTGGACTTGGACCCATGACCCCGGCGCACGTTCACGTGTCGCCTTTTTCGGTCTGAGAAATTTAGGCACCAAGTCCACCATATACTGATAGTTATAAAAAAAGTTCTAAATCATCACCCCCTCCCTTTTGAGTGAAGTAAAAGTAGCGCTTTCCTTTCAGTTGCACAATGCAGAGCAGTTCGTATTTTCTGCTATCCAAGATCACAGCGCTTGACGTGCTCATGTCGGCGGGATATGGACGTTTCGGCCTTGAGAAGTTTCAGGTTCCATATATTGAACAAAATGGAATAAGGACTTGAGGTTTCATTTGTGGGGGGGGGGGGGGGGGGGGGGGGGGGGGGGGGGGGGGGGGGGTTACACAAGTCAAAGTGGAACTGATAACAAACTTAACTAGTTCCACTTTGACTTGTGTCCCCCCCCCCCCCCACGTTTTATTAATAAAACAGGTACCGATTTTTTTATTGATAAAATTTTATTATTTTTTGTTTTAATCCATTCATGACATAACAATAATATTATATATGATCAATAATTAG